>JAOTRA010000018.1:3525427-3535514 GCA_026260255.1 Pseudolaguvia tuberculata
TGTGTGTGTGTGTGTGTGTGTGTGTGTGTGTGTGTGTGTGTGTGTGTGTGTGTGTGTGTGTGCGTGTGACAGAGACTGTGTGTGCAGGTGAAGGCTCTGTATGACTTCATCGCAGAGGAAGATGATGAGTTGAGCTTTAACGCTGGTGACATCATTGAGGTGCTTGATGATTCCAATGCGTTGTGGTGGAGAGGACGTCTTCGTGGAAACGTGGGACTCTTTCCTACTAACTATACGGTTCAGATGTGATGTGCCTGCAGAACAAGTTCTCCTGCGTTGCCTTTAGACTCCAGTCAGATCTGATACTCAGGACAGGAGAATGACATTTATTCATTCATTCATTCATTATTTCACTAAAGGGTTTTAAGCCTAAAATTTTCACTCCACACTGACTCAATCACTCCACACTGACACAGTCATTACACTTGGATTCACTCACTTTACTGTATCACTCACTTTACTGTCTCACTCACTCCACACTGACTCAATCACTCCACACTGACTCACTCATTACACTTGGATTCACTCACTCTACTTTCTCACTAACTTTACTGTCTCACTCACTCCACACTGCCTCACTCACTCTACTGTCTCACTCCACACTGACTCACTCACTCCACATTGACTTACTCACTGCACACTGACTCACTCTACTTTCTCACTCACTTTACTGTCTCGGTCACTCCACACTGACCTACTTCACACTGACTTACTCTACTTTCTCACTCATTTTACTGACTCAGTCACTCCACACTGACTCACTTCACACTGACTCACTCTACTTTCTCACTCATTTTACTGTCTCGGTCACTATACACTGACTCACTTCACATTGACTTACTCTACTTTCTCACTCATTTTACTGTCTCTGTCACTCCAAACTGATTCACTTCACACTGACTTACTCTACTTTCTCACTCAATGTACTGTCTCAGTCAGTCAACACTCCACACTGACTTACTCACTCTACTTTCTTTCTCACTTTACTGTCTCTCTCACTACACACTGACTAAATCTATTTTGTCAATCACTTTACTGTCTCACTCACACCACACTGACTTACTCACTCTTCTTTCTCACTCACTTTACTGTCTCAGTCACTCCACACTGACTTACTGCACACTGACTTACTCTACTTTCTCACTCACTTTACTGTCTCGGTCACTCCACACTGACTCAAATCACTCCACACTGAATCGCTCACTTTACTCTGGTTCACTCACTCCACTCTGACTCTGCTCTCCCTCTCACTTTGCTGCCTCAATCACGGAACACTGTCTCACTCAGTTTACTTTTCTTACTGACTCTACACTGACTCACTTCACTCTTACTCACTTACTCTACTGTCTCACTCACTGCATTCTTTTGGCTCAGATTTTTGGAGTGTGCTAAGAGCTGTGTTTAATCCTTACTTCAGACCATGTGACTGATTCTGTAGTTTAAGATTGTAAAGTTAAAATTTGATTAACAGTAAATTTAAACTAGGTTTTATTTTGCTACTGATTTAATGTAAATTTAACAGTTTTAAAATAAAAGCTGATGTTTTCATTTTTTGAAAAGAATGAGTGAGGTGGGTTTTTTTTATCTCACATGACTAACAGAGGGGCGGCGCGGTGGCGTAGTGGATAGCACAGGCGCCTCACAACAAGAAGGTCCCAGGTTCGAATCCCGGCCGGGATCTTTCTGTGCGGAGTTTGCATGTTCTCCTAGCGCTTGCGGTTTCCTCTTACAGTCCAAAAACATGCAGATTACGTGTCCATAGGAGTGAATGTGTGTGTGAATAGTTGTTTGTCTATGTGTTGCCCTGTGATGGACTGGTGACCCATGCAGGGTGTACCCTCTGCTGTACCCTATGTGTGCTGGGTTAGGCGCAACACTATCTGTCTGTCTATCACTCTTTCTCTATCTCTGTCTATCTAACACTGTATCTATCACTCTGTCTCTATCACTGTCCGTCTACCTATTTATCGCACTATTTATTTGTCTATTACTCTACCCGTCTGTCTATCACTATGTCTATCACTGTCTGTCTATCTATCACTCTGTCTCTATCACTGTCTGTCTATCTCACTGTCTTTCTATCACTATCTTTCACTCTGTCCATGTATCTATTTATCGCACTATTTATTTGTCTATCTAGCTATTACTATACCCGTCTGTCTATCACTCTGTCCGTCTATCTATCAACTACTCTAGCTATAACTGTCTGTCTCTCAATCTGTCAATCACTGTCTAGCTATTACTCTGTCAATCTATCACTATGGTGGCTGCTATGAACCGGACCTAGACTGTTCGAGTTTCTGCTCTGGTTTGTGTGTAGTAACAGTGTAATAAGTCCGCTTCTGATTGGACAATTTAAATTTGTAATTAAATTAAGTTTCTCCACATCCAGGATCTTGTTGAGTTCAAGTGACGTCAGGGACAACAGGTGCTGTATTCCCGCCCACAAACTACCCCTACCGCCCCTTTTCCCTGCCTGCGCCGCCCCGTTGTATTAGCGGAAGTCTGGGAAGTTTCCAGGACTACAGTCTGGTAGACACGGTCTGGTTGCGGAAAGTGCGCTGAGGAGACGGTGCCACGGTGTCATGGCGGACTCGCAGCTCATGTGCATGGAGGAGGAACACATTAACATCAAAATCAGCGAATCCAAACCGGAGTTTTATTACAGTGAGGAACAGCGAGCGGCGCTCGAGCATCTCCTGCGCCAAGGGGACGGTGCGTTCAAACTGCGGCTCCGGGAGGACAACATCAAAGACTTTCTGTCGGCGCGCGAGGTGAAATGGATCCGAGAGACGTTCCAGGAATACGACGACCCCGAGCCGGATCCCGACAAAGATCTCCGCGCGGAGCCGCGAGCGCCGTTCTCAGATCAGGGTTCGGATTCGGGGGTCCACTCTACCTACTGGCCCACACTGTCCGACACCGAAGCACCAGCGCTCGAGCTCGGCTGGCCCACCGGCAGCTTTTACAAGGGTGTCACGCGCGTGTCAGTTTACACACATCCACCGAAAGAGAGCAGCCCTCACATCAAAGAGGTGGTGAGGAGGATGATCCAAGAGGCTCACAAGGTAAAGGAGACCACCAAAAACTCTTCTACACTTGTTTACACACACACACACACACACTTACATTTCTAGTATTTATTTTAGTTAAATTATTACTATCCAGCTGAGCAGTTGAGGGTTAGGGGCCTTGCTTAGGGGCCCCACAGTTGGTAGTGCTGGGCATGAAACTCATAAGTTTCTGATCAGCATTCCAACACCTTCACCACCACCACCATCATCATTCTGCTGTGTAAACGTATTAAAAATGTTTAGTTCCTGTCCCAATGATGTTAAATCCATCGGTTCCTGTTATGAATGATTTTACACACACACACACACACACACACACACACACACACACTCCAGGTGTGTGTTTACTGGCTTTATGACCTCAGAGGTGATGTAAAGTCACGCGGATGTGCTTGTGTGCGTTTCTATAGCACGCTCCTGTGATTAACTTCCTGTGTGTGTGTGTGTGTGTGTGTGTGTAACAACAGTGTAAACTCTCTCACTGTCTCACTCGCTCATCCTTTGTTGCACTCTCTCTGTTGCACCAACTCACAATTTTTCTGTCTCACCCACTCACACTCTCTTTCTGTCTCACTCACTCTCTGTGTCTTACACACTCAGTGTCACTCTGTCTCTCTCTGTCTCACTCTCTGTCTGTGTCCTACACACACTGTCAGCCTCACACTGTCTCTTTGTCTCACTCACTCTCTGTCTGTCTCACACTGTATCTCTGTCTCAAACTCTCACTCACTCTCTATCTGTATCTTCCACACACTTTCTCTCTGTCTCTCAATGTCTCTTTATGTCTTACTCACTGTCACACTCTGTTGCACTCTCTGTCTTGTTCTATTGTATTACTCACTGTCTCACCATCTAACTCACTCTCTCTCATTCATTCTGTATCTCACTTACTCTCCGTCTCTTTCTGTCTCACACTGACTCTCCATGTTGCACTCTGTTGCACTTTCTCTCCGTCACTCTCTGTCACTCTGTTATACACACACACACACACACTTTTTTTCTCTCTCTTCCTTATAAAAATTGACAATTATATTCTGTAGGAACAGGTTTTAGCGTCACACCTCTCCTGTCCTTAAACATCTCCGTCCTTCCGTCCTGTTCTGCTCACATCCCATTAGTCACATGACCAGAGAATGTGAGGATCAGAAGTTCCACGAAGCTCAAAGTTCTGTTTCCAGAACCTTTAAAAACACAGAAAATGAGGTTCAGGAAGGGTTTTGGAAGCCTGGAAGAACCTGTAGAACCATAAGAATCTTAAATCTTCAACTGTGATACGAGAAGGTTTTTTCCTCCAATGATTCCGAAAGAGGAAACAGAATGAAGGTAAATTTCTGGAATGGAGGTAAAACCCGTTTGGTAAACTTGGCTCAATGCCAGCACATACTGAGGAGAACTGAATCAGACCAATTAAATATACTTTGTTAAGTAATGACCGGTGACATAAACCTCTTCAGCAGGTCACATAACACATCCTACTTTCATTTTTGTTACACCGGTTTACACCAACACAAACGGCCCTGACATGCAGGATAAAAAACCCCTGGGGAAAACCGGCTCAGGTTCACAGTGGGACCTGCCCAGACAGATGAAGATGAAGATGAAGACAGAGAAATAGAAACCGACTGAGATGATCAGTTAAGAGCGTTCCTCTGAATTAAAGCCATGTGAGGTGTCATGTGACCTATGGATCAGGTTCTGATAGGAACAAAGAGGATTTCAGCTCCTTACACAATAAACACATGTAAATATTTTAATAATTGCTTTTAATTTGATTAATTTTTAGCCTTTAATATGACCAGTCACAGTGTCCGATCATCATCATCATCATCATGACAAGCCTAATGATTTGGGAAATAAGATAAAGCTGATATAACAGCACACACACACACACACACAGGTGTTCCAGCGGTGTGTCGTGGCTCTCAGCAGCACTCAGGTGTGGAACCTGTTTTTTTTTCAGCAGGTTGTGTGTTAGCGGCGGTTTGGAAGGCGTGGCATCTTACATCAATCCTGAATTTCAACAATGTTTAAAGTTTCTGTGTTTAAACTGAATGAATCCTTCTGGTGGGCGTGGCTTAAATAAACCTGAAGCTGAATCTATGGTGTAAATGTAAAAGTTCTGTATTTAAACTGGGTTAAAGTGTCTTGCAAAAGTATTCCGACCCTTTTCTCGGATGCATCCAATTGCCTGATGATTGGTGACTGAACAAATGTTGGCCTAATGACTAATTAGAGTCCACCTGTGTGTAATTTAATCTCAGTACAAATACAGTTGTTCTGTGACAGCCTCTGTGGTTTGTTAAGAGAATATTCGGGAGCAACTAACATTATGAAGTTGAAGGAACACACCAGACAGGTCAAGGATAAAGTTGTGGAGAAATGTAAAGCAGGGTTTGGCTATAAAAAGATTTCCCAAGCTTTGAACATCTCACAGACCCCTGTTCAGTCCATCATCCGCAAATGGAAAGAGTATGGCTCAATTGCAAAAATACCGAGACATGGTTGTCCACCTAAAAGGCCCAACAAGTAGAGCACTGATCAGAGATGCAGCCAAGAGGCCCATGGTGACTCTGGATGAACTTCAGAGATCTACAGCTCAAATGAAGGAATCTGTCCATAGGACAACTATCAGAAGTGCACTGCACAAATCTGGGCTTTATGGAAGAGTGGCAAGATAAAAGCCATTGTTGAAAGAAAACCACAAGAAGTCCTGTTTGCAATTTGCCAGAAGCCATGTGAGTGACCCAGCAAACGTGTGGATGAAGGTGCTCTGGTCAGATGAGAACAAAATTTAACTTTTTGGCCTAAATGCAAATTACTATGTGTGGTGCAAACCTGCACATAACTGAACACACCATACTCACTGTCAAAAATGGTGGTGGCAGTATCATACTCTGGGGCTGCTTCTCTTTATCAGGGACAGGGAATCTGGTCAGAGTTGATGGGAAGATGGATGGAGCCAAATACAGGGCAGTCTTGGAAGAAACCTGTTGGAGTCTGCAAAACACTTGAGACTGGGGCAGAGATCCACCTTCCAACAGCACAACGACCCTAAACATAAAGCCAAGGCTACAATGGAGTGTTAGTGGTTAAAATGAAACATATTCATGTGTTTGAATGGCCCAGTCAAACTCAAGACCTAAATCCAATCCAGAATCTGTGGCAAGATCTGAAAACTGGCGTTCACAAATGCTCTCAATCTAATCTGACTCAGCTTGAATTGTTTTAAAGATTTCAGTTTCTAGACAGAAATAACCAGGTTATGTCTAGGCAGAGACATAACCTAAAAGACTTACAACTTACATAACCCAAAAGACTTGCAGCAAAAGAGGGTTCTACAAAGTATTGACTCAGTGGGGCTGAATACTTTTGCACACTGCACTTTTCAGTTTTTTATTTGTAAAGAAAAATTGAACTTTACAACTGTTTGCCACTTTGTGTTGATCTTTCAAATAAAATTCCAATAAAATATAGTTCATGGGGTATGAATACTTTTGCAACCCACTGTTTGTGTATAGGGGTGGGGCTATAAAACCCCACCCACTAGGTAATGTTCACTCCAATTGAGCTCTGGTTGTCATGGTAACGTTCTGATCTTCCTACAGGTTGAGCTAAAGTTTTAGTGAGGATTCATGTAAGAAGAATTCTGCTTAATCGGCATCTTTACACAGTACACAGAATTCCTAAATAATGAATCACCACACACACACACACAATTTTAACCACACACATCATGCTAAAGTCTGTGACTCATCGTGTGTGTGTGTGTGTGTGTGTGTGTGTGTGTGTGTGTGTGTGTTTGTTAGACTGTGGCTGTAGTTATGGATCTCCTCACAGACCTGCTCATCCTTCAAGATCTGCTGGACGCAGCAAGTAAGCGTGGTGTAGCTGTGTATCTACTGCTGGATAGGAAGGGACTTCCTCACTTCCTGGATATGTGTAATCGGCTGCAGATCTCTGCTCAGCACCTCAGAGTGAGAATACATACACACACAGACACAGATGTAACTGAAATGAACCCAATAGACAACGTTCACCTCAGAGACTCCGCCCACTTAAGGTCAGACCTACCTGTGTGTGTGTGTGTGTTTTGTTAAGGGAGTTTCAATTGAACAAATAGAAGCTTGTGGCTACGTCGTTTCAGTTTCCATTCAAACCCCTCTTTGTGTTAAACTCTCTGCTTTTGTACAGGGAAAGAATTACAGCACAGAGCCCGGCCTACAAAACACACACACGCACACACAGTCGCCATGGTTCCTGAGAATAAAGTGAAAGCAGCTTTAGAAAGTTGTCTGTTCTTTCTCTCTGTCTCTCTCTCACATACACACACACACACACACACACACACACACACAGTTGGGGTGTTTAAACACACTGTCACATAAGCGGCTTCTTGATGGATGTTTGTTTAAGTAGAGTGTTTAATCCTCTCACCTTCACACTACATACTAAACACACAACATACAGTCGAGTGCCCCCTCACGACAGGATGAAGCTGTTGGAGTGAAATCTGGGGCTCAAAGTCCATCATCATCATGATTGATTGCATCATTACCCTGTGGTTAGTCTGCAGCAAGGATAATTTGATGAAGTTAATCTGCTAATGTTTCCTCAGAACATTTGTGTAAGGATGGTGGGAGGAAGTGGTCTGGCTCTGTCCTTCGGGAAACTTCCAGGTTCTCTGAGCTCCAAATACATGCTGGTGGATGGAGAAAAGGTGATGTTCGGCTCCTACAGGTCTGAACACATTTCATTAACTTCAGGAAGGCAAAAAAGTATTTAGTCAGCCACCAACTGTGCAAGTTCACATACTTAATGAGAGAGGCCTGTAATACTATGCGAGACAAACACATTGTCTGATTTTTAAAGGGATCACAGTCATGCTGAAAGACCCAGCCACTTTTATCTTCAATGACCTTGCTGATGGAAGGAGGTTCACTAGATTCCCCCGTTTGGTTCTGAGAATTTTCTCATCGTTCTTGTAATCATTTTGATCCCACGGGGTGAAGTCTTGCATGAAGTATGTGATTTCCTAGATTTTTTTTAATCATTTTGTCTCTCATAGTTGAGGTATACCTATGAAAATTACAGGCCTCTCATCCTTTTAGTGAGAGAACTTGCATAATTGGTGAATGATTAAATACTTTTTTGCCCCACTGGAGATGTTAACATGGTCTTCATTTTTTTTTTGTTAGCAGTTGGTTTTCCCCCTCATTCATTTACGTGAGCTTCCTTCTCCCTCACAGTTTCACATGGACTTCATCTCGGTTAAACCGGAACACCATCACCGTCATGTCCGGTCATGTGGTTGACTTCTTCGATAGCGATTTCCGGGAGCTCTTTGCCGTGTCCGAGAAGGTGGACCTGTACCACGAGTTCCATGTTCCCAAACCTCCCAGACACAAGGTGCCCACCCCCGTCCTGAAAGCCCCACCAGCAAACACTGTACCTGCGTCTACCTCCCGTTTCCAGGTGTCTTTAGGAGAATCCCAGCATGTCAATCTGAAAGTTCCCGCTCATAAATATCACAATCCCAAATACGCCCTGGTGGTGGGGAACAGTTTGGGTCTCACAGGCTCGCTGCAGGATCTGAGCAGGCTCAGGGAAAACTCCAGAAATAACTCTGAAAGCAACACAGAGAGCATCCTCCACACCAGAGGGGGTGCCGAAGAGCAGCCACATGGAGCACCTCGGGAGGACACCGGTGAATGTAGGGAAGACTTGAAGAATTCACAGTTATCTGGTTCTAAAAAGCAGCGCAGTTCCTTCAGGCTGTTCCTCAAAGGAAGGTCACCCAATCAGAGTCCGGTTCTAAAGACGCCCTCTAATAATCACTTCAGCTACACCCCAGATACAAAAACAGCCAAGCAAAGCCAAGCAAAGCCTGTCAATCAAAGTAATGACTCACAAAAGTCAACCAATCACATCAGAGACTCACCAAAGTTGAACAAACAATCCCCAGAGCTGACCAGTCACACAAAGGACTCAACAAAAACAGCTGATGAGGTGAAGGAACTTCAGACTGAAGAGGTCCAAATCCCTAATGGAAAACACACACCAGCGTCTTCAGCAGAAGAAGAAGTCGACAGTGAAGTCCTGGATGAACTGGATGACTCGTTCGTTGTCATAGAGAAACCCAATGTAATGAAATTCAAGAACAAAAAATCCATCAAACTGCCACAGAGAAGTGTGTCCATGCAGACCATCAGGGACACCGGAGCAGAGGAAGGTATGTTCACAACCACCGCCCTTCCCGCTTCTCACACACACACTGTTCCATTCCACTGGAACACTGTAATCAATAAATCATTCATTCATTCATCTTCTTACCTGCTTATTCCCTAAGTCAGGGTCACAGAGTTTGCTGGAGCCTATTCCAGTGAGAGGCAGGGGTACACCCTGGACAGCTTACCAGTCCATCGCAGGGCCACAAATAGATGAATTGCCACTCACACACACTCACCCCTATAGGAAATTTAGAATTACCAATCACCCTAATGGGAGAGGAAGCCAAAGTACCCTGATGAATAACATGCAAACTTTGCACAGAAACATCCTCGGCCTGGGATTCGAACCCAGGGCGCCACCGCGCCGCCATCAACAAATCAATAGTTGTAAATAATCAGGTCTGATGATCTGATGACGCTCCAGTCCCACAAAAGCTCTTTAGATCAGTGAAACTGCACATACGCTGACGTTCAGATTGGTGGACCTGTAGGTTCTGGGCTTTGACCTGCAGACTGGTGGTTCTGGCAACAATGAAGAGGTGTGTGTGTGTGTGTGTGTGTGTGTGTGTGTGTGTGTGTGTGTGTGTGTGTGTGTTTGTGTGTGTGTGTTTGATAAAGTTGTGATGTGTTCTTTAGTATACATCGGATTGAGAGGAGAGCCTTACCAGAGTTCTTCAATGGAAAAAACAAATCCAAATCAGCTGAGATGTACGTCACACACACACACACACACACACACACACACACACACACACACACACACACACACACACACACACACACACA
>JAOTRA010000018.1:3535614-3551459 GCA_026260255.1 Pseudolaguvia tuberculata
TGTGTGTGTGTGTGTGTGTGTGTGTGTGTGTGTGTGTGTGTGTGTGTGTGTGTGTGTGTGTGTGTGTGTGTAGAGTGTTAAACAGTGTTTTTGTGGGGGGTTTGAACAGCGTGGACTCTGCCTTTCTGCTGGAATTCTGTTTTTAGCGTGGGTGACTGATGATGTCATCATTGGCTGATTTTCCCATGGCACGCCTGATCACTGATGTCACTGCGCGGGTGCAGGAGCGCAGAATTTTGCCTCCACGTCCTATATCATTTCCCACAGTTTTAGTCACAGTCCCTCATCTGCACATGTCCGAACCATCTCAACCTAGCCAGTCACAGTCAACAGTCTGAAGCTCAGAACTGTGGCTAAACTGAGGATGATGATGATGATAATCTGATTCTGTTAATTGGCTATCAGAGTGGATCCCAATCTGGTGAAGTAGAGTCTGTTTTCTCATTTTGTCTCACAGCGCTGAGGAACAGTAGAAACCCTCCTCCCTCTCATTTTTCCAGATGATGTGTGTTGCAGATGTTTGCTTTTGCAGCCCTCTGAGATTTTCAATTTACACATCAAGGTGAAAGTCACAATCATCCAATAAGTAAAATCTAATTAATGTGGAGAATTATCTGGTGGACGCCCTGGGGGGCAGCTTGTAAAACACCAAGTCTTGTGACAGTGTAAAAGTGGTTGTAGACAAAAAAAAAACAAACCTAACAACAGATCCAGATTTCCTGCAGGAAACAGATCCAGATATTATGTAGGAAAACAGATTCAGATCCAAGTTTAATATCATCCTTTGGCAGACTCTCTTATCCAGATCGACTTACTTTTGATCTCTCTTTTACAACTGAGCAATTGTCGGTTAATGGCCCATAGTGATTGCTTGGTGGAGATGGGAATTGATCCCCGTCAGTCCAACACCTTAACCACTAGGCCACCACTTCCCACTGTATCTTATGTAGGAAATTAGATCTAGATATACTGTAGGAAAACGGACCGAGATCTCAGGCGGAAAACCCATCCAGATCACCAGATTTCCTGTTCATGGACCCCACATGGAACCTGAATTCATCTGCAGTAAAGAGATAAGGAATTGAATGAGATTCTTGAGCTGGAAAAGTTCAATAAGTTGAAAAAGCTCATTAAACAGAATAAGTTGGAGATATTGAGGAAGCTGAAGGATCTGGAGTTGTTGAACAGAAATGGAGAGAAGCTGTCATAAGCACAGACAGTCCACATCTCCTCTTAGCAGCTGAGGAATCATACCGTCGAGCCCAACCTACACACAAAACTTGACCCAAAAATAGTTCCGACGGATCAACACTGCTGGGACACAGACACAGCAAAGTTTCTGAATAATCATTGTTCCTCAACATCACTCGTCTTCCTCAGATCAGATCTTTGTTGGTCTGCGTCTTTCACCTTTCTTTTCTCTCTCTGCGTCCATTTCTCTCCGTTCGTCTCCTCTTTCTCTCCATCCGTCTCTGTCTGTCTCTCTCTGCCGCTCTCTGTTCTGTTTGTCTTCCTTCTTTTTTTCTGTGGCTTTGCAGACGATTATGTAAGTCGCTGAGATAATTGTAGGTTTTATGGATTTTTTACTTGTGACTGCAGGCAGTTGAGATGTTGCAGTAAAGTGTATGTAATGGTCTGGTAGCGGACGCTGTGTGGAGGATCTCAACCTGTAGGGATCTGCAGAAGCAGTTGGTGCTTCTGTTCATCATCACTTCTTCTGTGTGTGAAGGAAGGAGTGTGAAGCTGTGGAGAACAGAAGCCTGAAGGGACCTTGGTGTGTGGTGTGTATAGACACACAGGCGTGGGGTGTCAGCATGAACGCCTACGATACACACGCCATTTCAAACACATTCCAAAACCGATCTCTCCGAGAAATGAAATAGTCGGAGCTACAACATTTACTAAAGATCAAAGATTACATCATCATCACTATCATCAACACCATCATTATCATCTTTACCACCACCATCCCCTTAACCATCATCATCATCATCATAAGTAGCTCTCCTGGTAGGTCATTGTATGTGTAAGTAAAGACTTAATGAGGATTTTTGTTCATCAGAATGTTGATTGATGATGAAGGTCAGAACTGGAACTCCTGATCCTGTCTTAAGGTCTAAACAAGACGTTTCCTTCTGCTAGATGTCCATCCTGTCCAGTTACCCAGCAACGCAGTTCACGTGACTATAAGCATATAATCAGCGAGTGTATAGGATAAGAACAATCCCTTAGCTATGAACCCCTGTCGCTCTCTATCTCTCTCTCTCTGTCTCTCTATCTGTCAGTCTCTATCTATATGTCTCTCTATCTATTTCTCCCTCCATCTGTCTCTCACTACCTGTCTCTATCTATGTCTCTTTCAGACTCTGGAATGTTTAAAGCACAGTGTTTATTTCCTGTTGTGTGAGGGTTTATTACTGAGGGAGGAGCCTCAGAGTGAGCATCTTCTATATGAAGGACTCAGGCGTGTGAATGTTCCACAGGGATGTGAGAAGGTAATTATTTTCCAAAAGAGCTTCAAGATACACAACCAAAAACAGCAGTTGCAGCATCTGCTTTCATCTACCCAATAATGATCCTCCATCTATTACTACTACACTGAGAGACACTTAACATTAACTGTGGGACACTGAGAAGTGGTAGAAGACACAGAGAGACACTTTACAACACATACATTTCCTATGGTGGAAAGAGGCAGTGAGAGACACTGAGAGACATTTAAAGGCAGTGAAAGGAAGTGAGAGACACTGGGAGACATTGAGAGACACTGAAAGATATTGAGAGACATTGAAAGGCAGTCAGAGACACATTGTTACACAGAGTTGTTGTCAGAGGTGAAGCTGGAGAACAGACAAGGCTTTCTGAGAATGTTCAAAAGAATAAAAACAGGTGGTAACAGGAACCTGTGGTGTAACAGGTCTGTCTTCTGTGATGCGAGGGACACACACGTCTTCAATCAGCACCACTTGCAGGGTTTGTTGGGTTTTTAGCACTGATTGTAGCACTGTGCTAATGACGTAGGAAAAAGTCACTGTTTAAACAATCCGAGGGTTCGACAGACAAACACATCGGACAAACAGTGTCCTTCTGCCACTACACCGGTCTTGCTGATGGTTTTCCCATCTCACTCATTGCTCAATGTTACAGTTTCTTCCTAAACTTATTATCATCTAATTATGTTTTAATAACAGTAGATTCCATCTAAGCTCCAGAGCGCCTGCTGCTGCTCTTCTCTCATGATTGTGTGATTTCTAGCTGCTGTAGTTTTTCTTTGCCCAGCAGAAAGACACCTTCCTGTTTGGTGGAACTGGTGGTGTATATACACCACTTTAGCGGGCAGATGAGTTGTGTGAGATGTGTTAGCGTTGTGTCATGTTAGGACAGTACTCACATTCTTCCACTGTCTGTCTATTTTGTAGGACAATGGCTCCGAGCTGAAATTCGTGTGAGACAAAGAAGGTCGATCTGAGCCACGATGGACATCTTGTCGGTGGACCAGTCTGCTGTAGCAGAGATCTGGAACAACATCACACTCTCAGGATTTTTCTTCAATGAGACTTTCCTTGATGAGACGTTTCTCAACAGGACCAATGACACATGCCTCTTTAACACATCCAGCTGCAACAACAGAACCGATGGAAGCCGCCATGGTATCGGGGTCGCCGGTGTCCTCATCCCGCTTATATACATCATCGTTTGCATTATCGGTCTGGGTGGAAACACTCTAGTCATTCACATCGTCCTGCACTACTCCAAGACAGAGTCTGTTACCAACATCTACATTCTTAACCTGGCCATCGCTGACGAGCTCTTCATGCTCAGCCTCCCATTCCTCGCCGTCCAGAATGCCATGATGTCTTGGCCTTTTGGATCAGTTATGTGCCGCATGGTGATGACTGTGGATGGTATCAACCAGTTCACTAGCATTTTCTGCCTGACAGTGATGAGCATCGACCGCTATCTGGCCGTGGTGCACCCTATTCGCTCATCAAGGTGGAGGAGGCCACAGGTTGCAAAGGCTGTGAATGGTTCCGTGTGGGCCATGTCCTTTATAGTGGTTTTGCCCATGGTGGTTTTCGCTGGTGTTTTTGAAAACGGAGGGACATGCAACATCAATTGGCCAGAGTCTTGTACTGTCTGTCGTGCAGCTTTCATCATCTACACCTCTACTGTAGGCTTCTTCTTCCCCCTGCTGGTCATCTGCATGTGCTATCTGCTCATTGTGGTCAAGATCCGCAGCTCTAGCAAAAAGGTCCATGCCACATCAAGCAAACGTCGCAAGTCTGAGCGCAAAGTCACCCGCATGGTGGTGATCGTAGTGGCCGTGTTTGTCTTCTGCTGGCTACCCTTTTATGCCCTGAACATCATCAACCTGATTGTGTTTCCACCACCTAGCGAGCTGCAAGGCTTCTACTATTTTGTGGTGGTGCTGTCCTACGCCAACAGCTGTGCCAACCCCATCGTCTACAGCTTCCTCTCCGATAATTTCAAGCGAGGCTTCCGGAAGGCTCTGTGTCGTTCCTCCAGAAGGGTGGAGAACCATGAACCAGAGAAGCATCAGGATCAGGAGGAACGCAGACAGATACTGATGCCCCGTGATAGTCTGCGCAGAGCTGTGAGAGAAGACGAAGATGAGGATGAAGAAGAGGATAGGGAGGAAGTTACAGAGATGACAGAGATCTGCAAGATCACTCAGAACGGGAACAGCAGTGCACAGTGCACTCGCGCCTTGCTCTCGGAGCGGCCATTAGAGCCAGTACCTTCAGAGTCCAACTCTCCACGAAGAGAAGGAACTGGGAAAGGGCCAAACGCGCCTATGCTGAATGGAGTAAAAAATGGAAATGTCAATCCTCTGCCAGAGGAACCTGTAGAGAAGAACTCATCACTGGAGATTAGCTACTTATGAAATTGTTTTTGTGCCCCAGTATTTCTACAGCAGTAATCTACACATCCGAGACATCTCAAACCCTGTGTGATTCATTGTTGGAATCTCTCAGTTTCTTTGATCTATGAAGTTTAGAATTCTTGGATATTCTTTTATTCCTGTATAATTAAATCAGAGATCATGAAACCGAATATCATGCTGCAGGTCAGAACAAACCACCACCATTACCTGGAGGTGAACGATGGTTGGCATGAGGTTTCTCATTGTTTCTCATCTGTAGATGTTCTGTATCAGCTCCTCACTTTCTTCAGGACCCGTTCCATTCTCATAGCAGTGAAACAGACATTTATTGCTCTACAGACGAATACATGGCTGTTTTTACCACTGTAAATATCGATGTATAGCACCTGCACCAAAAAAATCCTCCATTTACTCAGTTAAGCAGTTCGGGACAGTTCCGCATGTCATACACACAAACACATACGCATTATTTAAGAGGTTTGTTATACGCTTATTCATGCACACTGCTCGAGGTGTACAAACTTTTGTGTATTTTTATAAAGAAAACACCAGCAGCATGTGACCAAGTGCCTCCTATTACGCACATCCTACCCCCAAAACACACACACACACACACCCCAAACACATACACACTCACACACACATACCCCACACACACACACACCAAACACATAAATACACACATACCTCCATGACCTTTTCCTAACACACTGGTGTTTCACGTCTTTAATTGCTGCCTTCTGATTGGTTAGCAGGTGCTGATGAATTCAGCTGTATATGAGTGTGTGTGTGTGTGTGTGTGTGTGGTGTATGTGTGTGTTTGTGTGTGTATATCACACGCTCTGTCTGTAGGCAGCGCAGCATTAAACAGACAACCTACCCTCTCATCCTAATGAATCCCACTCATTCATTGGATGTTTGTGCCCCGCAGAGTCACGCCCACTTGCGCATTACTCAGCTCGCATTTAATTCAACACAAACAAAGCCATTAACTCAGAGCTGAGAATGCAGAGTGAACCCACGGCTACACCAAATACGGCTACACCAAACACACACACACACACACTTACACACACTTCTTTCTCTGTGTATGTTGGGGACGTGTGTTTCTTTAACAATGTCTGTGTGTTGCGTTTGAATCTGAACTGAGATCCAGGAGGGTTTTTGGTCGAATCTCACTAATAAGGAGTTAAACTTTAATTAAATGTTTTTTTTAAGCTGCTCTGGTGTCACGTTTCTTTCCTTATTTCACCCTGATGAGTTCCACCACTTGCAATGATATGAAACCATCGGAGTCTGTGTTAATGTCCAGTAACATTGCCGGAAGGTTATTATAATGTTAGCACCTTCATTCTACCAGAACATGATGTGTGATGTGTTTCAGCTCTGTGTGGAACCCTGTGCTCACACTGGAGACTCCTTACAAGCTCTCCTCAGGACTGGGAATTCTACGCAGGCTTTGAGGTGAAGCACTCATACCATATCTGGAATTGATTTGGGTTTTTGTCTGTAGATGTAAATGGAATGATTAGGATTTCAGCCATGCGGTGATCCAACAGGTGATCCACCTTCAGATCTCCGTAGAATAAAGCACTCCAGTTCCATTTCACTCTGCGTTCTTAATTCACCGTTAATTGTAGCTCATCCGTCACTGTATCTCCTGCTGCACGACCTGCAGATGATCCGGACATGAGTGACAGCTAGTGAGGCAGAACAGCTCCACCACTTCATCCCCTGATTAGGGATCTTCTGAATGCTGAGAGGTGCAGGAAATGTCACCGCCTCTAATTTGCTCTCTCTCTCTCTCTCTCTCTCTCTCATACACAGATACACAATCTCTGTCACATAGTATATCTCTCACATACACACACATCTCTCTCTCTCACACACACACACACACACACGTCTCTCTGTCACACACGCACACAGTATATCTCTCCCTCTCTCACACACAGACACACAGTATCTCACATACAAACAGTATCTCACTCTTTCATACACACACGTTATCTCTCTGTCTCACATGGACATACACACTCAGTATCTCTCTCACACACACAGTCACAGTCTCGTTTTCTCTCTATCTGTTTCTCTCTCACTCTTTCTTTAGATCAGTGTGCTGTGTTGATCTGTTACCGGCTTCGATGGTTCCTGTCACTAAGAGAAATGTCAGATGGCCGCAGCAGGTCTGCAGGTGAGCAAAGCTCTTCAGATCTGAGGTGAAAGTTCAAGAAAAGGTTTCAAAGTCAATCATTCCTGCGATTCAGTTCAGCTCTCATGAAGCCCAGCAGTGAAGATGATGAGGAAACGACATGAAAGTGAGCAAAGAGTGAAATTACAAAGAGAAAAAAAACCTCCAGACCACCAATTCAGTAAAACACCACTGGAATCCAGACCTGAAATACATCACCATTAACTTAAAACACCAGCAACATCCAAACCTGAGATACATCACCATTAACATAACACACCACCAACATCCAGACTTACGATAAATCACCACTAACAAAAAACACCACCAGCATCCAGACTTGAGGTACTAATTCAGTAAAACATCACCACCAATATAAAACACAACTAACATCCACTGTCTGTCTGTACACTCTTGTGTATGGAGTCTCTCACACTGCTTCTCTTTGTTCTGTTTGTTTGATGCTTGTTTTCCTTTCTTTACTTTGATGTTAATGTGATAAGTTAACAAATGGGAAAACACTATTACACACACACGCATGTACACACACACTTTCAATAAGGGCCAAATACCAAACACACACATGCATACACACTGTTTCAATAAATGGCGAATAACACACACACACACACACACACACACACACACACACACTTCATCTGGCGTGTTGGTCTCTGAGGGAATGACTCAGGTTGCTAGGAGACGGAGAGTCTTGCAGTGCAGCAGAAAAAGAAAAAGCTAAGTTTTGTGATGATGTTAGAAGATGGAGCAGGTTAGTGGGTGGAAAAAACACCAGGAGGAAGAAAAAAGGGGGCGAGAGAGAGAGAGAGAGAGAGAGAGAGAGAGAGAGAGAGACTGAATGATTAGACAGTAGGAATCTAATCCTACAGTCTAATCGCAGTCTATTTATAGTCAATCCTAATCTAAACCTAATCTAATCATCAGTCTAATCTTTATGTAATCACACTGTGTAGTCCTACAGTGTAATCAGACAGGCTAACCCTAATCTAATCACATAGTCTAATCACAGTGGTAAAATGAAGTGGAGTTTTTTTGCTCCATCATAAAAACATTTCTCTTTCTCCTCTCCTCAGTCTGCGGAAGTCTATCCCAGCTCTCAGAAGGGAAAAAGGCAGGAGAGTTTGCCCAGAACAGGTCACTAGTCCATCAGAAGGCCACACTTACACTGAACAATAGTGTGAGTGTGGCTCACCCATTAACCTAGCAAGTATGATTTTGGACTGGGGGTGGAAAATGAAGAACCCAGAGTATGCCCACACAAGTGTGAAGAGACCCCAGCACAGAATGGCCACTGCAGGAAAATTGAACCCAGCACCTTCTTACCGTGTCACCCAACATTTATTTCCTGGCAGTTTATTTTTTTATTAGCAGTTCAACTGAACTGGTTTGTCTAAACTCGGGTCTTTCACATGGGTTCCAGGTTTCCTAGGATTAGACCGATCATGCTGATGTTCTGCCTGGAACATGAGAACACAGCTGGCTGTCTTTCCTGTTTCTCTAATGTGATTTTACAGTAAAAACTTTACAGGCACATCATATAAACAGGTCCCACTTACTGTTCAGTTGCAGGTTCATCTTCAGCCCCCGGGGTGGAGGGGGTGATTTAACTTTCACAAAGTTGCGCTGTTTCTATTTATTCATTCATTCATTCATTCATCTTCCTACCTGCTTATTCACGGGGGTCTGCTGGAGCCTATCCCAGCGCACAAAGGGCCATAGGCGGGGTTACACCCTGGGTTACACCCTCAAGTCTCTCGCTGTTTCTATTCAGCCCTAAAAAAATTAAACAAAACTACACATCCTACAACTCCCCCACACACATAAATGTTAATAGAGAATGTATCAACAATTCTTATTATTAATATTATCATCATTATTATTATTACTATTATTATCGGTGTTATTACTGTTACAGTACTAATTATTATTATTATTATTATTATTATTATTATTATTATTATTATTATTATTATTATTAGGAATTCAGCGTTATTAGGAGATAAAGCTGTTGAAGATAAAGTTGATAGTGCAGTGGATCCTGTGGGTGACTTCTGCCCTCTGCTGGTAACTCCGCATTCAGTGGTGCTGTGCAGGCTATGAGAAGTGGTTTTAAACACTGGTGGTGGTGATTATGGTCTGAGCAGTGGTGGTTCAATGATGGTGTGGAATCAATTTCGCTGAATCTTTCTGACACATTTCTCTCTTTAATAATTCAGCTGAGTGGAATCATCTGCAGGAGGTGTCTGGAGAATCATCTTGTGAGCTGAGGAACCTCCATCCCTCTGCTTCTCACGCTTTTATTCCCAGGTGAATTGGAGTGGTAGACCCTGCATCCTTTCCTGAAAAATCTGGTCAAACATCTCGCTCTGAGAAACGGTGAAGATGTTCTTCCAGTCTCCAATAATCCCTGAAATATTCAAGACATCTAAACTCAATATTCATACATTCTTATCTTCTCCACCAGAAGAACACCGTTCCCATGGGTTCTCAACTCATCCAATAAGAAAGTAATGTAGTGTGACCTCTGACCTTTGCGCATGAACTGTCCTTTCTGTATCAGATCTTCAGGCAGAAACTCGTAATTTGCTTTTGGATCTTTCTTCATATTTTTGAAGGTTGCTTTCTCCATCACACGGCGCAGATCATCTTCACTCAGATCACGAGCCAGAAATCTGCTGATCTTCTGCACAGCTGACATCAGATCCTGAATCGTACAGCAGACACCAAATATCATCAGACACCATAAAACATCAGTCATCAGGTTAACATCAGGCACCATAAAACATAAACCACCAAGATTAACATCAACCACCAGATTAACATCAGACACCAGCATAACATCAGACACCAGCATAACATCAGACACCAGCATAACATCAGACACCAGATTAACATTAGGCACTATAAAACATCAACCCCCATATTAACATCAGGCACCATAAAAGGTCAGACACTAGATTACCATCAGACACTAGATTAACACCAAAAACCATAAAACATCAGACACCAAATTGACATCATTCATTCATTCATTCATCATCTTGCCCGCTTATTCCCGAATCTGGGGTCACAGGGGGCTGCTGCGCCTATCCCAGCACACATAGGGCAAGAGGCGGGGGTACACCTTGGACGGGTCGCCAGTCCATCTCAGGGCAACACATAGACAAAACCATTCACACACACATTCACTCCTATGGGCAATTTACAATCACCAATCCACCTAATCTGCATGTTTTTGGACTTTGGGAGGAAACCGGAGTACCCGGAGAAAACCCACGCAAGCGCAGGGAGAACATGCAAACTCCGCACAGAAATATCTCGGCTCAGGATTCGAACCCAGGACCTTCTTGTTGTGAGGCGACCGTGCTAACCACTACACCAACGCGCCTCCCCAAATTGACTTCAGACATCATAAAATGTCAGATACCAGATTAACCACCAGATTAACATCAGACACCAGAAAACATCAGACACCATAAAACATCAACCACCAGATTAACATCAGACAGCAGATTAACACCAGACACCATAAAAAAAATCAACCACCCGGTTAACAATTGGGCACAATAAAACATCAACCACCAGATTAACATCAACTACCAGATTAAAATCAGACACCAGATTAACATTAATCACAAGATTAACATTAGACACCATAAAACATCAGACATCATAAAACGTCAGACACCAGATTAACATCTGACACCAGATTAACACCAAAAACCATAAATCATCAGACACCAGATTCACACCAGACACCAAATTGACATCAGACACCATAAAACGTCAGACAGCAGATTAACCTCAACCACCAGATTAACATCAGACACCATAAAATATTAACCACCAGATTAACATCAACCACCAGATTAACATCAGACACCATAAAACATCAGACACCAGATTGACTTCAGACACTAGATTAACACCAGACACCAGATAAACACCAAAAACCATAAAACATCAGACACCAGATTGACATCAGACACCATAAAACTTCAGAAACCAGATTAACATCAACCATTAGATTAACATCAGCCACAAGATTAACATCAGATACCAAATTCACATCAGGCATCATAAAACATCAACAACCATATTAACACCAGACACCATTAAACATCAGACACCAGATTAACACCAGACACCAGATTAAGACCGGAAACCATAAAACACCAGACACCAGATTAACATCAGACACCATCAAAAATCAGACACCAGATTACCATTAACCATCAGATTAACATTAGACACCAGATTGACATCAAACAGCAAAAAACTTCAGATACCAGATTAACATCAACCATCAGATTAACATCAGACACCATAAAACATCAGGCACTAGATTAACATCAGAAACCAGATCAACACCAAAAACCATAAAACATCAAACACCAGATTGACATCAGACACGATAAAACTTCAGACACCAGATTAACATCAACCACCAGATTAACATCAGGCACCATAAAACATCAGAAACTGGATTAACATCAGACACCAGATTGATATCAGACACCATAAAACTTCAGTAAACAGATTAACATCAACTACCAGATTAACATCAACCACCAAATTAACATCAGACACCATAAAACATCAGACACTAGATTAACATAAAACACCAGATTAACACCATAAACCATAAAACGTCAGACACCAGATTAACATCAACCACCAGATTTACATCAACCACCAGATTAACATCAGGCACCAAATTAACATCAGACACTATAAAACATCAACCGCTAGATTAACATCAGACACCATAAAACACTAGACACTAGTTTACTATCAGACACCAGATTAACACCAGAAGCCATAAAACATCAGACACCAGATTAGCAACAGACACCATCAAAAATCAGACACCAGATTAACATTAACCAACATATTAACATCAGACACCATAAAACATCAGACACTAGATTAACATCAGACACCAGATTAACATCAGACACCAGATTAACACCAAAAGCATAAAACATCAGACACCAGATTGACATCAACCACCATAAAACATCAGACACCAGATTAACATCAACCACCATAAAACATTAGACACCAGATTGACATCAGACACCATAAAATGTCAGACACTAGATTAACACCAGACACCAGATTAACAGCAAAACCATAAAACTTCAGACACCAGATTAACATAAACCACCATAAAACATCAGATACTAGATTAAATATCAGACACCAGATTAACAGCAAAAACCATAAAACATCAACCACCAGATTAACATCAACCACCATAAAATATCAACCACCAGATTAACATCAGGCACCATAAAACATCAGACACTAGATTAACATCAGACACCAGATTAACACCAAAAACCATAAAACATCAGACACCAGATTGATATCAGACACCATAAAACTTCAGACACCAGATTAACATCAACCACCAGATTAACATCAGACACCATAAAACATCAGACACTAGATTAACATAAAACACCAGATTAACACCAAAAACCATAAAACTTCAGACACCAGATCAACATCAACCACCAGATTAACATCAGGCACCAAATTAACACCGCGCACCATAAAAAATCAAATACCAGATTAACATCAGACATCATAAAACATCAGACACAAGATTAGCATCAAACACCATCAAAAATCAGACACTACATTAACATTAACCAACAGACTAACATTAGACACCATAAAACATCAGACACCAGATTAACATCAGACACCAGATTGACACCAAAAACCATAAAACATCAGACACCAGATTGACATCAGACACAAGATTGACATCAGACACAATAAAACGTCAGACACCAGATTAACATCAACCACCAGATTAACATCAGGCACCAAATTAACACCGCGCACCATAAAAAATCAAATACCAGATTAACATCAGACATCATAAAACATCAGACACAAGATTAGCATCAAACACCATCAAAAATCAGACACTACATTAACATTAACCAACAGACTAACATTAGACACCATAAAACATCAGACACCAGATTAACATCAGACACCAGATTAACATCAGACACCAGATTGACACCAAAAACCATAAAACATCAGACACCAGATTGACATCAGACACAAGATTGACATCAGACACAATAAAACGTCAGACACCAGATTAACATCAACCACCATATTAACATTAGACATCATAAAATATTAACCACTAGGTTAACATCAGACACCAGATTAATACCAAAGACCATAAAACATCAGACACCAGATTGACATCAGATACCATAAAACTTCAGACACCAGGTTAACATCAACCACCAGATTAACATCAGCCACCAGATTAACATCAGACACCAAATTTACATCAGGCACCCTAAAACATCAACCACCAGATTAACATCAATCACCAGATTAACATCAGACACAATAAAACATCAGACACTACATTAATATCAGACACCAGATAACACCAGACACCAAATTAACACCAGAAACCATAAAACATTAGACACCAGATTAGCATCAACCACCAGATTGACATCAGTTTACCGTGATCATGTCCTCGTATGTCAGGAACAGGATGTTGTACTGGTCTCGGTGTGTGTACCACTCTCGAACATGATCAAACCATGAAGATCCTCCAACTAGATTAACATCAGACACCAGATTAACACAAACTATAATAAAAACCCAAATCATAATCACACCAATCTCTGAAGTTTTATCTAATTCTCCATGTGAGCTACATGTGGACTGGAATGGGCTGGAACCCATTTGGTAAACATAGAGCCTTTATCCTCACCATCTCCAGCCAGGTACTGCTGCAGGAAATCCTCGAAGCTCTTGGGGGTCTCCAATTTGGACCACACGCAGCAGAAGTGGAAATAAGATACAACATTGTCCTTCGGGTTCCTCATCACATACACAATCTGACAGTAAACACACACCAGAGCATAAGTGCCTTATGTATACCAGACACACACACACAGACACACACACACACACACACACACACAGAGAACTTGTTAGACACAAAGTGTGAGGAACTGCTGATCTTTGAGGTGTACTTTAGCCTTTTTCTCCTTCAGGCCAGGGGGCATGAGCCTGGGAAAGAGGTGGGATACGAACAGACGAGGAGATGTTCTGGAAGAGTAATCTGAGCCACTGTCAGGGAACTCCAGCCACGGCATTTTCTCTAGATTATTAGAAAATTCATTCCTATGCTGGAAGTCAGACTCGTACATCTGCGTGATAATGTTCTGAGTCCATATGGTTCCTGTGGAAACATCATCACAACATGAACTCTCTTTACACACACATGCACATACACACACACCTCGGAATTCTGAGAACTCTCACCGGACTTCTGGTAAGTCACTAGAAACACATCACTGTCTCGGATTTGGAAGCTCTGTAGAGAGTCAATATGTTCTGCTGTGGTCATTCCAGCTGCAAACGTCTGCCCTTTATATCGACACAAATACTCATTCACCTGCTCCATCCTGCTGATCAGCACAGCGTGAAAAACTCATGCAAACACCTGAGTTTATAGTCGGACAACTGGACTTTGGAATGGTGATAATGTAGGAACAAAGGGCATGCACACACACACACACACACACACACACACACACACACACACACAATTTTGGTTAAACACTTTTACCCCACTTATGTAAAGATATTTTTAGTTATCCTGTACTGATCCTGTACTGAGTCTGTATTGATCCTGTACTGATCCTGTACTGATACTTTACTGATCCTGTGCTGATCCTGTACTGATCTTGAGCTTATCATGTGTTGATCCCTGGCTGGACTATGCAATTATTCCTGTTATAAAATGTCTTATAAAGCAGGTTAATTGTACCACATTCTGCAGTTTACAGGTAACATGTAGTTTAGTCTTAGTGTATAGGTGTCAAACTCTGGCCCGTGGGCCAAATTTGGCCCGAAGCGCAATTATATTTGGCGCCGCAAATCCATACCAAATGACTATTAGAGCTGGCCCGCCGGTATTATATGGCGCATGTACCGCTAATATTGCAAATCCCAGGATGCTCGGTTGGTGTTTTGGCACGTCAATCATGACAGGACCAATTAATGCCCATAATAGCAACGTGCTACACCTCCCAAAATGGCGAAAAGAAAGGCAGAAAATATGTCTTTACTATAAAATATCTCTTTACTAACGGGGTGATAACCAAGTACAGCGTTAGACCACAAAGTGTGTAACAAACTGAGCTATAATTAACATTGTGTACTTTTTCAGCTACATCTAGTTTTTTCTTGCTACACCTACATATGTTCATTGATTATTAGTATAATTGTTATTCTATTTTTACATTTATCATTAGCATGTATAAAAGGGTTCCTGTTAATTGTGATCTTGAGCTTATCCTGTGTTGATCCCTGGCTGGGCTATGCAATTATTCCTGTTATAAAATGGATTGTTAAGCAGGTTAATAGTAAACTCTGAAAGTTGTTCTGACCTCCTGGAGGCTCTGTACACTTAGGTCCACCACATTCTGCAGTTCACTGAGTTTATAGGTAACATGTAGTTTAGTCTTAGTGTTTTATAGTTTGTACTCCTCTGGACTTATCCATGTGATTAGAAGGTCATGAGTTATGTTGGAGGATCACACACACCCGAGTTATGTTGGAGGATCACACACACACAGACACACAGACACAGACACACAGACACAGACACACACACACACACACACACACACACACACACACACACACACACACACACACACA
>JAOTRA010000018.1:3578956-3594690 GCA_026260255.1 Pseudolaguvia tuberculata
TGTGTGTGTGTGTGTGTGTGTGTGTGTGTGTGTGTGTGTGTGTGTGTGTGTGTGTGTGTGTGTGTGTGTGTGCTCTATCGTTCAGGCTGTCACATTAGATCCTCCACCCGATGAAGACCTGTGAGCATGTTTACTAAGTAGAAAGCTCCAGTCTCTGCAGCAGCGTTCCCATGGCAACCGGCAGCAGAAGTGAGAGGAGCAATGAGCCCAGAGTAGAGTAGAATCCACACACACTCTTTCTCCTCATCACACACCAGCACTCTCTCACCTCCTCACTCACTCCAGCTTTCACTCGATAATCCTGAACAGGAGAGATGGACAACTATCCAAACGGTAGAGAAGGAAACCTGATACTGCTGAGAACACCAAGAGAACCGACATGATAAAATTACAGCACTCTCCTCCAATCATCTACCATTTACCTTAAACCAGAGAGAGAGAGAGAGAGAGAGAGAGAGAGAGAGAGAGAGAGAGAGAGAGAGAGAGAAACAGACAGACAGACAGACAGAGAGAAATACAGACAGACAGACAGATAGATAGCGAGAGAAACAGGGGAGAAAGAGAAAGAAATATTGCCTCACAAATTTTTATTTTTATTTGTGAGTATCAAGTGAAAATTAGTCCGCGCACACACACACACACACACACACACACACACACACACACACACACACACACACACACACACACACACACGTTACAGAGGGGTCTGATATGAGAATTTAGGAAACCTAGGATAATACAAAGAGACCTGCTGCCCTCTAGTGTGACAACCGAAAACTGGACGTAGAACACCCATGTTAGTGTAAAGGTAAAGGAGCGATCAGAAACTAGAACTTGTCTAAAGTGGCCGCCAGGTGGCAGTGTTTCTTCATTAGGACAGAGAGAGAGACATTTTTACTTTTGACTAGACATTTAATACACAAAAGAAGTTTCATTCATTCATCTATTCTTTTCTATCTATTCACCGCTTATTCTCTATTTCTGGGTCACAGGGGTCCACTGGAGCCTATTCCAGCGTACATAGGGCGAGAGGCAGGTGTACACCCTGGACAGTTCACCAGTACATCGCAGGACTACACATAGACCACACAAACATTCACTCATATGGGCAATTTTGACTCACAAATTAATCTAATGTAATAAAATGTTTTTGGACTGTGAAAGGAAACCGGAGTACCCAGAGGAAAGAACATGCCAACAAACGGGGAGAACATTCAAACTACGCACAGAAAGATCCCCAGATCGGGAATCAAACCCGGGACCTTCTTGTTGTCAGGCAACTGTGCTAACTACTACACCACCGCCCTGCCCAATTTTGTACATTCTTTCTTTCTAAACTAAAAAAGTATCTTGCGTTGGAATGGAAACGTGACCAGAGCATCCTGTGCTTTAATCTTTAATAGATTGGCGAATTGGGTTTCTATCTTTGTTTCTATTAGAGATTTCACTCTGTTTTGGTTTTCTGGCAGCCTCATTGATTGCTGCAGTTTTAGGATCTCTGTTTCTAAAGTATTCAGAGTCAGGTGTTGTTCTTGACACACTTCTCTTTCATTTATTCATTCATTCATCTTCTTACCTGCTTATTCCCTAATTCAGACTCAGAGGGGTCTGCTGGAGCCTCTCCCAGTGTGAGGGTGCGAGAGGCAGGGATACACCCTGGAGAAGTCGCCAGTCCATCTCAGGACTACACATAGACGGACTATAGGCAACTTAGAATCACCAACCAACCTAATGGACATTTTTTTGGGCTGTGGGAGGAAACCGGAGTACCCGGAGAAAGCTCCACAATTATTACACTAATATATTCGCTTGTTTAACAGTGAGGAAAAAATTACTTACAGGATTGTGAGCAGACTGAGAGAGGAGAGAGAACTGAGGATGAATTGTGAGGGGAGTGAGAGAGAGAGATAAAGTGAGATAAAGTGAATGAGATAAAGGGATGTGTAGATAGATGGAGTGAGATAGAGGGAGTGAGATATGGGGTGATCGATGGAGTGAGATGGAGTGATGTAGAGGGAGATAGAGTAAGTAAGATAGAGGCAGGTATAGGGAGTGAGATAGGTGTAACAGACGGTTCCAATATGATATAGATTAAAGTAATACGACGGAACCACAGTGGTGTAGTGGTTAGCACGGTTGCCTCACAGTAAGAAGGTCCTGGGTGCAAGAGGTCTTTCTGTGTGGAGTTGGCATGTTCTCTCCGTTTGCAGGTTTTAAGCTTTGGTGGGTTTTCTCAGGGTACTCCAGTTTACTCTAACTGTCCAAAAACATACATAAGACATAAGATTGATTGATGATTCTAAATTGTGCATAGGTGTGTGTGTGTGTGTGTGTGTATGGTTGTTCATCTATGTATTGCCCTGTGATGTATTGGTGTATCCAGGGTGTACCTTTTGCCTTGTGTTTGCTGGGATAGACTCCAGCAGACCACTGTGACACTGAAACAAGGAATAAGCTGGTTAAAAATGAATGAAAGTGATAAGACTGGTTATGTTATTGATGTGAAGTGCTGTTGATGGATGGACCTCCAAGTTTCTGAACAGACGAATTGAGTCAGGTTCAGAAGATACATTTAGAGGTGTGTGTATCATTAGCATATCAGTGAAATTGTATAACAAATTCAATTTGTTGGTGAGAGAGGGCAAATTAACAATAAAGGGCCTAGGACAGAACCTTGGGGGACACCACAACTAACAAAACATGGTTGGGAATTGGGGTGTTTTAGTGGAACAGACAGAGTACGATTGGAACACCAGACAGGGGAGGACCAGTGCTGCCAAGCAGTTCAGTAAAATACTGTGTGAGATGGTGACAAAAATTGAACTTGGATCAAACAAGACTAGTTAAAGACATTAACTAGTTACATCACCAACATTAGTGATTCCTCGTGATCCTACCATCAGAGCGAAATCAGTTGATTTGGATGAAATAAGCATGAATATAGGTTTTTAATTTGGACAATGTAATGAGATAGAGAGATATAGACTGATTGAGATGAAGGGAGCTATAAGGATATAGAGTGAGATAGAGTGATATAGAGGGAGAGATAGGGAGTATGATAACGAGGTAGTGAGATAGAGGGATATAGAGTGAGTAGAGGGAGACATAGAAGTGACATAGAGGGAGATTGAATCGTGGGTTAAGAGTCAGTGAGTTAGAGAAAGGTAGACTCAAATAGAGTGAGATAGTGGCGGGGAGAGAGAGCGATATAGTTTTTATATATAATATAAAATTGAATATATTTTATTTTGTACTGAAATAAATCAATACAAAGAAAAAAACTGAAAGTGAAAGACTTAAACCTCTGTGTGTTTGTGTGTGTGTGTGTAATTTTGAATAGATTTTTCTTCGGATTTACGTGAAGAGAAATGAGGCGTGGCCACTGCTGCTGTTACCTTGACAACCGCTGCGTTAACTGCGTAGATCAGAGCCGTGTTTATACGTAAACACTCGGGCGGGTTGCCAGATTACAAAGTTCATCTTCTGAATAAAACATTTTTAAACTAAATTAATTTAAATTAGTTTCACAACAAAAAGTCACGTGTTCGAGCCAGGAGTTTGCATGTTTTCCCCGCGCTTGCTTGAGTGTCCTCCGGGTACTCCAATTTCTTCCCACCATCCAAAAACATGTATATTAGATTGATTGGTGAGTCCAACTCATAGGAGTTAATGTGTGTATGTTGTTTGCCTATGTGCGCTGGGATAGGCACCATCAGATTGTTGTTTGGGTTTTTCTGTTTTTGACAATTTAACAATTGTGGGTTAAGGGCTCACTGTGGTTGCTTGGTGTAGGTGGGAATTGAACCCCGGTCTTTCTGGTATTAGTACGACACCTTAACCACTAGGCTACAACTTTCCACAGCAAATCCCTGTGACACCGAATTAGGAGATAAGCGGGTAAGAAGATGAACGAATGAATATTTGCTTATTACGGTCATAGTATTATTATTATTAAACAGGTGTGACATTTTATCCAACTTTTCAGTCTGAATATTTTGAACATATACTAAAGGCGGCAGGAGTTACAGGAATAGAGGCAATCTGGCAACCCGTCGAGTCGCGCGCTGTGCTCAGTGTCTACGCTCGTGATCCCACTGGGAGAGAAAGTGGCGCTCGAGCGCTCTGTGATCGACATAACAGCCTTGCGTCCACAATGAAGGACTGTTTCTGAGCAGAAACACACACACACGCGTCAGTGTGTGCATGTCGGACTGCTCCGCAGGACCAGTAAGTAACGGCCCAGGGTAAGAGTCTCTTAACTTGGGTGAGGTTGGGGTGAAAGCGCAATTCTCGCGCCTGTGTGTGTGGTGATTGGGGGAGGGGCACAGACGAACGGTACCGACAGAAAACTTTAAACAGTTGGCGGACCTCGGGATGATGGCGGCGGGCTCGAGCCTGTAATTTGCGGTAGGGTGTGTGTGTATGTATTTGTGTGTGCGCGCGCACACGCGCGCTGATTTCTGGTGGAGTGTGTGTGTTTGTGTACAGAGAGAAGTTCAGGTTTGTGTTTGGATTGTTAACTCATATGTGTCTGGTGCGGTGTGTTTGCTGTCTCCCCTCCTGTGCTGCACGCAGTGGTTTAGTCCGGCTGGTGTGCGCGTGTCCCGGGATGACCTGTTGATGTGTGTGTGTGTGTGTGTGTGTGTGTGTGTATATGGTGAGACGCGCTGCGGTGAAGCGGAACACACACCGGAGAAAGATGTTTAAACGCCGCTATAACACACACACACACCTAACTGTTTGAACGCGTGCGGAAACACTGATTTGTACCGAATCTGAAACGCGTGGCCGAACCCAGATTTGTGGCACGCTGAAGCGGTGCAGGCCTCCGGACTCCGTGCGCGCCACAGGACCAGTGCTGCAGTGGGGCGCGTACACACATACCGACCGTGCGCGCGTGTTGAACTGCGCCGCGTTTATTTCGTGTGACTAAAAATCCGTTTTGGCGTCAGTACGCACGCGCACATCCTAATTGGTCGCCTGGTACACCGCGGGCACGCGGACCGGCCTGAGAACCCGGGCTTCTGTCTGATCCGCACGAGGCCTTAGGTCTGAATCATTTGCCGTATTCTTCAGATTACCGCTTCCGGTTTCTCCTAATCACGTGATTCATCGAACTCAATTAATGCAGAAAGATTAGTGACGTCATCATTCTCCCATAACCGGTGACTTATTTCTCCCTTTTCCACTAATCAAAGTGTGTGTAGAACTCTGGTCTGTGTGTGTCTCGTCTGGGAGGAACTTTTTAGTGTGTGTTTGTCATTTCTCATGATGGTGTTGATGATGACAACGGTGGTTCTGGTGATGGCGTTAACGACGATGGAGAGGACAATGGTGATGATGGCGGTAATAATGATGATGGTGATAGTTGTGGTGGGGATGGTGGTGTTGGCGGTAATGACAATGGTTTTGTTTGTAATGACAATTTTGTTGGCGAGAAGAATAATTTAAAAATTCTTTGCAAAATTTGATGTGTAGCCAATTAACCTGTTGCAGTTGATGTAACAAACTGAGGAGAACAATATGACATCGATTAAAGTAATACGACGGAACCACAGTGGTGTAGTGGTTAGCACAGTCGCCTCACCGCAAGGGGTCTTTCTTTGTGGAGTTTGCATGTTTTACGCTTTGGCAGATTTTCTCAGGGTACTCCAGTTTCCTCCCACAGGCCAAAAACATGTTCATAAGGTTGATTGGTGATTCAAAATTGTGTGTATACACCCCTACCTTTTGCCTTATGTTTGCTGGCATAGACTTCAGCAGACCGCTGTGACCCTGAGTCAAGGAATAAGCTGGTTAAAAATGAATGAAAGTGATAAGACTGGTTATGTTATTGATGTGAAGTGCTGTTGATGGATGGACCTCCAAGTTTCTGAACAGACGAATTGAGTCAGGTTCAGAAGATACATTTAGAGGTGTGTGTATCATTAGCATATCAGTGAAATTGTATAACAAATTCAATTTGTTGGTGAGAGAGGGCAAATTAACAATAAAGGGCCTAGGACAGAACCTTGGGGGACACCACAACTAACAAAACAAGGTTGGGAATTGGGGTGTTTTAGTGGAACAGACAGAGTACGATTGGAACACCAGACAGGGGGAGGACCAGTGCTGCCAAGCAGTTCAGTAAAATACTGTGTGAGATGGTGACAAAAATTGAACTTGGATTAAACAAAACTAGTTAAAGACCAACATTAGTGATTCCTCGTGATCCTACCATCAGAGCGAAATCAGTTGATTTGGATGAAATAAGCATGAATATAGGTTTTCAATTTAAAATCAAAGGACAATGTGGTATAGACCATCTGAAGATCTTTAGCGTCACACCAGGATTCTAACGTATTGGGCTAACAGCAGCTGATTTAAAATTTTAATGAATGGTGCTGGAACTGAGGGAGGTATGAAAAGTTCTCAGAGGCGAAAGAGAAGGAAAGCAGCTGTTTACCAGATGTGGTATGGAATCAGGTAGATGTGTGGAAGAGTGAGTGGTTAGGATTATGATGGTGCTGCTGCTGCTACTGGTCTTCTCTGGAATGCACATGCTGATGGCGTGTGTCTTTGTAAGTGTCTTTCTAAACTGTAAAAAAGTCATTTTGTCTGTGTGTGCGCAATATAGTTTGTTTGACTCTTGCTCTCTGTCAGTATCTCTCACTCTCTGTCTGTCTCTCTTTTATGACCTCATTCCCAGCAAACACTGACCACATGTTTTACTTTTATATAGACAGAGAATCTGTCACATATCTGAGTTTCAACAGGGGGTTCCTCAGTAAGTTCCCCTTTGGTTTTCTCATTATGTTCTCCCTTTGGTTCCTCAATATTTTTCCCTTTGCGTTTTTGGGTTTCTCAGTAGACTCTCCTTTGGATTTCTCAGTAGGTTCACTTTTTGGGTTTGTGATTCTTCATCCTGTCCTCCTGCTTTCTTTAAAAGTTTAGTATTTCACTGAATTCACTGATTTAGAATACTATGCAGATAAAGTATCTACAGACGTGTCTGATTTTCTGTACTGATTTCTTTGTATTGCTTGTTCATTGTTTCAGATTTCCACGGTGGTGCCGGCCGTAGCGCCATGGCTCAGACCCTTCAGATGGCGATCCCCAACTTTGGCAACAATGTCCTGGAGTGTCTGAACGAGCAGCGGCTACAGGGCCTGTACTGTGATGTGTCTGTGGTGGTGAAAGGCCATGCCTTCAAGGCCCATCGGGCTGTACTGGCTGCTAGCAGTGCCTACTTTCGTGATCTCTTCAACAGCGGTGCTGGCAGCAAGTCCCCAGCTTTGGTTGAGCTCCCGCCCGCAGTCCAGCCTCAGAGCTTCCAGCAGATCCTTGCCTTCTGTTACACAGGTCGCCTCAGCATGAATGTCGGAGATCAGTTCCTCCTTATGTACACTGCTGGCTTCCTGCAGATCCAGCAGATCATGGAGAAGGGCACAGAGTTCTTCCTGAAGGTCAGCTCTCCTAGCTGCGACTCACAAGGCCTCCATGTTGAGGAGACACCACCATCTGAACCTCAAAGTCCTGTCACCCAGACAACTGCCAGTGTCTCAGCCAACGGAGGAGGAGGAGGGGCAGCAGTCTCAGCCTCCAGTCGTCCTGCCTCCTGCCTAACGCCGCTCCCTCTGGTGTCCCGTGTGAAGGCGGAGCAGCAAGAGGTCTCGCCCTACTCTGTGGTCTGCACTCCCGTGGCAAAGCGTCTTTGGGATGGTGGGAATCGGGATGGTACTGGACAGTCAGGAGGATCTGGTGGGCGCAAAGCAGCACGATTCTCCCAAGAAATGGGGCGTAATAGTGCTATCCAGCCACAGGCTTTGACTGTAGGATTGGGTGTAGCGCCTGGAGGTGCTAATGGTAATGGAAACGGTTCCAGCAACAGTGCCACACCTGAGGGCACCAGTCCTGGAACCGTAAGTGCCTACGCTAGTGATTCACCGATTTCTTATCATGATGATGAAGAGGAAGAAGAGGTGGCTGAGGACGGCGCTGAGGAACAGTACCGTCAGATCTGCAACATGTATACAATGTACAGCATGTTAAACATGAGTGCCACAGGTGAGACACTGCAGCTAACTGGCGGGCGCATCCGGAGCAACATGGTTTTATTATTTCTACTGCAGAGCAGTTCAGTGTTCGGGGCTTAGTTTATGGGCAGTGTGGTGTTAACTTGGTAATACGGGAACTGATAATTGTTCTAACAGCTGGTTCTACGGCGAGGGCTTCTACAGTGGGGTTCAGGATTAGGTTGGGTTTTACGGCAGGGCTTTGGGTTAGGGTTTAGGTTGGGTTCTACAGCAGAGCTTGTGGTTTAGACCCAACCCAAACAGCTCAAACATTTTAAATTTGATTCCAGCTGCAGGTCTCAGAAAAGTTGGAACAGAAGAAAGGAATGAATAAACAATTCACAGGCCACTGATTTTAGGGGAAAAAATGTTTAGATCGGCGCACAGAGTTAACGTTGTGAATCTGGCTTTAATTATTACATTAGAAAAGCTCTGTAGTTTGGCATTTGGCAGACGCTCTTATTCAAAGCGACTTACATTTGGTCTCTTTAGTACAACTGAGCAATTGTGGGTTAAGGGCCTTGCTCAAAGACCCACGGTGGTTGCTTGGTGGAGGTGGGAATAGAACCCTGCTCTTTCTAGTATTAGTCCAACGTGTGTGTTTGTGATTGTTAGTGGACAAGTGATGGACATACTACCAAAAAAGTTAAACTAAACTATGACAATATGGTGGAACCCAAATGTGTTTCCCGTTCTCATCTATCTCTCTTTCCCCATCTGCTCAGCGGGGGAGAGAGTCGAGGCTCTGCCAGACCACTCTGAAACTCGGAGTCGGATGCGGGGACGTCAGGACTTGGCATCTCTCCCTGCAGAGCTCATTGCTCAAATTGGAAATCGGTGTCACCCCAAACTGTACGAGGAGGGAGACCCTGCAGAGAAACTGGAGCTGGTCACAGGTCAGAAACTTGTTCCCTTCTAGACCTGCCCTGAAGGCGGATAGTCTGATAGTGTGGTCAAAGGGAAGGTCTGAGTGTTGTAAAATGGAGGGGTCTGTGGCTGTGGTCAAAGGGGGTCTGAGAGTAGCTCAGGTCTTCTGGAGCTTGCAGCCAAGGTATGAAGTGTCTGAGAGGATGTCTCAGATATAAGAACGTCAATTTTAAGTGTGTGCCTGTGTGTGTGTTTAGGAACTGGGGTGTTCATCTCCAGAGCTCAGCTGATGAACTGTCATGTCAGTGCAGGAACCCGACACAAAGTGTTACTGAGGAGACTACTGGCTGCGTTCTTTGACAGGTGTGTGTCTGTTTACTGTGTAATCTAAAGTGTGTGTATTGTTAAATCTGGATTTTGTGTGTGTGTGTTCAGGAGCACTCTGGCAAACAGCTGTGGGACAGGGATTCGCTCCTCCACCAATGATCCGAGTCGTAAACCTCTGGACAGTCGTGTCCTCCACGCTGTAAAATGTGAGTGAACAAGTCTACACAAACACACACACACACACACACACACATATTATTCTGTCAAACATCATATTCCCTGTGTGTGTGACAGATTATTGCCAGAACTTTGCGACTAGCTTTAAGGAGAGCGAGATGAACGCTATTGCGGCGGATATGTGCACTAATGCTCGCCGTGTTGTGAGGAAGAGTTGGATTCCGAAGCTGAAGCTGCTGATGGCCGAGAGCGAAGCTTATGCCGGTTTTCTTCCAGACACGGTTAAGATGGAGGCTGAGGCTCTGGGGGCTGACTCCGCCTTCGATACATCCGACCTTGAAGGCGGTGCCTCCCTGGAGGCCGGCCCACCTTCCGGTGAATCACTGCATGGTGTGGCGGGAGATGCTAGTGCTCTGTTCCAGTGAATGAACCTGAATGAAGAAGCCGCGCACTCAGACCTGCGACGCTGACTCCGCCCTGCAGCATGTCTGCATGCATGTAGGTGCGGTTCAACAGAGACGCTCTTCTTCTTCTTCTTTTTTTAACCTAAATAACTAGTTTTTATTTGCACAGAAGTCCCTCCCCTTCCTCTTGCTTCATAAATCTGAATATCATGAGATGCTGATCTGTTTTGTAGTTCACACACACACACACACACACACACACTGTAATCAATTAGTTGAATGTAAATGTCTGCACCAAACTCGCCGAGTTTAGTTAGACTGAAAGAGTCAAAGGCAGACAGATAGACACAGAGATAGTGTGTCAGACAGACACACTAAAGTTGTAGGTGTTTGAAAGACTTTCCTCCATTTTTGTTTTAAATAAGAAATTCTTACCTTTCCCCTTGTTGTCTGTCTGTCTCTGTCTGTCTCTCTTTATTATTATTATTTGTCATGTTTACTTTGTACTCTAAAGTGAGCCAGACTGGTTGTGTTTCTTTGTGGAACTGGGGGTGTGAGATAGTGAGCCAGTTTGTGATATTTGTATGGGTTTCTATGGAAATGTTGATGAAGAGCTTTGCTTGTAGGGTTATAAGGTGTGTGTGTTGTGAGATAGATCTTGGAACACTGTAGTGAGTCACCTGAACAGAGTAACGCTTGCCTGAATCAGTTCAGAGGGCGGAGTTACTCGCATGTCAATCCTGGCTCCTGTATCTGAGCAGCTCTGTGGTGTTCAGTGGGTGTGGCTTAAACACTCAAACCACCACCTGCATCGTCACTCAAACACATACTCAAGAAAGTGTGTGTGAGACAGAGAGACAGACAAGGAGGCTATTTAAACTGGCCTCCTATGCTATACAAACTTTCTCTCTCACACACACACGGCCTAGGGGGATGGAAAAGCTGTTCTTCCTATTGTTATGACCAGTGGGTGTGGGTTGGGGGTTTACAGTTTCTGTAACCCAGGAGTCAGGGGGTGTGTACTACTTTGTATGTCCCGGTTTGGCGCACGCATACTTTTCACATAGTGGGCTTGCATGTGGGTGACGCCTGATAAGAGATTTAAGGTGTGTTTGTTTCTGCTGTTGTGTGTGTGTGTGTGTGTGTGTGTGTGTGTGTGTGGTTCAGTGGGTGATGGTTCAGTTTTGCTGTCTGATTAAATAGAAGATCTTTATCATTCAGATCTGCTCGTCATCCTCATCTTCGCACCATTCATTCCTACATTCCACAGCTAACTTCTGGTCTCAAATCTGATTGGTTAGAAGGTTCATTTCTTTAATATCAAATGGTGTGCATAGCAATGGGTGTGTATGTGATTTAGAGAAATTTCATGAGTAGTAAAATTTGAATGTGTTGTAAATTGTGCAATAGTTTTGGCACCCCACACTCATGAAAGTAATCTGATTTAATGACCAAAAATTTACACTGAAAATCATGAAACATCAAAACTTCCTTAAACTGTCTTCAAAAATAGTGTGTGTGCGCAAGTGCTGCACCTTCTTTTTTTTGTGAGACTGTTTTCTGCACCTTGTATTTGTTGTTGTTGTTGTGTGTGTGTGGGGGGGGGGCTGTGATGTATATATTCATTTTTTAGGAGAAATTTAAGAAAAATTGTTTTCATTTTGGTGTTTTGAGTTTAGTGGAGAAAGCTGTATCCAGATGTTGAGTGACACCAGTAGAGCTCAGTGCAGAAATCGAGTGACTCTGACTCTGGTAGAGCTTGGTGCAGATGTCCAGTGACACCGGTGTTCTCAGTGCAGCTGTTGGATTAGTTTTGAGGATTCAGATGTTTCTGCGCCCTCCATTTTGATTCACACATGCGCGCCCTCTGCTGTAGAGTCTCATGCACTACACGCAGTGGACGCTAGATGGCACTGTGTTGGCTTTAATCCCTGAACACGTGACGAGTACTTAGATGTTTCGTGTGTTTTTGTTTTTGAGTGACTGAGGGACCACGGAGTGCTGAGCGTGCAGATTGTCTCCGTTTCATTCTGTATTGTGTTTTTTTCCTGTCAGCTCGCGGCTCCGCGCCTCTGAATTTGCACCTTTTCCTTGGGGCAGTTAATGATTATGATCATGTTTCTGCCCTCCCTTCGGCACCTTTGAGTGCGCGCGGCTAGAGACTGAGACAGTGTGAGAGTTTACTGACCCCAAATCAGTGTATACTAACCCTCCCCAAACCACAGAAATCCATTCTGCGCTGCTGTGCATTCTGGGATAGGAACTGAATACTGAGCAGTGTCGATCATATCACTACACACACACACACACACACACACTGCAGTACCTCTTCTGTTCCCGTGTACCTCAGAACCCTGCCTTTAACCGGCTCTCCTCCGAGTGACGACAGTCGCACCTTTTTATACAAAAATCCAGAAAATACTTCAATAAAAACATTCGAGGCTTGTGTGGTGACACGTGTCCATATTACCCGAATATAAATCAGGTGTTTAAATAAATGAGCCGGAGGCGATGTACAGACTGTTGTGTGCATATAAACCTACAGAATTATAGCTCAAGCTACAGTATATACACCCCCCCCCCACTTACAGCATGAGGTGTAACCTCGGAGTTACCTGGGTCACCACTCCCCTTATCCCTTCTTACCCAGTCTGTGTGCCAATCAGTGTGTGGCGCCCTTTAACTGTGAGCCGATATATAAATTGCACATTAACTACTGTAAAGAAAAACATCTGGAGATCTTAATAAAACCTTTATAACAAATTTCTACTGAGTCTGTGTTTCATCACGGTATAGGGCCCTATAGGTGGAGTAGCTGAATACTGTAATAACATTCATATTTCCTAACCCCTATCCACTAACCCTATCAACTTTTCACTAACCCTATCTACTATCCACTAACCCTATCAACTTTTCACTAGCCCTATCTACTATCCACTAACCCTATCAACTTTTCACTAACCCTCTCTACTATCCACTAACCCTTAACCCTATCTACTATCCACTAACCCTATCAACTTTTCACTAACCCCATCTACTATCCACTAACCCTATCAACTTTTCACTAACCCTATCTACTAACCCTTAACCCTATCAATTATCCACTAACACTATCAACTTTTCACTAACACTATCTACTATCCACTAACCCTTAACCCTATCAACTATCCACTAACCCTATCTACTATCCACTAACCCTATCAACTTTTCACTAACCCTATTTACTATCCACTAACCCTTAACCCTATCTACTATCCACTAACCCTATCTACTATCCACTAACCCTTAACCCTATCGACTGTCCACCACCCATTAACCATTTACACCATCCACTAATCCCTAACCATTATCCACTAACCCTATTCACAACCTACTAATCTTTCCACCATCCATTAACCACTATCCACCATCCATTAACCACTATCCACCATCCATTAATAATAATCTTACCGGAATAATTTTGATTCCCTCATTCTGTATTCAGGTTTAGATGAACGCGTGCGTATGTATGTGCCCTGACTGATGTGTTTCACGCGGAAACAGCTGGGACAAACCCCCCACCCCACGAAGCTCTGCGATTTCAGTTCAAGCGCCATATAAGGGTAAAAGAGGTGACGACAACATCATTCTAAATATGGCCAACGGAAGTAGAACCCCTCCTCCGCGCGCAGGGTTATTCCACAGTAAGAGTGCCAGAAGCGGATGTCCGTATATGGGCATAGAAAAAATCCCGGAAAAAAAAGCGAGCGGAAGAAAAACATAACAAATCCAACAATCGGATCAATACGGAACATTAAATAATATCCCCTGTGTCCCCAGTCCCACCTATCACCAGATTACAATTAATTTTACACACACACACACACACACTGTCTCTCTGTTTCCCATTTTTATCCACGTTCATCGGTTTATTATTTAAGATCATTTGACACGTTTCTTTTTCCAGGAAGCAATAAATGGGTGGAGCCAATCTGTCAATCACACGGCTGACGTCACAGAAGTACATAAAGCCACTGCGCGCGCTTCTCTCTGTTTTTACGTCCTAGACAAGCGAGCGAAGATTAAGAAATTATACACACACACCATTACATTAAAACTTTACGGGACAGATGGAAGTGTGTGCCGAAGCGAAGCGAGTCATGGTGCACGCGCTCAGTAAACTGTACAGCTCCCGGAATCAGCGCGGAGGAATTCCGCTCCACCGCAGCCTCCTGCTCACACTGGTGCTGAGAGCCGCGCGGGACGCCTATCACTCCGCCCGACTACCGGAGCTACCGGAGCACGGAACAGACACCAGCGGACAGAGTGATACGAGCCGCGTGACCCCTGTAAATCACTCGGAAACAGAAGAGCTAATGGATACCACCGAACCTGCATCACCGCGTGCGCTTCAGAGCGGCAAACGGACATTAAAGCAGAAAAGCAGCGCAGATAAAGAGAACAGTAACACCGCCGAACATCAACGTCACTCCCGGAAACGGAGAGGAAACAGCGCCGAGCCGGACTTCCTGCCGTGTAAAAAGGCAAGACTCGATCCAGCGGAGCTCCGGCGCGTGCTTCAGGACTACGGTGCGCGCACGAACACGGGCAACTGCGCACGAGACACCGAGTGTTTAACTGCTACACACACACACATGAGCAGGACTCTTGTCTCATTCTGAGTGTGTGTGTTAGTTAGTTCCGGATTTCTTTTCCGAACACAATATGTGGTCAGAGGTGACGTCTGGATAACGTCATAAAATTATGGGTGTTTGTTACGCACGCGACTGATTTAAGAAAGTATGACAAAGACATGAGTAAAAACATCAAAAACCCGATACACACCTCTCTCTCTGTGTGTGTGTGTGTGTGTGTGTGTGTGTGTGTGTGTGTGTGTGTGTGTGTGTGTGTAATTGTTTTATTTATTGTACGTAAAGATTGTGTTCATCGCTGTTAGATAAACAAAGAGAAAAATAGAAAGGTGGTCTAAGATCACGTGACCTCTACCTCACTTATAATATCAAATAAAATATTTTTTATCAGACTCGTGGTTTTCTGTATTTTCTATGATGTTCCGGTGTTTGGAGGTCCTGATTTTATTCAATCATACATTCATTCAGATTCTTACCAGCTTATTCTTTAATTCTGGATGACTGTGGTCTGCTAGAGTCTATCCCAGTGCACATATGGCTAGAGACCGTTTCAGCCAATGATTAAACAGTTATGTTTATGCCACTTTTATTTTTTTTACAGGTAAATAAATAACAGGTTACAGTTTAGCATTTGGCGGACGCTCTTATCCAGAACGATTTACATTTGGGGTTTTTTTTTTTACAACCGAGCAATTGTGGGTTAAGTGACTTGCTCAAAGGCCCACAGTGGATTCTTGGTGGAGGTGTGAATCGAACCCCGTTCTTTCTGGTATTAGTCCAACACCTTAACCACTAGGCTACCACTTCCCGTATGTGATTTTTTTTAGGTGAAAACAGGCGATTTTCAGTGTAGTACTGGTGTAAAGTGAAGTTCACCTGAAACAGAGCATCACTACAATACCACACACTATAAAGACATCCAGCTGAGAGAGACACGGGGAGAGAGAGAGAGAGAGAGAGATGTACAATTAACCACTAAGAAACCAAAACCACTTGCCACAATGTAAATGTATATAATGCATACAAATTCTTGATTGAGAATAGAGACATTTTTCTGTTCAGTTTTTATTGAAGATTTTTAGAATTAATTACACATTAAAACAATTTCCTCTCTCTCCATCTTTGTTTCTCTCCATTTCCGTTTCTCTTTCCATCTCTCTCTTGCCTTATCTCCCTCCCTGTCTCTCCCACCCTATTTCTCTCTTCCTTTCTGTATCTCTCTCTCTCTCTCTCTCTCTCTCTCTCTCTCTCTCTCTCTCCCTCTCTCTCTC
>JAOTRA010000018.1:3601875-3616657 GCA_026260255.1 Pseudolaguvia tuberculata
CTCTCTCTCTCTCTCTCTCTCTCTCTCTCTCTCTCTCTCTCTCTCTCTCTCTCTCTCTCTCTCTCTCTCTCCGTCCCTTGATAGGGAGGCTCCAACTCTGTCTACCACTCGTCCCATTCAGAAGACTCTCTCTAGACAGGACAGCCAGTACAGTGAGGACCTGGACAATGTGATGAACAGTCAACTTGCTACCCAACCACTTGTACCCTTAGACACCTGTGGGCCAAGCAGCCGCTCCACGCCACACTCCAGTCTCCTCAGCCTGGTGGGCAGCCCCCACAGGTCCCACCTGTCTCCCACAGAGAGTAGTTTTATTCTCACCAACCCTAAGCCCACCACAGTTAACCTTGCTCATCTGGATACGAAGCCAGACTACACAGCTATAGACATACCGCCAATGTACCCTTCGGCCAACGCCATTCTGCAAGGTTATCATTATCTTATAATAATAATAATAATAATAACAACAACAACAATAATAATAATAATAATAATAATAATTATTATTATTCTTTTTTATTATTATCATGAATGGTGAAATTGGCAGAGAAGCTGCTAGCCTCTGAACATCTGAGTTCTATCTTTTATCCCACAGTAAATAAAAATGCCAACACAGAACCACTTCCCAAAAAAGAGGACACCAAAGGTGATGATGATGATGAAGATGATAAAGATGATGGAGGACCCAAACCCATGCCCCCTTATAGCTCAATGTTCATCCTGTCCACAACTAATCCGTGAGTTCAGCACTAACTATGCTAACATTTCAGGCGCTAGGTTTGCAAAGCTATCAGTTTACAACAAATACATATTTAGCAACTATTTTGTGTACATGGCAGCTCCCACTAAAACATAAACTACCTCACATACTCTGACACTAATGCATCACTAACCTACCATGATTCTCTTCCAGTCCAGTCATGTCAAACTCAGAATAACATTCATTCCATATGGCTCAGCTTTTCTCAGTTGTGACTGAGGTAGTTAGTGTTCCCTGTGCAGTATGTTTCTAATGTATGTTGTTAATTACTGTTGCATGGTTTTACTGTTGCAGGGTTTTACGGGTGCAGGGTTTTACTGTTGCAGGGTGTTTCTACTGCAGTGTGTTTTTGGTGCAGGTTGTGACTGTTGTACTGTGTTTCTGTTGCAGGGCATTACTGTTGCAGGGTTTCCGATTGCAGGGTGTTCCTGGTGCAGGGAGTTTCTGTTGGAGATTGTTACTGTTTCAGGGCATTCCAATTGGAGCCCTTCTGACTGCAGGGTGCTTCTGTTGCACAGATTTTCTGTTGCATGGTGTTTCTGTTAGCCGATGTTCCTGTTGCATGCAGTTATTGTTGCAGGGCGTTCTTGTTGCAGTGCATTGCTGTTGTGGCAAGTGGTAGCCTTGTGGTTAAGGTGTTGGCCAAATTCAAGAAAGGCCGGGGTTCGATTCCTACCTCTACCGAGCAACCACTGTGGGACCTTGAGCAAGGCCCTTAACCCACAATTGCTCAGTTGTTTAAAAAAAGAGACCAAATGTAAGTCGCTCTGGATAAGAGCGTCTCCAAATGCCTAACTGTAACTATTGCAGTGCATTGCTGTTGCAGAATGTTTCTGTTGCAGGGTGTTCCTTTTCCCGACCTTTACTGTTGCAAGGTGTTCCTGTTGCAGGGTGTTCCAACTGCAAGGTATTCCAAATGCATGGCATTCCTGTTGCACAGTGTTTCTGTTGCAGGGCATTATTGTTTCAGGATGTTACTGTAGCAGGGCATTCCTGTTGCAGGGTATTACTATTGCAAGCCGTTAATGTTGTAGGGCATTTAAACTGCAAGGTGTTCCTGTTGCAGATCATTAATGTTGAAAAACATTACTGTTGAAAAGCATTACTGTTGAAGAATGTTCATGGTGCAGGGTATTTCTGTTCGAGGGCATTACTGTTGCAGGGCGTTCCTGTTGCACTGTGTTTATGTTGTAAGCTGTTACTGTTGCAAGGTGTTCCATTTGCAGTGTGTTACTGTTGCAGGGCATTACTGTTGCAGGGGTTTTCTTGTTGCAAGGCATTACTATTGCAGGGTGTTACTGATTCTATTGCAGTGTTTCTATTGCAGGGGGTAACTATTTCAGGGTGTTGCTGTTGCAGAGCATTTAAACTGCAGGATGTTCCTGTTGCATGTTGTTCCTGTTGCATGGTATTGTCCTTGCAGGTTGTTACTGTTGCAGAGCATCACCGTTGTAGAGCATTACTGTTGCAGTGTGTTACTTGTGGAGGGTGTTATTTGTGTTCCTGTTTCAAGGTGTTGCAATAGTAACACCCTGGTTTCTGGTGCAGGGTGTCCCCATTGCAAGGTAATACTGGTGCAGGATCTTCCTATCTCAGGGTGTTGCTGTTTCAGGGCATTTCGTATTGCAGGGTGTTCCTGTTCAGGGGGTTCCTGTTGCAGGGTGTTCCTGTTGCAGGGTATTACCATTGCAGTGTCCTACTGGTTGACACCAACTGTGTCTGTGTTTTTGTTGACTTTCATGCATGGCTTCAATTCCAGGGGTTCTGTTTTAAATTGTTGTGTGTGTATTTGTTTGTTTGTCTGCAGGTTTCGCAGGTTGTGTCACTATATCGTCACACTAAGGTACTTTGAGATGTGCATCCTGTTGGTCATTGCGATGAGCAGTATTGCTCTAGCTGCTGAAGACCCAGTGTGGCCCGACTCCCCTCGGAACAATGTGAGCCATTTCTTCTGCTTGTGTTTCTACAGTTTTCTTTCTACACTGCTAGGAATTTATTCCTGTTTGTAGAACAATACACAGATTTCTTCAGCCAGTATTCTTCTTCTCACAGTGCAACACCATGTTTCTCTCTCTGTCAATCTGCAGGTTCTGCGTTATTTCGACTATGTATTCACCGGTGTGTTCACCTTTGAGATGCTTATAAAGGTAAACACCTTTCACACCTTTAGCTTCACTGTCATAAAACAGGTCAAACCCCACTTTATGTAATAGTTGCTGCTTCCTACAGAACCAACTGAAGATATTTTTTTACCAAAATAAATTTTTTGCCCCTCTCCCTCTCTCTCTCCTTAACCTCTGTCTCTCACTCTCTCTGACTCTGTCTCTCCCTCTCTTTCTTCGTCTCTTTTTCTCTCTTTTTTAGATGGTAGATTTAGGTTTGGTACTCCATCAGGGATCATATTTCCGTGACCTGTGGAACATTCTGGACTTTATAGTGGTCAGTGGTGCCCTGGTAGCCTTTGCATTCACGTAAGTGTCCTTTAACACTTAAGCCGTGTCGTAGTTTCTTTAGTCTTTTTGTCTCTTCCCATGCCTGCTGCCTGTTGTTTGTTTTTCTTTTTTCCCTAATGACCAAAAACCATGGTGCAACCAGATGGTTCCAAGGTTCCCTGGAGTGCCAGTCTTACTCCCACTTACACTCTCTCACACAAACTTGGTTTTTCCTTCTCTCCAGTCTCATTTTTACAATTGTGTCTTCATTTTTAGCTTCTGGTCCCCTCAGAAACCATTTCCACTTGCCTTCCTGTTTCTACACACTATTCTAAAAGAACCTGGTGACCTTCTGTTTACAGGTTCTAGATTTGTTCTCTAGACTAGTTCAAATTAAAGGTAAAGTTACTGTGGAGGATATCTTGCACCCTAAAGTGTTGGGTGTAATAGAAGATATAGAAGTATAGGAAAACAGAAATTCACCTGAGCTCCATGCTACAGGGCCATGTTATGCTAGATGTCTCAATGAGCTAAGAGCTGAAGCACTGTGAAATATGAGAGCTCTGATAATACTTCGTGGTGACGTGGTGGTGTAGTAGTTAGCACGGTCGCGTCACAACAGAAGCTTCGATTCCCGGGTCGGGGATCTTTCTGTGCAGAGTTTGCATGTTCTCCCCATGCTTGTGTGGGTTTCCTCCCACAGTCCAAAAACATGTACATTAGGTTGATTGGTAATTCTAAATTGCCCATAGGAGTGAATGTGTGTGTGAGTGGTTGTTTGTCTGTATGTGTCCCTGTGATGGACTGGCGCTGCCTCTCACCCTATATTAGGTAATAAGCGTGTAAGAAGAAAAATGAATGAATGATAATACTTCCAGCAAATCAGTAGATTGACTACCACATTACAGAGGAGTTGAGTTGAAGCATTACGTATGTTCTCTCAAAGTGTTCTCTCTTCTTCTGTGGATTTAAAGCATAAGCTGTGGAGCTAACTGAGCTGCATGTCTCCTGTGATGGTTCCACTTGAGGAAGAGGACAACCAAGCAAGTGTTGACTGTGGATGAACTCAACAGCTTACCAAGTCACTAAAACCGAGTTCTCACATGTTTCTGTAATAACTCCACTCTAATCTCCAATTCTTCCTATTTGGATTTTTACTCAGCCCCCAGCCCCCACCCCCACACCCTCTGTTGAATGGTTTGTTTAATGGTAGAAGGATTTTCTATACCTCTTACAAACGTCGTTGTCCATCTCCACTTGCATTTTATTCAATTGTGCCCAGAGACAATATTTTATTTCCCAGGTGCTCCAGGGTGTTACTGGCACCCTCTGGCTGAGACTGGTGATTATAAGATTGGTAGACTTAAACTTTTCTGTCAGTATCTGTTTGTTTTCTAGATTAGGTGTCCACATATAACCCAATCTACCATTGTATGTTGAATTTTTCAGCGTTTCATATTGATGTTCTTCCTCCTCTCACATTCTTCCCCTGTTTGAGTGTGTGTGTGTGTGTGTGTGTGTCTGTCTGTCTGTCTGTCTGTCTGTGTTCTTTGTACTGTCTGTGTTGGTGGTTGTTTTTATTTGTGTGTCTCTCTGTCCGTCTCTGATCCTCTCTGGTTTGCACACAGTGGAGGAGGTGATGGAGAAGGAGAGGGGTAATGTCTCTCAATCTCTTTGTCTGCCTCTGATTGCTCCTCATGCCTGTTAAACAGCCAGATTCTCTTTTATTCACCCGACTGCCTTGATTCATACCGTTACACTGATCACACACATAGGACACAAAACCAATGGCAAAACTGGGGTGTGGTGCTAAAAAACCACAATCCAAAAGCTGGCCAAGCAGTTTAGCTCTGATTAATGGCTAAGGATCTAGCTGATAAACTCTTGGTCCATCCTGCTGTATGCGGACACCTCCATGTGTTAACATACCATTTTGTGTCTATGTGTATGTGTTTGTCTGGGCTTTGTTTGAAAATTGCAATAGACAAACTGAGAACATTTCCCTTTACGTAATTGGGAAATATTAATGATTAATAATGATAATAAAAGTGACTGGTGGAATAAGTGGATTGATCAAAAACAGACTGACCGACCTACCAACCGAACTACCAACTGACCGACCTACTAACTGAATAACCAAACTACCTATAGCCTGACCAACATACCCACCGACCAGATGACCTTTAGATCAATTAAACTACCTATCGACTGAATGACGTACCGACCTACCAACTGACCAACCAAACCTATCAACTGACCTACCGACCGACCAATCGACTGACCTACTGACTAATGGTTTGTGTAGACACCAGAGTGCATCTCACCTGATTTGAACATGTGCTCACACCAAAAACATAAATGCAGCCAATCACACAGCATGTAAAGACTCTGAAGACGTGCAAGTCAAGTTAACTGACCATTTAATGTATAAGGAAGAGGACAGGCTGACAAACACCATCGTCCTAAGATCTTCTCTTCAGTTCCATCAAAAATAACCTCAACATCTGCTCTCAATTATCTAAAGGAATTGAAACACTTTTTGTTCAGTAAAAATAAATAAATAAATATTTCAGTAAATATTTTAATTTTGGTCTAATGAAACAGGGATCAGTTTTGTAGACGAACATCTGCTTTATTAATGAGTTAATAATTAAAATTGCTCTCCTTATAATTTTTCATAAATAATTGGGATAATTTAAAATACTGCCAGTTATTTGTAGTTACAACAACAACAATAATAATGATAACAACAATAATAATAGTCTTTAAATACCTAATAATAATAATAATAATAATAATGATTGTTATAATTATTATTATTATTATTATTAATCTTTTTTGTCATTATACCAATTTCCAGTTTTATATGGTAAAAATATCACTGCTATAACTATAGGAACCATATCCATGTTTCTCAGACGGTCTAACCCTGTGTGTGTGTGTGTGTGTGTGAGAGAGAGAAAGAAAAACACATATACAGATCATTTGCTATAACTATAGTTTTGAACGTGGAACTGAAGAACCTGAAACCCCTTTTAAGGGTTAATGGCTTGATCTGGAGACAATCAAGCTGATTGGTCGCCGGTTTAACCTTCCCCAGTTTAATCTTTCACTAGTTTAATGTTCCACCACTTTGTCCTTCCACTAGTTTAATCTTTGTGCAGTTTAATCTCTCAACAGATTAACCTTCCACCAGTTTAAACTTCCACCAATTTATTGAAATAAACTTTCAGTTACTGAAGTTCAGTGGCATCAAGATGTGAGGATGATTGTGGAGTTGATCTCTCAATTAGATTTGTTCAACTAAACTGGTAGCTTACTAGTAGAGTTTCATTTCTGTTATTGATCAGAGATCTGCAAGAGATCAGAAGGGATTAGAGAGAAGGGCACTAACCTGTAAATAATGACGTATCTGTTTCCTGCGGAATATCCAGACGGTCTTCCACTTATGGGTTCTTTTAGCATCATGGATGGAGCAGACACATGTGGTGGAGAACATTTAGGGGAAGATCTTTAGGTGATGGTTATGATTTTGGGTTTGGTCTATTCATGAATAATCAAACGCCGTAATGGCATCATGATTATGTGACCCACTCCTGGGTTAATCATGTGTTACTGCCATGTGATAATGATATGTATGTCCTCTCCACCTTGCCTGTGTGTGTGTGTGTTGGTATGTGTGTATGTATGGATGTGCATGTCAGGTCTTATAAATACATGCAGTTCTGTATTTAATTCTTTGTCTCTTTCTGGTAAAGACTTCGGTTTTTTCCTATTTCTAACTTCCTTTACTTTCCTTGACTGTATATATGACTCTGTGTGTGTGCATGCTTGTATAAGTGTGTCTTTTTGTCCTGCTTTGTCTGATTGTTTTTCATCTTTCCAATTGGCTTCTCCTCCAGCGGCGGCAGTGGGTAATGACATCTCTCTTTCTCACCTGTCTCCCTCTCTCTTCTCTTCTCTCTCACCATATTCTTGTCCACCTTTCACCTGTCTCTTGTCTCTTGTCTTGCTCTCTTTCCTTTATGGCTTTGCTTTTAATGCTTGTCCTGCCAGTTACACAGCTTTTCTCTCACTTTCGTTTCCGAATCTGTCTGTCTGCTTTTCTGTCTGTCGAAGCTCTAATGATGTTTAGAATCATGACACACACCTTCTGTGTTCAAGCCAGTGCTGAGGGTGGAGTGTGTGTTTGAATGTGTGTGTGTGTGTGTGTGCACTCTGAGGGAATGAATAGGTTGCACTCCAGCAACGTGGGCAGCAACCTTCACTCACAATGTACAAATGACACTTCAGTCCACTAACAAGCCGTTTTTACATTAATCACTCTGATTAAAACTTTTTAAAAAGGATTAAAAAAAGACACCAATGTCTTAGAACATTCATAAAGTAATTTTGTAGATGAATATAATATTTAGATAGTTCCTGGTTCTTGGTAGTGGACTGAGTTCTTCTCACTTCACACTGTGTGATGTTCTGAGAACTGGGAGACAACATCACACAGAGATTGAGGAGTGATGCGATGATCAGACCAGCAGGTTGTGGGGTTAGTGCTCCGGACAGTGTGATCATTGTGCATGGGAGGAAAACTTCTCCTCACTTCCTTGAGAAAGTGAACGTTTTTAGAGCTCCTCCATCAATCCTTTATCCTGTCTTTCAAGGATTCAGAAAAGGTCATGAAAAAGTGAGTGAAAATGAAAAGAAAACAGAAAAGAAAAAGTGGCTTGGCTTTGACACGGCTGCGATTACACTGCAATGTATTATGGGTGAAAAGCTGAGAGCAGGTGTGCATGGAACTCAGCTGTGCAGTGAATACAGCTGGAAAACAGCATGGGCACTGAGTGTGTGTTGATGCGTGTGTGTGTGTGTGTGTGTGTGTGTGTGTGGTGTGTGGGTGAGGTGAAGTGAAGTGAAGCTGTGAGTTGATGATGTTTATCATTATGTAACTGGACATTGGATAAATGCGCAGTTGGCATGTGAAATACAAACAGACTAAAACAACACCTCAACTAACTCTGTGTGTGTGTGTGTGTGTGTGTGTGTGTGTGTGTGTGTGTTTGAGTTGCAGAGGAAGCAGTAAAGGGAAAGACATCAGCACTATCAAATCCCTTCGTGTGTTAAGAGTTTTAAGACCACTGAAAACCATCAAGCGCTTACCAAAACTGAAGGTAACAAACACCGAGACAGCAAGGGTCACATCCGACATCTAAAACAGCTGAATTAGGGCAGAAACACTTAAGGGTTAAGTTTAGTGTTTTTGTGTTAGTTTTATTATTAGTATTGGGGTTAGTGTTAGAGCAAGTATTAGTATAACTGTTACTGTTAGGGTTATTGTGAGTTTCATATTAGTATCGATGTTGGTATTAATGCTTGTATCAGTGTTAGTATTAGTGTTAGTATTAGGTCTATTATCAGTTACTGTTAGGGTTAATGTTAGTTTCATATTAGTATCATTGTTGGTATTGATGCTTGTATCAGTGTTAGTATTAGTGTTAGTATTAGGTCTATTATCAGTATTAGTCTTGGCGTTGGTATTAATGCTAGTATAAGTGTTAGTATCAGTGTTAGTATTAGTGCTAATATCAGTGAGAGTATTAGTAATAGTGCTATTATTATAGCACTTGCCCTACCCCTTCAACATCAAAAGCCACCATCGCCTTCTAATTAGAGATCTAATCTCATTTCCGGGAGATGGTGTTCTATTTAAGGCATCTCCATATTTACTGTGACGCAGATTATTGTTTGTGCGTTAGATGTTTGTAGGTAGAGTTTATACGTGTGTTTGTTTGAGGTACGCGTATGCAAGCTATCTAATGTACTCCTTCCCAACCCTGGTTCTTAGTTCCAAGTCTTTTGATTAATCCCAGTGTCTGTCTGTGTCACGCCCTGCACTGCAGTTTCGCCCTTGCTGCCACTTCTATTCCGCACACTGAACCTCACCTACCCTCTCCCCCCACTTACAATGTCGCTCCTTCCTCTCACAGTGATCTCTGGTCATGGGGCTTCAGTCATCTGCCTTACCCACCAAACGGTGTGGAGTGGCTTGGGAGTGGGCCATAGCCATATGGGACATGAATGCTTCCTGCTGCTCAGACTATGCCTCCTTCACTAGTGAGATGTGACGGACTTTTGATCGTTTACTTATGGGGCGTCAGGCTGCCCTACAACTTCTGTAGCAACCACGCTCTCGCTCTGCCATGGTTCTCGCTCTGCCTACAACTATGCTATTGAGTTCTGCACCACGGCTGCCTTGTGGGGGTGGAATAAGCGGACCATAAACAAATCTCCACTGAGGAGCATCTCTGTCATCATAGGGAGGGGCTCTGCTTCTACTGTGGTAAGGCCGATTATCTCTGTCAGGACTGTCCAGTAAAAGACAGGGTCCCCTAGAAAGAATGAGTGCACTAGGGGACAGCAATGCTAAGACTCCCTCCACGACCAGATCCTGCCTAGATGTGTCATTCATAATTCCTGCCGATCTCTTATCAAGGCGCTCATTCGGGGGCTGACCAGAACCTGATATGTCCCAGTCCAGCTTCAGACAGAGGGTTTCAGACAACCACACTGAATGGATCACAGTTTTAGTCATGAATAGCTCTCAGGCTGCCATGGTATTGGGCCGCCCCTGGTTAACCTGCCCCATATCGACTGGGCTGAGAACACCATACTTAATTTGCGCCTGTCCTGCCTGTCATCTTGCCTCTCTAAATCCTGCATGTCTACGCAGACCTGAAGCTGGTTTTTAGCAAACCAAGGGCTGTCTTGCTCCCACCTCACCACCCCTATGATTGTTCTACTAACCTTCTCCCAGGCACCCTCTCAATCCCTGGTTGTCATCATAATCCATCCGTCGTCCTCTCCTGCTGGGGCCAAGTTCTTTTTTGTCAAGAAGAAGAATCAGTCCCTACAGCCATGCATTATTATCGGGGTGTCAACGCCATTAGGGTGAAAAATACAAAACACGAAGACGAAAAGAACACACGGAGACACTATAAACAAAACGAGAACATAAACAAAGCTAACTTTTATAGGAGGTTTTTTAGGAGCTTCAGCTCCCTCTCTGTTCCTCTCCTGGACCTGACCTCGAACCAAAGTTCTGTTTATGGGGAACTCCCAAGCTGCTCAGGCCTTCTCCCACCTCAAAGAAAGGTTCATCTCAGCCCCCATTCTCACCATCCCAGATCCTATACGCCAGTTTATTGTTAAGGTTGACACATCTGAGACCGGGATAGACGCCGTCCTGTCCCGAAGAAGCCCCTAGGACAACAAGATCGACATGTGGCCCCAGGTCCTAGATTAGGCACACAAGTCCAGGTTCGCCCGTCAGCTTAGTTGTATCATTGATTTTGACTTCTTATATAGTGGTTGCGTTTCGCCCTTCCCTTTGCTCGATTATTGAGTTACTCACTGTTCTCGATAGTCTTGCGTTTTCTCTTGCTACTTCTTGCTTCTCATTTTGGTCTTTTTCCTCGCCCAATGTTTTTGCTTCCTGCGTCTAGTCTGTTTTCTGGCTTTCTGTTTTTGTCAATCTGCTTTGTTTATTTTTTGCTCCTTTTTTTTTTCTTTTCTTGTGTTTTGGTAGCCTTTCCTGTTGGATTTTGTATTTTTTTTCAGGTTTTTTTTTCTAGTATCAGTGTTACTATCAGTAAGTACTAATACTGATACTAACATTTACCCTAACAGTAACAGTTATACTAATACTAAATAACACTATTACCTTTAATTTACCATTACCTCTAATATGCTGTTGCCTCTTATCTACCGTTGCTTCTAATGTACCTTTACCTTTAATCTACCATTACCTCTAATATTGTATTGACGCTGTGATAATAGAGAACAGAGCCGGATCCATAATGCAGTGAAGTAGTAATGTTTTATTTACAGAAGTAGTAGTGAGGTGATATATATATATATATACATTGCACATGTAACCAAACAAACAAAACACGAAGACACGAAGACAAAGAGAACACACAGAGACACTATAAACAAAACGAGAACATAAACAAAGCTATATCCAATGATTGTCCAAAGTTCCAAAATTCCAAAGATAACCATACAACTAGAATACCGCCGTACTTACAATAACCCACGACGTGCTTACCAGCATGTCGCCTTAAATATTACGTCATCGACGACACCAAACATGTAGGTGGCGCTTCGTCAATTGATGCTGCATAGGGGCGGAGCCTCATCCCCTGACGCCGCATGCGGGGCGGAGCTTAGCCAGCCACCTTACATAACCCCCCTCTCCAAAGGACGCTTCCTGGCGTCCTCCAAGGCCAGCCCAAGAAAACCATACCAAAAAAAAAAGAAAAAAAAACCCCAAAAGGAAAAACCAAAACACAAAACCAGAACACAGACATAGCAGACAGGGGAGACAAGGCAGAACTGAAACAGGGAGAAAGCTAGGGAACACAGAACAGTCAAAAACCAAAGTAAGAAGTGAAGACCCGGGAAGAAGGCATATGTACGCAACAGAGGACTCAGAAGGGACCAAAGACAACGACAACATTTCCGGTGTGGGTGCAGATGAAGGCTCAGAGCCGGGCGCAGACGAAGGCTCAGATGTGGGCGCAGACGAAAGTTCAGGTGCGGGTACAGACGAGGGCTCAGAAACAAATGCAGACAAGGGTTGAGATGCAGACACAGACGCAGAGGGCTGTGATGCAGACGCAGAGGGCTGTGATGCAGACGCAGAATACTCTGATGCAGATGCAGAATGCTCTGATGCAGATGCAGAAGGCTCTGATGCAGACGCAGAGGGCTCTGATGCAGACCCAGAGGGCTCGGTAGCATACACCAACCCAGGCTCGATAGGTCCTGAAAAGACCTCCGAAATCCAATGCAGGAAGTGCTTAATGTCCACAGTTTGCCGCCAGTATTAATCCCATACTGCCGCTATAGCCAGTAATGCCTCGTCGCTCAGTAACAGTAAGAAAAACCCACACTTAGCTTTTACTGACGGGAATTGACGCGCGTGTGAGAAATATCAGCGACACTGAGCGATGAATAGCTGATAAAGTTCTTGCTTGCCGTTGAATTTATTAGGAGGTTTGAGGTGCTTACCCGCAGGTGTTGGCGCTAGCAGGCGGGCTAGGAGGTTAGCCTGTCCAGTTAGCTATTGGACCACCTGTGTGTGCAGCCGGATAGCAGTTACTAGCAGGTTAGCCTCCGTAGCATTAAATGCTATCGCTAGCTTGGCTAGATGTGCTGACAAAAACTCCCGGCTTAACGGTTTCAGTAAATAGTTCATCACCATCCACCTCCCACTGGATCCATAGAAGGTGGGTTATTCTGTAACGACGCGGTGATAACGGAGAACAGAGCCGGATCCATAATGCAGTGAAGTAGTGATGTTTTATTAACAGAAGTAGTAGTGAGGTGATATATATACAGTGCGAGAACACACCGAGACACTATAAACAAAACGAGAACATAAACAAAGCTATATCCAATGATTGTCCAAAGTTCCAAAATTCCGAAGAAAACCATACAACTAGAATACCGCCGTACTTACAATAACCCACAACGCGCTTACCGGCTCTACCATTACATCTAATCTACTGTTACAACTAATCTACTGTTACCTTTAATCTACTGTTTATCTCTAATCTATGTTACATCTAATTTATATTTACCTCTATTCTACCGTTCCCTCAAATTTTATGTTACCTTTAATCTACCATTACCTCTAATCTACTATTACCTTTCATCTACCGTTACCTCTAATCTATCTTTACCTTTAATTTAGCGGTACCTCTAATCCACTGTTAACTCTTATCTACCATTACTTTTCTTCTACCAATACCGCTAATCTACCTTTACCTTGAATCTAAAGTTACCTCTAATCTACGATTAACTTTCATCTACCGTTACCTCTAATCTATCTTTACCTTTAATCTAGCGGTACCTATAATCCTGTAACCGGGCTGCCTGTGAATAATCAGAAGAATCCATGATGTAGTAGATCACTTAATATTTTTAATTGGGAAAAGGGAAATAAGGGAAGGCAAACAGTATCCAAAATCAGTAATTCAAGAGAGTAGTCAAAAGTCCGTATTCCAAAGGTCAAATATCCAAAGTATTATCCAAGTAGCAAAATCACAGTGCTCGGTAAAGGCCTAGGGCAACAATACTTCGCAGTGAGCTTCAGAAGGCCACCTGCTTAAATAAGAGAGCCACGCCCAAACTACTCAACCAGGAAGTGATTCCCTAATATTCGGGCGAGGGCACCCTCTGCAGGCGGTCCTCCTGAGTCACAGTTCTTACAATACCCCCACCCCTAGGAAGCTCGAGATGGCGGGCATGAAAGTCCTGAATGAGCGCACAGTCTAAGATGTCCCAAGCTTTTACCCAGGTTTGCTCCTCCGGTCCGTAACCTTCCCAATCCACCAAGTACTGCAATCCACCCCTTCTCCTTCTGGAGTTAAGGATCTCCCGCACCGTGTAGGCTAGGCCATCCTCCAGCTCGATGGGGGCGGGTGGTTCTGGTTCGGGCTCGCTGGGGCCACCTGGGGAAATGTAGGGCTTCAAGAGAGAAGCATGACACTTTGGGTTAATGCGCATGTGAGCAGGTAACTGCAGTCTGTAGGTTACCTTGTTGACTTGTCGGAGGATTTTGAACGGGCCTATATATTTTGCGCTTAATTTCCTGCTTGGAAGTTTGAGTCTCAGGTGCTTGGTTGACAGCCAAACTCGTTGACCAGGCTGGTAGTTGGGGGCAGGTCGGCGTCGCTTGTCAGCTTGTTGCTTTTGAGAGCGTATGGCCCTTTGCAGCCGTACGTGTGCCCCCTCCCAGATTCATGCACTACGTCGATACCAATCCTCCACTGACGGAACGCTGGATGGTTCTCCTGTCCATGGAAAGAGAGAAGGTTGGTAACCTAAAACACACTTAACCTGTTAACCTGGTCGATGAGTGTCTGAGGGAGTTTGGCGCGTACTCAGCCCAGGGTAAGAACTCGCTCCAACGATGCTGGTCACGTGTGCAATATGTCCGAAGGTAACGCCCCAGCTCCTGGTTCATGCGCTTGGCCTGCCCGGTAAATTGAGGGTGGTATCCAGAGGTGAGGCTCACGTTAATGTCAAGTCGCTTGCAGAATTCGGACCAGACCCTTGAAGTGAACTGGGGGCCTCGGTCCGATACAATGTCCTCAGGGAGCCCATAAAACCTGAAAACATTAAAAAAATAGTAGATTAACCGTTTGGGTGGCAGACGGGAGGCGAGAGAACTCAGGGAGAACAAAAATCTTACCGGGTCCCACAACAAATCCCACAACACCGGGGCCACCACCACGCCTGGGTCGAGGATGCTCTTTTTGAAGTCATCGCGTTCAGCAGGGTAGTACTTACGTGAGAGCTCGTCAGCCTTACAGTTTTTCGTTCCTGGCCTGTAGGTGACAGTAAAGTTAAAGCGAGTAAAAAACAAGTACCGCCCTGACGTGCCCCTTGTGCTGTTCGTCATCCTGTGAAAATACCAAGATATCGTCAATATAGGCGATCACACATACATCAAGAAAACCCAGCCATTAGGGTTGCACAAGCCAGTGCATTCTTAGTGCCGGTCCCAAGCCCGGATAAATGGGGAGGG
>JAOTRA010000018.1:3650935-3667032 GCA_026260255.1 Pseudolaguvia tuberculata
CTCACTCACTCACTCACTCACTCACTCACTCACTCACTCACTCACTCACTCACTCACTCACTCACTCACTCACTCCCCCCTTTCTTGGTCGTTCTGCTCTAGTGTCTGATGTCTGATGTGGGAAGTGGTAGACTAGTGGTTAAGGGGTTCGATTCCCACCTCCACCAAGCAACCACTGTGGGCCCTTGAGCAAGGTCCTTTACTCACAATTGCTCAGTTGTAAAAAAGAGAAATGTAAGTCGCTCTGGATAAGAGCGTCTGCTACATGACTAACTAACTGTCTAAAATTATTAGCCTTGGGGTCCTTAGCATGAACCTGGGCCCAAATAACTATATTTGAGTTTATACTTAAGTTTGACTTGGTCAGGTCTTGTTACATTACCACTTCTTTGGATCTTGTCTTTATGACTTTTACACCCAGAAGTGCCAAACCTATTTATAAGATTTGATAGTCCTTCTGAAAGACAGCATTGTAAGAAAACATTTTAAAATAAAACTCGTGAAAATACATTAATAATGAGGAAATATTATTGATGAAAAATACTTACCAATTGGTTGAATTTGTGTGCTCTCTGACCCTACACCCCCAGAATTGGAACTTTGCCCCAGTTTTGGGCATACTGTTTAGAATACATAGGAAACAAAAAACATTTATATGATTATACAACAACAATAATAAACCGTATATAGTTAAATAACACATATTTAAGTATGCACAACTTACCACGCGCTTGGTTTAGAAATTGCAGCTCTTCAACAATTTCGGACAGATCTACATCACACACAGCACCCGGAGCGTTAGAGAACCTGTTTAAATAATTTATATCAGCCTGTGATTCCCATATAAGTAATTGCTAATGTAGAGAATAACACTGGTAAAATAATTAAACATACACTTACCATTAATACACTTAGCCATCTTCTCTTGAAATGTTTAAATTGTAAACTCTCCAAAGAAAAAACAGAAGATTGAGATTGAAGTTTTTACTTGAACCAAACAGGGTTGTCCAGATAACTAAGGCTTCACAATAACCCAGGGGATTAGACCCCTTTTTTAAACAACCCCCGTGCCAGGGGTCAAAGAAGACACGGCCTATGCACAAATACATGCCTCAACAAATACATGTAGATACACACCAACCTGTCAGTAGTGAAGCCTTTGATAAACAAGGGTACCCTATTTGGGTATCAAACCAGCCATGGTCTATACATCATTAACATATCCCCCCCCCCAACGCTTCAGGAAGATTCCCATGCAAATGTATTTTCTTTAACGTACCTGAGGCACCCCCACAAGAAGGTCTTGTCACCACATACACCTTTATCACACCATACGGCAGCACATATACTTCCTCAACATAGAATCAGATGCCGGCCAGTCTGGAGAATCAACTTCAATAAATCAAAACCATTTGGTCCCAAACTTCTCATTCAGACTTTGATTGACAAGGGGTCATAAATCACAGAAAGTTACAGAAAGTGCATGTTAATACTACTGTCATTGTTTTTCAAAATGCATTAATTTAATAACACAGAAGATAAACTGCCAATGAGGTTCAGTGAGAACAGCGTTGTTCATTCCCTATTTTTTTTTGCGCATTAACTCTGGTTAACCGATAGGAGGTTGATTAACCAAAATCATCATAACCATTGTTTTGGAACCGACTTACCCAGAGTCAGCAAGATTAGGGTTATTCAACCAAAAGTTCAGGGTTAGCTACCGTTGCTTTCTGGAATATCCCTCAGGTGTACAGTGGTGTGAAAAAGTGTTGGCCCCCTTCCTGAGTTCCAATCATTTTGGAAAAACAAAAAATCTAAAACTACATGGCCCTGTGTGCAAAAGTGTTTGCCCCTCTTTTAAAACATAACTGGTTTATCACACCTGAGTTTATCACACCTGAGTTTATCACACCTTGTCTCTAGCCACACCCAGGCCTGATTACTGCCCCACTTGTTTGCAATCAAAAAATCACTTAAATAGGACCTGCCTGACAAAGTGAAGGAGACCAACAGATCCTCAAAAGCTAGACATCATGCAGCGATCCAAAGAAATTCAGAAACAAATAAGAGAGAAAGTAATTGAGATCTATCAGTCTGGAAAAGGTTATAAAAATCCATTTCTAAAGCTTTGGGACTCCAGCGAAATAGAGAGAGCCATTGGTGTCAAAAATGGTGAAAACTTGGAACAGTGGAAAACCTTCCCAGGAGTGGCCGGCCAACCAAAATTGCCCCAAGAGTGCAACAACGACTCATCCAAGAGGTCACAAAAGACCCCACAACAACATCCAAAGAATTGCAGGCCTCACTTGCCTCAATTAAAGTCAATGTTCATAACTCCACCATAAAAATGAGACTTGGCAAAAATTGTTCCAAGATGAAAACCACTGCTGAGCAAAAAGAACAAAGGTTCGTCTCAGTTTTACCAGAAAACATCTTGATAATCCCCAAGACTTTTGGGAAAATATTCTGTGGACTGACGAGACAAAAGTCAATTTTTTGAAAGTGTGTGTAGCATTACATCTGATGTAAAAGTAAAACGGCATTTCAGAAAAATCACATCATACCAACAGTAAAATATGGTGGTGGTAGAGTGATGGTCTGGGGCTGTTTTGCTGCTTCAGGACCTGGAAGACTTGCTGTGATAAATGGAACCATGAATTCTGCTGTCTACCAAAAAATGCTGAAAGAGAACGCCCGGCCGTCTGTTTGTGACATCGAGCTTAAGTGAACTTGGGTTCTGCAGCAGGACAATGATCCTGGCTGAAGAAAAACAAAATGAAGACTTTGGAGTGGCCTAGTCAAAGTCCTGACCTGAATCCTAGTGATGCTGTGGCATAAAGGCGGTTCATGCTCGAAAACCCTCTAATGTGGCTGAATTATAATTCTGCAAAGATGATTGGACCATAATTCCTCCACAGTGCTGTAACACACACTGCAAGTTATAGCAAACGCTTGATTGCAGTAGTTATTGCTAAGGGTGGCCCAACCAGGTTATGTAGTTTTGGATTTTGTTTTCCTTTAATAATAAAAACCTTCATTTAAAAACTGTTTTGTGTTTTCCTCATGTTATCTTTGACTAATATTTAAATTTGTCTGATGATCTGAAACATTAAAGTGTGACAAACATGCAAAAAAATTTAATATAAGGAAGGGGCCAACACTTTCACACCACTGTATTTGTTGTAGGGTTTCTATTCACCTTATTTCAAGGATACTTGTAATGTAGGTGTATTATGTGCATGTGAATAGGGATGTGTAAATGAATATCTGTTCAGTGCTGGACTTTCTTCAGGGAACTTGGCTCGCCATCAATCTCAGCAAAATGTTGGTTGTGAAAAGCATCCATTCCCAAAACCTGAGACCGGGTTAAAAAGTTTACATTCAATTCCATTCATTCTCAGATGCATCTTTAGGATATCAAATGTCAAAAAAACAAACCTTTATATGTACTTTGACATAAATCTTTATCTCTAATCAAATATCAAATCTCTTTCAGTTGTACAACATTCAGTCATAAGTATATCTTTCTGAGAATTTGAGAAAAAAGGAAAGTAGATATAATAAAATGTAATAAAAAAGGTGCCCTGAGATGGACTGGCGACCTGTCCAGGATTAATGTATTGGGGGTGTTAAACTGTACATTATGCTGGGTTATTTTGTTTGCTTGACAGTGTTTAAGCTTGACAGTGTATTGAAGTGGTAAATGTTTTGTAACAATGGATTCTTGGCTTTGGTGTACAAGCTTTGTATTGGGATGTGAAATCTGCAGTCCCAATACAGAAAAAAGACAACAATTACCTCTTTGTGACACTGGAGTAGCAGCAGCATGATAGAATAACATTATAGAATAATTCCAATTTATTTTCTCACATAAAACACAGTAGAACATATCGTAAAATATCCCATTCTATTAAGTCCAGCAGTCCAGTAGTCTCTTACATCATCTTGAGAATGACTCTCTTGTGTCCCTGTAACTTGTCTTTTGGCTTTAAAATTTTTGCATATTTTTAATAGGTTTTTTACATTAGTCATTAAGCCATGGGGTTACCAAAGTCCATACCTTTTGATAGCTTTTTGTTGCAGTAGAATAGGATTTATTTAACTTAAAAATATGGAGTCCTTTAACTAGTTTGCATGCTTCTGAATAGTACACTTTTAAAGTGATAAGCTACGTAGTTACTAAAACATGTTTTTACATTTAAGGTTTGGTGCAAATGGTTTGCTTTATGGTTGTTCACACTAAATTTTGTCAGATAGCTTTATTTTTGCATCCAGCAGTGGCATGACCAAATTTCTTGCACTTAAAACATATCTGTGGGTTTAGTATATAGATATCCACATTATGATTATTTTGATTTACTGAAAGTGTTTATTATTTGAGCATCTTTTTAAAAGCACCGTTATGACCAATTTCACACCAATCTGTTTAAGCTTCATCCATATCTTGTAGTTCTCTATTCTGGGTTACAGTTTTAGAAAGGACAAATTATGTTAGAGAAAAGTTAAAATTAAAACTAAATTATTATACAGCATTGAGATTATATAGGAAACTTGGCTAAACAACAAAAAAAAATTCATGAAAGAGCAAATGTCAAGCGATATATAGAACTTGGGCAGAGGTTAAAAATTTTTTTTTCTTTTAGAAGAAATCAGCTTTAAACTTCAACTAGCGCTCAGAAGTGTCAGTCATATTACGGTGTAGTGTTTTCATTGACGGGTTTTTAAGAGACTCAAGGCTCTTTTTTTTTTAAATGTCAACAGTGATTGAAAACCCAATTTATTTCCTACAAACCCTGGCAATAACTATTAACAAATAGTTTTAAAGATTATAGATATGGCTTTGCTGCCATTATTTGATTAAATCTGCTTCGGGTGACCCAATTTACATTAAGATAAATTAAGACTGTACAATGTAAACTTGTAAAAAACAAAGTACAAACTTTATTATTCTGTCTTTACAAAGGCACATGCCTCTTTTCCCCATTTTTTCTTTTACAAATGTGAGAATAAAATGACAGTTTCTCAACAATCAAAAGGAACAGTGTCCAACAAAAAGGAGGTTACAGTTAAAGATAGAAACGGAGGAAGAGGGTGAGTCTTCAAATGTAAAGACCCAACAAGAGCCAAGCAGGGTTCAACAGGGCTGTGTGGCTTGGACTAAAGAGCTTAAATTTTGAGATGCGCAAGTTAGAAAAAAGTAAGTGCTTTAAATCCATTTTATCTTTTACAATATTTTTTTTACTATTAAGCATGAACCAGGAATAATGCAGACACACTGTGGCTTTTGATGAGTTTTGCTGAACCATAAAAAACAAAAAAACAAAACATGTAATAACTCAATCTGACTGCATTGACACTGTGCAGCTCAACTCTATTTGACAGGCCTATTGTTTTAGAAGCTCAGCTTCTCCGCAGTCACCAGACTCCAAGATTTGAGATTCAGAGAAAACCCAACCACAGCATTGGATACGTTTTAAAGAAAAAGCAGAATACCAAGCAGCAAATGGTTCACTGAAACTTCTCTCACCTTTGAGATAGGAGTCATCCGTTTCAGTCAAATTAAAGCTAGCAGAAAACTGAATATGGACCTCATGCTAGAACATTCTGGAATGTTTAAATCATCATTCATGAAAATCAGATGAGACAAAACTTAGAAATTTAGACTTCAGACTTTCCAAACCAGAGTAGATAGCAAACCACTGTCCTCTCTTTACACACTTATCTTGCAGTCTTCAATTGCCTCCTCTCCAAAAACGTAAATGATTGAGTGCCAATAAAATTATACACCTTTGATAAAATAGGCAAAAGCATCCATGTTTTAACACAAATAAATGAAAGTAAAAAAAAAATTAAACAAATAGTCCAGCAAGAAATCACTGAATGCATAGAGCAAGTGTAGGATACACAGAGAAAAATGACAAGTTTCATCTACCAACGACATAATTGACAAAATATACTAAACATTATGGACAGTTTTAAAACATATAAAACTAGCAACATAAGTAGATGGGCTGTTGAGGGATCAAAGCAGAGTGCTTTGCAAAATCTGCTCTGGCTGTTGCAAACTTTTCTTGATGAAACTTACCCCTCAGGCAGCCAGTTAATGTCAGCATAGCATGTATGCTACCAGAAACAAAAAAAACAAATATATATCTCTGTAAAACATACTTGTTAGCTTATTCGGTTTCTGCAGCGAATTAAAAAGACAAAAACAGCACACCAAAATTAGAAACATCTAAAGGGTTGGGAGACTGGTGTGGTGATTGAGTGTGTTGCCTATGTGTTTACTGTACTGGGAACCCAGCCCAGCAGAGTGTGAATGACAAGAACAAATTCCCCCACCCGCCTTCAAATACCCTTCACAAAGTGCAGTAAACAAAAGATCTTTGCACTCCATGCACTGAGATTGGTGCTGCACTTGCAATTAAGCACACAGTGGCGCTTTAAGGCCTTCCTGGGCCAAAAGAACGTTACGTTTGTAGTTAAAAGATTTACCAGTTCAATTGTGTAATTGGACAGGTTTTACAAGTTTCTCCAGTTAAAAAAAACTTTTGAAAAAGGAAAAATAAACTGAATGTTATTGAGAAATAATAAAGCCAAAAGAAACAGTTTAAGCCTGGCAGTAGATAAGAGATCACATAGTGGGAGACAGTTGATTAAGGCTAATTAATTTCAACATCATGAACAGACAAAAAACAAGATCCTTTTTGGCAACTTAAAGCCTATTTTGGATAAATGCATCATGGGCTCTGATTGAAATATAAGTGCATCAAGAAGAGTTCCAAGACTTTAAATCTTTTGATTGAAAGTTTAACCTTCTTGTATGCTTAAATGAAAGGGATAATAAAAAGTTGGAAACAGTCTGTAGGCCCTTAAATGACCTTTCTGTTTAACAGGTGCAGTTAACAATCCCCAGAATCTTCATGGTCAGAGGCAGTGTCCGAGTCTGCTGTGTCATTCAAAACATGGCCCGGGGTGACTATGACTGCCCGCCGCTGCTCCTCCTCAGGCACACCAATCTTCTCCTGTGTGCCCTCAATGTGCTGGATAGCCTGAGGATGAATAATACAATTTAATTACATACTGATATTTTTAAAAACTAGATCCTAAAATACTCTGACAGCACTATTGTCTGTGTGCTGATGTGTGCCTCAGTGTGATTTATAAATCAATTGTGTTGTATTTCAAACAGGGACTAACAAATGAAAAGGGGAGAATAAACTGATGAGTCTGATGCAGCTTTCATTTAGCAATGAGACAATCCTCATTTAGTGAAGTTTTTGAACGATTGTTCATAATCTCATTATTATGAGTAGGTTATTGAGATACTTTCATTGATTTGAGAAAATGTGAGATTTAATATAGGAAAGTTTCTCTTTATACTAGAAGAATTATTAACTTAAATCAACTGTGACAGATTCCATACACATATGAAACTTAAGCAAAAATAAAAAAAACCCACGATTGTAATGTAACTAATAATATTTATATAAAAAATTTAATTCACCACATTAATGCCTATGTTTCTATAAGACATTGGTGTTTTAATAGAGAGCTGTGAGGTCATGTTAACTTTAAGGCCCTTTACCTGCACGATGGTGTCCAAGTTCTGTCGTGATGTTGATGCTGTGTTGATAACAGAGGCATGGCTCATAGTTACCACTGTGACATGATGAGAAGGAGGTGGCAATGTTGGGGCAGGAACAATAACAGTGGTATGATGAATGGAAGCAGATGTCGTGGCTGGAGAGTATACCTACAGTTAAAGAAAAACATAAATGACAATTACTGCAGAGCAAAGATGTCAAACAAAAAATATACACAAGGTCAGTCATTTAAAAACATTATTTCACACATGTAAAGACCCTTGTAATGTATATTATGTGTGTGATATTTCAATATTAGCAAAGAAATATGCAAGAATAGAAGGGGGACGAAATCGTAAAAAATCCATTCCATTAAGCTTAATAATTTAAAGTGCAATGCATTTTAAAAACTGAGCCAACAGATCAATTTTACTGTATATAAGATTACTGCGAAAGCTGTTACAGGGTCTTGCATTAATAAACACAAAAGGTTTTTAGGCTACAACAACAGTGTTTTACACTTTACATTTAGTGTGTACAAGAACAATACTATACACTACACTTACATACCTGGGTAATGCGGGCAGGATTGCTCTCTCTTTCCAGCTGCTCCTGTTGTTGGAGGCGAAGCAGAGCCTGTGTCTGCACATGCTGCTCTTGCACTTGCTGGGCAATCACCTTCAGTTTTTCAGGGTAAAGGTGGGCATCTAATGAGCGAATCTGTTAAACACAAACGCACATTATATTGTGCTTGAGCCAACATATGACCTATGTTGTGTCTCTAGAAGACAAAATCATTGATTACATGTTAGAAGTGAAGGTCTTGCTCAGGGGCTCGCAGTGCCAACATGGTGGTACTGGAAATCAAAGTGTTCCGGTCAACACCAACACCTTAACCACTGAGCGACCACCTCCACTGTGATACCAAGTAAGTGTTCAATAACATCTTAATACATTTCTCATTATTAAACAGTAGGCCAGGGAACTTAAGTTACTTTGTGATACAATTCCAGAATTGATTCTTAATCCACACTTCTAATTTTTAATCCCTCTACTGTATTTTAATCTTTTATGCATGTATGTTGGCATTACAACACCAAACCAAGCAACAGTGTACATTAACAGCATTAGCTAAGTATTTTTCATAATTAAAATAATCTGATGTTTCCATGTTTCATTCAAAGCTTCAGTTTATCCTAAACACACATTTTATAAATGAATGATTATGAAACCAAATCATATTTTTGATTGTAGTCATACAGAAATTCAAAAAACAATGGTGTTGTAATGCCAACATACATGCGGTCAAAGTTTAGACATGTGCACAGAGGTGCTGCTATTGTGTATCTACTAAAGTTCAACACATTTTGGTCTGATATTTGTTCCTTCATTTTTTAATTTGAAAGGGTTAGGCGATCATGCGACAAACTCTGGGTCACACCTATATCAATTAAGGAATCTTTAGAGAAATCGTAACATTTACAGCGTTTGGCAGATACTCTTATTTTATGTTACTTAAAACTGAGCCTAATGGAGTTAAGAGCACACAGTGGTAGCTTGGTGGAGCTAGCCCCGGTCTTTATGGAATCAGTGCAACACCTTAACCGCTAAGCGATTCTGACCCAACAGATCCAACAACAGAATGATACATGAATCATATTACTGCTACTGTAGTAATATGATTCATGTATCAATGTCTTAGATTATTTTATGCCCCATACTTCTCGCTCTGAGGTATGTACTTCTAACCTGCTTAAATCTCCAACTCACGGTAACTGGGTCTGATCTCTGACTGGCAAGCTGTCCAGGATGTGCCCCTGCCTTTCACATCCTGTACAGCTTGCCAGTCAGAGATACATAAACTTCACGTCAAGTTAGAGGCAAATTCCTTCCTTGAGCGGGCAAGACAACTTTTTTCCGGTAAATGTCATTTGATCAATGATTTCCAAATATTTCAACCTCATTCACCAACATAGATGCTATCAGATCCATTCTGCATCCAGGAGTATATGCTCTCACTGGGGCTTACTGTTTTTGCCTCTCAGTAACAACCACGTCTTTTAGATGGCCTACCAGACAAACTTTGCTGCACCCTAAAATACTGAAAGTGTTTTAAACAGTTATCCAAAGTTTGTTTTGTCTGGTAAAAGCCCCACACAACACTCTACTGCAGTTTTACATAGTGTTTGTAATTCTTCTCAACATCTTACTGCTGGTTTCTTGCAGATTGTTGCACTAGGGGTTGGTATTACTGTGTTAATCTAAAAATGGTACAGCATATACCAAGACAACCCTTACTTGCTCCTCCAGTATCATGCGCACAGAGCGCTCTTTCTCCAGTTGTTGGCGGAGTTCAATCATTTCCCGTCGCAGGTCATCCACCTTTTCCTCCTCCATTATATCTGGAGAGCCTATTCCTTCATCCTTGTCTTCTGGCCGCCTTCTCTTTGGAGATGAATCACTGAACTCCTGTTAAAAAAAATGGCATAATGAAAATTATCCCTGAGAGACAATAAATGGTGACTATGACTGCATAACATTTCTCAAGAAGAAAAAGGGAAGTGTGATAAGTCGCGCTGTTCACCCTGCCATAAGTTAATTTATGCAAGTTAATTCCATTACTTAAACTTTCAGCTGTGTAATCACTAAATAGATTTGCTGCTAAATGAGTGTTTCCTTTGAGCTTTCAATAATTTTACCCATGTTTTTCAAAGAGATCATCTGTTATTATTGATGATTATTATTAATGCCCTGGTAATTCATGGTACACCTAAAATATTCACACACTGCTAACTTCAGGGGATTCTTTGGAAGAAACGTGGTTTAGTTGCCTCTGCTATAGTTAGTTCAGTGTGTGTAATAGCATTCATGTCTCTGCTAAGTGGCAGCACCGAGCACAGGTATGTCCTTAATTTTAACTTAAGTTGTATGTAATTAAGGGGCGGCAACGGTGGTGTAGTGGATAGCACAGTTGCCTCACAACAAGAAGGTCCCGGGATTTTTCTGTGCAGTCTGATGTTCTCCCCACGCTTGCGTGGGTTTCCTCCGGGTGCTCCGGTTTCCTCCCACAGTCCAAAAACATGCAGATTAGGTGGATTGGGGATTCTAAATTGTCCATAGGAATGAATGTGTGTGTGAATGGTTGTTTGTCTATGTGTTGTCCAGGGTGTACCCTCGCCTCTCGCCCTATGTGTGCTGGGATGCGCACAGCAGACCCCGTGACCCCGGATTCGGGAATAAGCGGGTAAGAAGATGAATGAATGTAATTACCTGACACCCGCAGCCTTTCCTAAGGTACACATCACATAAAACATCAAATGTGTGCCACATTTCGAATATGCCTTCATGATTTGTTTCAACAACTAATCTGAATTCAGAACAGTGCACAACTATTAATAAAATGTAATGTCGTTGCTATTAAAATTTCTTATGTAAGACAGATTCGAGAATTTGCTCACCTGGATGAAGCGTTTAAGCTGTGTGTTTTGCTGTAGTAGCCGTGTTTTTTCCTGCTCTAAAGAGAAGATGTATTCAGCAGTCTGCTGCAAGATGGCAGCCTAGAAGGCAGACAATAAGAGGGAATAAATAACACTGCTTATAAGATAATTGACATCATTCAAGTTATATGGCTGTACAAAGCACTGGTAGTAGATGTTGGAGCTTTTAAAAGCACAGGGCAAAAAGTTGCAGCACAAATATAAAAGGTCTATTGGGTCTGAAAATATAAAAATTGTTTTAAGCTTATTTAAAAACGGCACCAAAACGCTCCAAAAGGAACAAAAAACCTATCAAAAATGTTTAGCCAAAATTCTGTTTGTTTTCTTATTAGACCAACCAAGGTCATGTCAACAGCAAACCGAATGGGTGTCGTTGGTCAGACTGATGAACTGCAGTGGACTGAACTCACAGCCCTGCTGGGCTCCATTGTTCAGTGTAGTGGTACTGGAAATTTGTTCCTGATCCAGACTGACTGAAGTCTCCCAGTCAGGAAATCCAGGATCCAGTTACAGAGGGAGGCTCAGCTTCTGTATTAGCTGCCGAGGGATGATTGTGTTGAATGCTGAACTGAAGTCTATGAACAGCATTTGTACATAAGTTTTCTTATTGTCCAAATGTGAGTGCAAGGTGTGGGGTAGTGGTGATTGCATCTTCCGTGGAGTGGTTGGCACAGATGGTGGCAGAAGATTCTTCATGTGCTTCATGACTAGCCTTTTGAAGCATGATGATGGGTGTAAGTGCAACGGGATGATAGCCATTGAGGCAGGACACTAGATTTTTTTGGCACAGTGAAGTGGAGTTCCTACACCAATCCACAAGTCTTACCAAACAGAACTACATTCCTATTGGCACTAAACAAAGTTAGCCCAGTTAACTCAATGGTGGCGTCTGGGACTCCGTCGCTGTGCCCTTTCTCCGTTGCTTATTGTCAGTGTCATTAGACACCTTGTATAACCAAGAATGAAAAACGACTGCTTATGAATTAACATTAAAGTTTATCATACCTGTTGTGTCCGTGGTTACCGTTTGTTGGTTTAAATACCCATATAGAGACCCACAAATATGTTTTTGGTTAAAGTTTTTAAGCATTAAATTTCCTGCGGCAGACAATATTCTCAGCGTGTGCTAACGTTGTAAAACTAATCATTTCAATTTATACAGATGCGGCCATTATGTTACAACAAAGGAAAACAAATCTGAAAAGGTGACATGGCATCAGTACATCACAAATAGAGGGCATTGTATTTCATTTATACAGCGTGTTTACTGAGGTATTGATGTAAATCTGAAATATACAGTCGTAAATATAATGCTAGTCATATAATTAGAAGCAAACAGTTGTTTTATTTCACTAATTCCATTTAAGAAGTGACATTTGTAAACATTAATTCCACACAGACTGATTTATTTCAAACGTTTTTTTAATTTAATTTTGATTATAACTGACAACTAACGCCCAATTCAGTATCTTAGAAAATTTGAATATTGTGAAAAGGTTCAGTATTAAAAAGACACCTGCTGCCAAACTCAAACTAATTAACTCAAAACACCTGTATGCAGGTGCCAACTCCTGTTGGAAAATGAAATCTACATTTCCATAAAGTTGGCCAGCAGCAATTGGTACTGGGCGCCAGAAGTAATCATTATATGAGTCAGACAATGCTTTTTGATATGAAGGTGAATAATGAAGATACAGAAGAGCCTATGACTTCCAAGTAAAAGAAAGCTTTAAACAGACTATCAGGAGTCGTACTGGAAATATGGATTTATCACGACAAGTGATTCCCACACATCAAAATCCACTCTCTCACACACACACAGTATAATATGCAGCGACTGGATCTCTAATGAGGCAATGAAGCCTTGTCTTTGAGACTTAATGTTTATGTTGTACGTTATAGTCCTTTTATATTATTTGCTGGCACAATGTTATGAGAGAGCTGCTAATAAATAAATGTGAGACAATTGAACAAAAATCGCAGTGAACAGATGCACTAAATCTCTTTTATAGTTGTAGTATATTTAAGATTATTTGCAGTAATGAACACGACTAAGATGAAACATCAATATTTAGCTTTTGTATGTTAAAATTCACATAATTCGCATTGAAACATTACTTCAAGTAAATTCACAAGGCACTGGTGTTAACACACCTTTATGTTTCTGAAAATTGCTTACTGTCAACTCGGTAAGCGAGAAAAAATAGGAGCCTTTAATCAGTTTTGAAAGAATGAAATATATTGACTGATTCAGTTTTACCACTTGTAAACAACTTGTATGCATGTAGATATTACTGTTATAGAATTCTTTCACCTTGGAAACATAGCCAAAAATAATTATTCGCTAAATGATGCGGAAGTTAGTTTATTACTTTATTTCATCCAGACTGGACTATTGTAAAGCTTTACTGCCAGGAAGCCATATAAATAAGCTTCAGTTAGTCCAGAACGAGGCAAGGTCCTCAATAGGACTGGACGATATGAACATATCACCCCTATTTTATCCACACTGCATTGGCTCCCAGTGAGATTCTACATAGATTTAAAAATATTACTTCTGACCTATAAAGCATTAAATGGTCTTGCACATCTGATAGCGTTCTACATTCGGACCATGGCTACTTCGAACAAAGAATGCAGGCTATGTCAGAACAAAACTAAACCAGGAAGCAATGTTTTTCATATAAAGTCCCAAAGTTATGGAACAGCCTACCAGTATTTGGTGTTTTTTTAAATGCCATTTTAGCAGCTGTGACTAATGAACAGAAATAGTATACAATACTTTTCCTTTTTTTATACGGGGGGAAGAATATATGTAAGCAAATAAATAAATGTGGCTTGTTATCTGTTCAGGGATTAATTAATTTATAATTACCTTTGATTATGTAAAGCTGTTTTGAGACATCACTATTGTAAAAGGCTATAAAACAGCCCATAAAAATCAAGCTTTAAAGTGCAAATTAGGAAATTATAATTTTTTTAATTTATGTCAATTTTCCCATGTCATGTCGGTGAATATATGCATAAAATCATCCACATTCAAGCAACACCACACTACTCTTAACAGTTATATAAAATACAGGAGATCATAAACAAATATTCCCACTGCGAGCCTAAATGTGGCCCAAAGCAGATCTTGTTGCCACATTTTAATTTTCCTTTTTCCTGACAGTCTGAACAGCACAAACAGTACATAATCTTTTCAATACTTATGCCAATTTTATCTGTGATTTATATTAAATGCGACAGATGTTCTGCAATGGGATTGCAGTGTAAACGATTATATTGGAATCCATGCATCATTTGCATATTTTATTGGCAAGCATCACATTCTGCACCGGCACTTCCAACACTTCTAACTACAACTAATTACAAATTCTTCTTAGTTTTAAATCAGTTTATACTGGATATTAGGTACATTTGAAACAACAATGTAAACAGCTTTGAGAAAATAAATATGAATTAATCCTACACCAGGGTGGGCAACTCACGTTCTTTGCCTGGTTTCATGCAGTTCTTACGTTCATATCGAAGTTTGTGTTTTTTTAATGTGCGCATTGCTTGGCTTGAGTTCATTAAGATATTTTTGTCAAACGCACACATGCATGATAAAATATCGCAGAGTTTCCCAGTAGACGAGGTGATAAACTATTAGTGTCAATTTATCTCTCGCATGGAAGAGATGCGATTGTCCCGCCATACTAGACAACACAGAATCTCGGACATCAACACTGATTTAGTTACACTCTGACCTTCAAGAATGCTAGTATTTTAGTGTCGCACTGAATAAGAGCTGTGACATACAAGACAAGCTTCAGTTGGCAATATTTAGTGTCTAACGATTGTGTGACATTGTGCAATTAAAGACAGAACCAGTGGCAGACATGTGAAAGAAACAATGATGACTTTTTTGTTTGTGGACTTGGTTGAGTGAGTAAGTGCTCTTTGTCTCTGATTGGTTGGCCACCCCTGCCTTACAGCGTCAATGTCGGTTGTTATCCTGCAATAACACAGAGCTGCAATTAATATGTAGGTCTCTGATAGTCTGTCTTTATGGGCATTTCAGGGAAAGTAATTAGTTCACTTACAATAAACCACCATGACACAAACATCAAAACGGACAATTGCTTGGATAATCGACTGAATCAAACAGAAATGCTAGTCACATGGGCAAAAACCAAATGCTTGTTTTGAGCTTCTTTATACCAAGGTCATTGAACATCCAACACAAAATAGTTTCTTGTCTCAAAGACAACCAAAAAAGCAAGGACTGGGTTAACAAGCACGTTTCACTCCAATGTCCAAAACTAGCATGTCTTCATGTCTTTCACATCACAAGGCAGCACACTGCACTCTGAAAAGTTTAGTGTCTACTACTTCCAAATGCTGGTTGGATTAGCTTGCTTCTTTTCAACAGGAGTTGGCAAACTTTAAATAGGAGCCCTTTGGGTCAGTTTCACGAGAAAATAAACAAGCAGCCATAAAGCCAAGTCAACTAAAATGAATACAATATAGAATAATGTAAGTTTTCTCCATTTATTCTATACAAAAACTTAAAAATACAGTTTTATCTGTAGTCAAGTCAACACAGATTGTTGTCCAAAAAAAATAAAAAAACCCTGGGATTACACACACATTATACATATAAACATATTACATACATTCATTCATCATCTTACCCGCTTATTATTCCCTAATTGGGGGTCACTGCGGTCTGCTGATACCTATCCCAGAGCACATAGGGCAAGAGGCAGAGGTACACCATGGACGGGTCATTAGTCCACCACATAGCACACAGATGAACAACCAGACACACACATTCACTACTATAGACAATTTAGAATCACCACTTGATCTCATCTACATGTTTTTGGACTGTTGGAGGAAACCGGAGTACCTGGAGGAAACCCACGCAAGAAACATGCAAACTCTGCACAGAAAGAATCGAACCCAGAACCTTCTTGTGAGGCGACTGTGCTATCCACATAAGCTAATATTAATAAATTTATATATA
>JAOTRA010000018.1:3676061-3686303 GCA_026260255.1 Pseudolaguvia tuberculata
ACACACACACACACACACACACACACACACACACACACACACACACACACACACACACACACACACACACCACACACCACGAGGAAAAAGTAGGATTCAAACACGAACTGTGGGGAAAGCTCTACTATAGTCTTTGAGTCTTCATGTCAAAGCAGTTTTAAGTTTTAAGAATCATGTTCCTCTTTTAATAAATGGGTACTTTCACTTCTCAAAGACAAGAGATTGACATTTCAAGCTTTTACCCCCATATTTTACACGCTCCTTTTAAAAAGTGGATAAATTAAAAAAATTAAACAAATTAGGGGTGTAGTGGTTAGCACGGTCGTCTCAATGTCTCAGGTTCGATTACCGGGCGGGGGATCTTTTTTTGCGGAGTTAGCATGTTTTCCCTGCGCTTGCATGGTACTCCGGTTTCCTCCCACAGTCCAAAAACATATACATTAGGTTGATTGATGATTCTAAATTGCCCATAAGAATGAATGTGTGTGGGTGTGCGCAGTTGTTCAACTATGTGTGCCCTGTGACTGATTAGCGAGGGACCAGTGTGTACTGTGCCTCTTGCCCTATCTGCGCTGGGATACGCCCCAGCAGAACCCTGTGACCCCGATTTAGGGAGTTGGTAAGAAGATAAATAAATGAATGAGTTATGATAGATGTCCTTTAATTGGTCTCTCAATGTTATGTAAAGATTTAAAACTTTGAATTTAATTAAAATTGTATTAGGACATGGGGCAGTGGCGTACCGTGAAATCACAACTGTCCTCTATCATAACTGTGTTGTAAATGAAAAATCTAATAACATTTTTATCTAATTCAGTTTGTAGACATTTTACAAATTCTTCACTGTCCATCGTCTACCTTACATATTTCACGTATGATTAAAAACTAATTTAGGGTCATTTTTCTGACCTAAAACTAAACTGAAATAGATCTGAAAGAGAGCTGTCCCTTTAAGACAGGCCACAAGGACAGGTCTGATAAGCTGGGCAATTACAATAACTCTTCTGAATTTCACAAGCAGTCTTGTGTGACCGACCGTATAGATACACATGGTGTACCGGTAGACAATGTGATTATAATTCAGATAATAATTAATAACAGTGTCTGAGATATATGGAAGGTTTTTACTTACTATTTTACAGTTAAAGCATTTAGATTGCACTTTTTAACTGAATAGTGAGGAGTCCCTTTAAGAGTGTCCCTTTAAGAGCGTGCTCCTAATATCAGCTTGTTTTTTACTCATTAATATGCAAATCAATTTATAACTGCATTTCATCGTGCTTATTCCGTTTCTCCTTATTAAAATAAACCCAACATTAACATTATAGGTTGATTATTTGTTCAGTAGGCAAACATACGACATCACATATATAACCAGCTACAAAAACATGAGCAAAGTGCAGCACAGTAAAGTTTTTATTGCAGTTAAATAATGGATTTGCATTTTAAATGTATTAAATGTAGGTTGTGTGTTAGACTGTATGTGTATTAACGGGTCTGAATAATGGTATAAAGAAACACACTGAGATTGTGTTTTTTCTGAGGTGTGTAATGAATGCTGATCGAAGATAACAGTTACTTCAGTCGCTTCAGCAATGAGGGCTTTAAAACAAGAAAAAATACCAGAATAGCAGCAAAAAGGACAGAAAATAACCTGAAAGAGAATAGATAGCATGTAAAGGTTAATGTTTCTGCTCTGCACGTGTCGTCATTTATCGAGTAAGTAATGTGTTTTTCAAGTGTTACCTGACTGACTGTTCTGGCATCCATGTGAAAAAATATACCCATTTTCTTTGCAGAATGATTATTGTTAACTGAGTTTTGTTCAACCATTCATTCATCTTCTTACCAACTTATTCTCTAATTCAGTTACAGTTACAGTTTGGCATTTGGCAGACGCTCTTATCCAGAGCAACTTACATTTGGTCTCTTTTTTACAACTGAGCAATTGTGGGTTAAGGGCCTTGCTCAAGAGCCCACAGTGGTGGCTTGGTGGAGGTGGGATTCGAACCCTGGTCTTTCTGATACTGGTCCAACACCTCAATCACTAGGCTACTACTTCATCGTAATTCAGTGTGTTGCAGAAGCCTATCACGAGAGGCAGCGATACACCCTGGACAGGTTACTAGTCCATCGCAGAGCACACATAGAAAAACAACCACTCACACACACTCACACACACATTCACACAAGCGAGGGGAGAACATGCAAACTCAACACAGAAAGATCTCCGGCCCGGGATTTGAACCCTAGACCTTCTTGTTGTGAGGCGACCCTGCTAACCACTATGCCACCGCACTAGTTTTTATTTCTTATTTATTACTCACAATTTTTCCGATTGACAACAGTCTTGGTCTATGGTTTGAATTAGACAATTTTATACTATCTTTCGCACGTGTATGTGTACCACTCATGTCAAACACAAACGCACAGAAATTCTGCAAATAAGCGAAAGTGAAAAAGATTTTTAACAAGACTGTTATAACATCTGAAACCACCTTGATAAGCTGGGCTATTGAAAAAAATTCTCCGGAATTTGTGACCATATGGATAAACATACTGCACCTATATACAATGTGATTACAAATCAGATATCAATTCATAACAATTAATAAATGTAAGAAAGTTCTGCCGCATCATGTAAATCTCTTTGCATAGTCTGATCGAAAGGTTGTTACAGTTATAGCATTAAGATTGCAGAGTCACACTTCATACTATTTATATATTATAGATTTTCTTACATCTTCCTACTAGTGGATCATTCATTTTGAAATAGAGAAAAAGGACAAACGAAGTGAAGCAATGGATTAGGCCTTGCTGCCGGTACTGCTTTGGTAGATCAATCTTATCTTCCTGACTCCTTCCTTCTCATTCTATCATTTATTCCTGAATTCTACATGCTATCTGTATTATTAAATTATCAGAACACATAACAAAAATATAAATAAGTTTAAGCTCAGAGTTTAATGTAGGTATATTGCTGGTTGTTGACAGCTGTATTTCAAGTCTACTTCTTTCCACATTCTTTTTGATTACTTCATAACTAACAGACTATTTGTAATATTCCAGTTTCACTGGCTTTTTAGGCCAGGAGGCATTTTCTATAAACCCCACACTTACAAACACAAGCCTTCAGATGCACATAAAAGACAAACAACACCACATAATTATTTACATAGTTTTGTGTACTAACTTTTTTTTTAGATAAATTTCTTTGTATACTTCATTCTTTCAAATTATTAGGACAATCAGAGGAAGATATCATTTGCATAATTAGTCCATGCAAATGACAGTCGGTATAGTTTTAATTTTATGGAACTTCCCAATAATTATAGTAGTTTTTTATTTATTTAGTAGTAGTTTTTTAATTATGCAAATGTTTTGAGAACATTTTATAGGCTGCAAAGAACTGAAAATGGTCCAGCAACCATCCACTACCCACAGCCTACGTATCTTCACCATGTGTGTATATGTGTGTGCGCGTGCATGTGTATGAATGTGTGTGTGTGTGTGTGTGTGTGTGTGTGTGTGTGTGTGTAGACATGCCCGGTATCACTGCTGGACTACACTTTCTCTTTCAACTGGTCTGCTGTATCAGTTAAAGGGCTGGGAAGAGTTTTTGAGCAATTAGTATGGTTAGTGTTGCATGTCATGGCTTAAGCATGTGGTCTGCCTCCTGGCTGAGAATAAGCTGGAAGCATTATTCTGTAACTTTACGGCCAATGTAAAACCTGGGGCAGTACAGTTAACTCCAGAAGCACATCCACCAAGGCCACTATAATATCCATCCCCCATTAGACACTAAGGCAACAGTGACTTTATTTTACAGTCACATATAGATACAATATAATTATTGTTTATGACTGCAGTGTAAATTTTCAATTAGTACATTATTATGTTTTATATATATGTTTTGATCCGTGTACTCCCTACCTCCCCAAAAACATGCCTACATACAGTCAAGTCATTTTAAACCTTTCGTACAAAACAATGTTAACTTTAACATGTGGTAACAGTATTACACAACACTCTGGAAAGCTTGGTGTGTTACACAAATAATAATATTGACAATTGTTTGTATGCTGTTATAGGGCATCATATGAGGGGGTAATCTAAATGAAGTATTCCTGTGTTGACTGATATTCAAGAGTAACAGCAGAGCTTCGTGCTAGAAAGGTTTCCTTGCAGCTGCTCTGTCTGAACCTTCTTCACTAGTCCATATTATAGGGGACATAATTAATGGGGACATGATTCTCCACAGATCACAGTGGCACAAGTAAAAGAAAAGAGACAAATTGACAATGGTGCTTCCTTTATCCTTAAAAATTTTAAACATTAAATATACTGTATTACTGTATATAAGGTATACTGTATACCTTAAATATCTTTTTCTCTCTCTCTTCACTAACACAAATGTTCCATTAGAATAATACATACTGATTCCATTTAAGTATTATTTTTTTATTACTGAGAAATGCTTTTTTAATTCTTTATTTTGTACAGTAACATTTTAATACTGCTTAAAACTGTGCTTAACGTAATCATGTATCTTCCATTTCAGTGTCAGCGCCATGAAGCCCTTTCTCCATCTGCTGCTTCCCCTGCTCCTCTATCTGCAGTTGACATCTTGGGCTTTGGCCATTAACTGTCCAAAAGACTGTTCCTGTTCAAGTCCAGACTCCATTATTTGTTATACACGCCAGGCAGCAACCATGCCTTCTAATGTGCCTCCATCAACAAAAAACCTATATGTCTTTGAGAATGGCATTGAGACCCTAGACCAGGAAGATTTTATTGGATTGGAAAGTTTAGAGATGCTGGACTTAAGTCAGAACAAACTGAATGAACTGCCAAATTGTGTGTTTGAACCACTATCTGCCCTACGTAACTTAGATCTATCATCTAACCAAATTACCCATATTAATCAGGAGAGTTTTGCTGGTCTGGAGTTGCTGGAACGGCTGTATCTTTATAGCAACGCCATCAAGAGCATACACCCTTCAGCGTTTGATGGTCTTGAGCAGTTACTTGAGTTAAAGCTGTACAAAAATGAGCTGACAACTGTACCTGCTCTCAAAATGCCCAATCTACTTCTTCTGGATCTCCGGTTCAATAAAATTCCTTCACCAGGGCCAGCTGACCTACAAACACCCAAATTGGAGTCACTTAAATTGGGTGGATTAGGATTGCACACCCTGAATCAAGAACTCTTGGGTAGCTTTAAGAACCTTCATGAGCTAGATATTTCAAACAATCAACTTAAGATTTTCCCCCAAGTGATCTGGGAGTCTAAAGGTTTGGTTAGACTCAATTTAGCTGGGAATCCCGTAGGTGCTTTAAAATGGGAAAGTTTTGAAAACCTGACTGAGCTTCAGGATTTGGAAATCAGCAACCTCAGCCTACAGAGTCTGCCTAGTAACATGACCCTGCTCTTCCCTTACATGAAAAGACTTACTGTTGCAGGGAATCCATTTAACTGTCTTTGCACACTAGCCTGGTTTCCCAACTGGCTACATAAAAAACAGATATTGCTAGGGAGGACAGAAGAGACCCGCTGCCATTTTCCACCCAGAAATGCAGGAAAGGTGTTGGAAAGACTAGGACATCATGACTTTGGATGCCCTGTCAGAACTACTATAAGTCCAGCTAAAACTACCACATTGGCCCAACTTCTGACTACCACTTTGCACAGCACAACAGTTGCAATTCCTCCTCTTAAGTCCAGCAAAGAGCCTTCTTCAAAGACCGACAGTCATCCACTACCTCCAGCCCCAGCTTCTCCAAGCAGTAATACAGACTCAGATCTAAATATAAATTTTTGTCCAGCCAGTATTTGCCTAAATGGAGGCACATGTTGGCTAGATTATCAGGGTCATTTTGGGTGCATTTGTCCTCATGGTGTTTCAGGGAAATATTGTGAGAATAAGGTGGATCTAACTGAAATTGTCTCTACAGCAACAGCAAGTGTGACGTCTGAAATCTTCATACGATTGGTAACAAGCTCATCTATACAACTATACTTAAACAGCTACATTGAGAAGCGTCCATATATTAATGGTGTCAAACTAACTTATAGAAACCTCTCGGGATTAGATAAACGTCCAAAGAAACTCAACTTTCCAACCTTTTATCAAGAATACACACTCCGTGGACTGCTTCCGAATTCCACATATTCCATCTGTGCCAGTCCACTAAATGAGCAAAGTGACGCAGACAGTGTATGCACAGAGGCTCAGACGTTAAACCAGCAGCACACCAGTGCACAGACAGAGGATCCACAGTTTACAACAATGCTTGTTCCAACACTGGCTACTCTTATTCTTCTGTTAGTACTGGTTGCAATGGCTATTGGTGTAGCTTGTTATATGCACAGAAAAAAAAGAGCTCAATTACACTTGTATTGCAATTCTTCCCATCTGGAATTGGAGGGTGTTAAAGCAGGTAATGGAGACAATGGAGAGTTTCCCCAAAAAGAGACAGATACTGGATCGTCTCAAACAACAGCGCAGAAAGATTACTTGAACTATGAGTTTCCACTCTTACAAGATTGCCGTGTTGCAAACAATAGGAACACTGTGAAGCCCTTTTGAGTTACCTGATACCTGGACCCTGTTTAAAGAGCAAAGCAAAATAATGATTCAATTCCCTCACCTTGCCTTGATTAAACTATCAAGGCATTATTTTTGACAAGTTGTTTATTGGAAAGTCAACATGCATCTATGCCTATCTATGTTCACTGCAGATTACATGTATGTTATTTGGCCGGCGCAGTGGCATACTGGTTAGCACGATCGCCTCACAACAAGAAGGTTCCTTGGGCCAGTGATCTTTCTGTGCAGAGTTTTGTCTTTGTCTCATTAGGTTGATTAATGAATCCAAACTGACCATAGGAATGGATGTGTGTGTGTGTGTGTGTGTGTGTGAGTGTTGTTCGTCTATGTGTGGCCCAGCAATGGACTGGCAAACTGTCCAGGGCGTACCCCTGCCCTTCGCCATATGTGCACTGAAATAGGCTCCAGCAAACCCCTGTGACCCTGAATTAGATAATAAGCGAGTAAGAAGATGAATGAATGAATGTATGCAAGTTGCCAAAAAGAGTTCTGTCTTTATCTATGATAGTAAACAACAAAATCCCAAATTCTGCCTCACTGTTAGAAACAGGGTTTAATAAACTATTAATGTAACTAAACTAACAGGTCACATTGTATACAAATCAATGTACAGGATTATTTCTCTCTATTTTTGGGGAAGTAATTTTTTTTTTATTTTGCCGTTTGTCCTAAATGTATATACAGTATTTGTACGATGTGTTTGTACGTCGCTCTGGACAAGAACGTCTGCTAAACACTGTAATTGTAAATGTGTAAAAATTGCAATTAAATTTAAATGTTATATTTTGTAATTGCTGCTATTTATGGACCGTGTAGAAATAATATTGTGAACCTCCAGAAATGGCAAAGGTTTGGGACCATAATTATGACCATAAAATTGAGAAGGGTTAAGGAGGATGTAAAACGCACCACCCCTACCTACCAATTTTTACAAGACTGTTTAGGATTACGAGTAAGACAGGAAGCTATTATGTTTGAGCTTAAGGCAACAGTCAAAAAGAGACTGAAAGCAAATTTCACAGAGTCTGTCTACCCTCAACTAATCAGCGGTAACCAATATTATTTGTTATTCTACACGTGCCGGTGACTGACCACCCAGGTAAAAGACGTGCTGAGTACTTGAATTTGGAATTTAATATGAACACACACAAATAAAGGTATGTGTTAGTATTCTAATTAATCTAAAACAACCTAAAAATAACAATTTTACTTTTGGCGATCAAACTCATCAGGTCATACTGCCAAATATTCTGGTTTCCATTAAGATATAAAAACAAGCCCACACGCAAAATCACCTTCTGGCGCTAACAAAACAACAACAATCCAATTGTAGATTAGGACAAGCACATGAAACAGCCCAGCAGTGTTCAACACTTAAACAACCATAATAAATAACAGGTACGAGTACACATACAATCTACAACACATAAATAAACAAAATACAACATAATTTATCCTTTCAATAATAACGGAGGTGGGGGTGGGGGTGGGGAAGACTATCAGTATTACTGTGGAGATTGTATTCATTCATTCATATTCTTAACCGCTTATTCCCTAATTTGGGGTCATAGGGGTCCACTAGAGCCTATCCCAGCACACATAGGGTGAGAGGCAGGGGCACACCCTGGGTAGGTCACCAGTCCATTGCTGGGTACACAAAGACGAACAACCACACATAATTATTTTATTTTTACCTAATTTAAAGGAGTCATTTTGTTATTAGCCTACAGATAAATGAGTGTTCATTTTTAAGAGACTTATAGTTCATTGAAAGATGTACAAGACAACCAGCTAGTTCTTTGCTTTAAAAAAAGAAACACAATAAACAATTTTTATTTAGATTCCGTCTGTCTGCCCTCAACCTCAATCATAAGAAAGCAATATCGTTTGTTAAGCTACACATGCCTGTGACATACCTTACCACAATATCATTTAAAGCTACTATTTATTATACACAAATTACATTTAAAGAATACCTGTAAAATAAAATTTACCAAAATATGTCATCTTATTCAGTCTAGTATTACAGATATCTTATTTGTTCATGTTTCTATTTTAGCGTACTGACGTTTGTTTGTTTATTCACACATATGTTTTGCTGTTTGCAGACACACTGTTCTGTGTCTTCAAACTACTATATGCTATTGAAGAATAAAGTTGTATAGCAGTTCCAGTCTGGCCTTTGACACTCGTACCGTCTTAGCGACACAAAGAGCCATATTACATATAACAGCTTTATGAAGTAATGAAAACCAAAAATAAACGGAAGCAGGCAAAGAAATGAAGGGTTTAACACATGACATGTGACCATATCAATCACAGGAACTCCCTCGATCACAGAACACTAGCTACTTTGTGTGTGGCTGACGGCATATACCTGAGCATATGTACCTAAGTGTGTGCCTCACTCCTCTCTAGACTTCAATAAAAGGACTCTATTATGTGTAGTGTAGGCATTTTGGCCTTGTACCAAACTCAATGCTTAAACACTGAAAGAATCCATTGTCTCTAGAAAATGCTGTTTGTTTAATGAATGTCTGGAATTTCTTAAGACATTTATTACAGAGTAAATATTTTTTAAATAGATTTAATGTGTTAAATGTTAAACACTATCCATCTACAGGTTTGTGAAGGGTTTTTATTAAATAAAAGGTCAGGGTGTTGCATGGCTAAATTGGCAGCATATGATCTATCATCTCATTTTGAGCTAAATCTCCAGATAAGATAATTTTTTTTTCACTATTTAAGTATAATATCTCACACCCTCTCCCAATCAATGAACTCTATCTTAAAATAGCTCTCTACTTCTCAAAATCATAAACAAGGAGTGCAAAAAGACTTCTGAATTCTGGCAGTTGTTTTCTCAATGCTTGAGCAAGTTCAACAGGATAAGCCTCTTTCGCTCAGCATCACAAGCAGCAGCACCTGTGCACCATATCTCATCTACCATACCTACTGCATGCACCATAGTAAAAAAAACTGTTTTTCTGTGATATAATGCAAAAAATTCAGAACATTAAATTCAGTGTCAAATTAAATCTATGCTGCAACATCATCATAACACCTATCAATAAAGCAGCTTCTCCCAAAAACTTTGATTGGCAAAAACAGACTGTTCAGATAATAAAAACACTGAAAGAGGGAATAACAAAAATATTTTTTTTTCTTATTAAAGTCCTAGTTTGAGTATTTTACGAACATCAGAATCCCACAATCAAGTTATACATTTAAATTCTAGATCATGTGCTGAGACCGATTAGCAATTAAAATTATATATTACGTGCTACTATTTATTCCTGTCCAACCATTAATACTTAATACTAAATACACAATAACATGACTGTTACAAAATGATCCAAGCTCTCATGATGGTGTATGGCTACTGTTTTGAGAAAAAAACATGTCTAACAGTCATATCTGTATGTAGAATGAATTAGATAAAGAGTCTCAGCTGCCAAAGTTCATTCATTCATTATTGCTTAATTCCTGGTCACAGGGTTTTGCTGGTGCCTATCCCAGCGCACATAGGGCCAGAGGCAGGGGAACACCCTGGACAGTCCATCGCAGGGCCACACATAGACAAACAACCACACACACACACACACACACACACACACACACACACACACAC
>JAOTRA010000018.1:3686403-3700769 GCA_026260255.1 Pseudolaguvia tuberculata
AATCTCAGCATCCTCAACTCTGCCACCTCCAGCTCCACCTCCTGTCTTTTTGACAACGCCACTGTCTCTAAACCGTAAATGCAGGAATTACATATAATATCATTAAATGTAAAGGGGGGACCTAAAATATTTCCTTGGAGAAAAGGGGGTCAAAAATTGTTGGGATGCACTGGCTTACCTGTTAAAAAAAAATCCCACTTTTCTCTAGTTAATTCTGCTAGGGATATAATATTTTTGTAATATATTAAGATAATTTAATCCATCTATTAATCTTTCTGATTTTAAACATTATGAAAACGGTGTTTTTGAATTAAGGGATTGCAAAACATTTCAACTTATCCAGCAGTTTGTTCAAAGGGTTCAAGCAAAGGAATATAGTGTGTCAGACAAAGAGCAGCCCTGACTTACCCCTACATTGTATATATACATTGTACCCCTATATTGACCACACTACTATCTACTAACTATAAATCTCTTATTGGCTAACAAGTACTGACAGGATTATCTGAAGGAAAAGGGAGATAATGGTTTGTTCATTGGCTTAATTATACCCACTATAACACTGTAGTTCACAATATGAACTTTTCTTTCAGACAATAAACTGGTGAAACTCGCCTGTTTCAAATCTGAATGCAAACTGAACATAAACTCTTCAAAATGTTACCCAACATGTGTATCTAAAACAGCTGTAGTACATGGGGCATCATTCTTTTATCAAAGTCACTGGGAAGTCACTGTGACCTACAGGCTTTGAACAGCATCAAAAACAAGTAGCAGTTCATTAGATAGAAGCAATAAAATATATTCTACAGTGAATATTATAAACTGGTTTACACCATATTTGATCAGTTTTCTTATTCATTCTGATACTACTATAAAACACAGCTATAAAAAACACATCTGAGTATTATTATCACTGGTGACCCAACTGTCTGTCATAATTACTCATGAAAACGAGAAATACTAAACAGACTGTCTACACATGATCCAGTGAATTACCAATACAAGTAAATCATCCATTTCAAGGTTTCTGTAGTTTGTGGGAGAACCATAACTGAAACCTTGTCCTTTTTCCTCCAGTTTGACTATGAGCTTCTTCAACTTTCCATGTGTTTATTATTTATGAGGTGGTGAAAATAAACACACAGCTATTTTGTCTGAAGTAAACATTTTATCTTGCAGGGATTAAAGTACCAGCTACCAGTCTAATCGGTCTTGTTTTAAGGTGTGATGACAACCAAAATCTTTCTTTTTCTGACAAGGAACTATCAAATGTACCACCAGCACTTGGTGCGTGGTACAGATACGTGACGAAAAAAAGAAGTGTGTTTGCCTTCTACCTGTTTTTAAGTATCTGTATTGTCATTTTACGCTTGCTTAAAAAATAAGATCATCTTTCCTGCTAAAAGCTAGTAACTATGAAATAAACAAAATAACAAAACTTTAACAAACAACTGTTTCACACAATGAATGTGATATTTCTCAATGTTTTGGTGATCTGAAAATAGGAGGACAGCAAGATCAGGTTTTTGCTGTCTGAACCATTCAGCTGTAGTACAGATGCTTTATGATTATAATGGTGATAATAAAGTAATTAGCACGTGCAAGCATAACAGAAAGGTGGGAAGAATCAACATTTACTCCCACGACAGCTGTTAGGCCATGCTTCAAGATTATACAAACCCCAATTGCAATAAAGTTAGGATGTTTCGTAAAAGGTCAAATAAAAGAATACAATGAGCTGCAAAATCGTATTCATCACATGACGTGAGCAGAGCAGAACATGGAAGGAGATTGGATGCAACAGGCTCCTTAAAATTTATACAGAGGAAATCGTCTTGGTGAACAAAACATCTTGGTAGACCAGCAATCGGAACACACTTACAACTAGAATTATTGATTTAGATTTAAGTGTATTCATAACTATACATTAACCAGACAAGGAAAATAACGGAAACAATATGCAGCCTGGTAACATTTATAAAGCACAAAAACCAACAGAAATCTAGAAGAATAAATCCACATGGAATGACACAAGGGAATGGAAAAACACATGATTAGAAACACAGGAAGTGAGAGAAACAAAAACCGGAAACCAACAATTCTTTACCACCATCTTGCAGTTTCAGGGGAAACAACATCTTGAGACTGTGACAACATTGAACTTCAGTCAATGAAAACACAAGATATGCAATGTTGTACTCAGTTAAAAAGGGTTTATTTAACTATTTCAACACTTTGTGTTTTAGTTCTGTAGACTTCTTCTTCTCCTTTCGACTGCTCCCTTTAGGGGTCGCCATAGCAGATCTCGTTTCTCCACACGACCCTGTCCTCTACATCTGCCTCTTTCACCCCTTTTACTACCTGCATGTCTGCATATTTATCAGATATAAATAATGCAACACAAATGTTAAAAATACACCACCTGCAACACATTTTCTGGCTTTAACAGACAGACTATATTGCTGATTTACCCGCTGAGAAAAATACCAGGTGTCTTTATGCACATATGGGAATAATTCTCCTTGTGAGCGCTATGGTCAAAAGAAAGTCACCATAAGAAAATGTAGGCCTCAGCTATTCAAAGCGTTGGTGCAAGTTCATATTTTCCTTCCTGCGTAACCATTCTGCTTTCCTCATGACTTTTCCAGCCGCATCCTCTCATCTCCCTGCTGTGCTTCATCAAAAGCAGCCTGGCTAAGGGATACGAACCTGCTTACTTCAATGGTTGTTGATTAGAGGGGATTTTGGCTGTGGTTTCTGTTCCAGCGGTAATACGAGTCTCTTCTATGTTAGCTATGATCAGCCTTATACCAGAACACAAATAGTTAAACGGATAAAAGCTGATTAAAAGAATTTCTTTTCCAGATCTGCTCAGATTATTAAAAGGACCTGGCCCTGTAATCTGGCCTGATATCCAGCAAAACAGTGCTCTGCTTCTCTTCTGTGTGTCTTAACCTTTCCTGCACATAGAAATGTCAATGCGTCTACACTTTAACTTTTCCCTTTAACTTTTTGAAAAGAAACACGTGTTCCCAATTTTCATTTCTGATTGAGGGTATTAATCAGATTGAGGGTAAATGTCAAACCTATGTTGATGCTTTATTTTTTACGGTCATTTATTTTGTTCCCAAGCACCATAATTCTACTCCATTTTTCAATTAGGAGCTGATCAGAAATACAGCAAATAAACAAAATTACCGAAATTGAAGTTTAATAAAACACCTGATTGTTTAGTCCTCAACTGAATGTATAGTAAAAATCAATATGTCTAGGTGCAATTGATGTGGGCATCGTGCGTGTACAGAGTAATGGTTGTTTTAATTCATGGGGGTAGAATTACTTTACCTGACAATCAATATAGAAGACCACTAATGCACTTCAGACCACTAGCACACTTCAGACCACTAGCACACTTCAGACCACTAGCACACTTCAGACCACTAGCACAGGTGACAATATTCAGACCATTGCTTTTGCCAACTGCATTCAGACAGAGTGAAGACTTCCGGAGCTTCTTTATATCTTTATATCAAAAACTACCAGACAACTGAAATCTGATCCAGGTTCAGTGACTGCCAGGGAAAATCAACAGGGTGTAGAAGCCATTAGAGACAGAGGGAGCCAAATGTTTGAACTTCCCAGTGACTTAAGAAAAACAGTCAGGCTGCTGCCACATTCATTTTTTTTGGCTTCAAATTGAATTTCATTGCAGAAACATCTGCAAAAGTGAAGTAAATCTATCACACACATAGCGCTGCACCTGGTTTAACAATCCTTCAAATTCACAGTGGGTCCTATCCAAGAGTCACCCCAAAATCCCCCCAAAAATATCACATCTCGATTTTATTCATCCAAAAGCTGTCCAAGCATGTTTTTCATTTAATACTGAAGTTAGCAAATGTATTAGCAAATAGTGGATCTAGCTAAGACAAAAGACTACAGAAAACCTACAAAATGCTTCAAGAATTCCATGCTGCATGAGTCTCAAACACTGGCAGATGTGGTCCACTGGTCCACTGGATGTGTAGGGCGAGAGACAGGGGTACACCGGAGTTTGCATGTTCTCCTCGTGCTTTCCTCCCACAGTCCAAAAACATGTAAATTAGGTTGATTAAAGGCAGGTTCCCCTGCCTCTCGCTCCATGTGCACGGGATATGCTTCAGCAAACCCCTTGACAACGAATTAGGGATAAAGAAGGATAAGAAGATAAATGGATAAGAAGATGAATGAATGACTGAATGACTAAATGAATGAATGAATACCACTGCATTAATTAACACATTACTCCTTCGTCACTTCTCATGGCTGAACTTTAGAAGGGTTTGGCTGTTAATATATGCATGTGATGAATGCAGGAGCAGGTGCAGAGTGCAAAGTTCTTTCAGCTTGGAATGACTGCTGACAGGAAAAGTGTTTCAGTGAGTTTTGTTTAGTTCAGTATGAGGCTGTGCTAAACCAGTGCTATCATATATTACAAAGATTTTTACTAAATGTGGGATTAACTGTTCCATATTTACTCATGCTTAAATCACAAGATTTGTATGAATATTTATGAACCTTAGCTAAAAACCAATAACCTTCTAGATGTTTTTATTTATTTTAAAAATAAACAGCCACTGTTTATATTTGAAGTGACACAATTCTGTTATTTGAAATAACACTGGCTGCTAATTGGCTAACAAAAAAACATGCAAACCAATTTGCTATTATTATGCAGATAGCTTAAAAAGGGAGACGGTCCGATTTTTTAAATGTAATGCATTTAGATCTAAATACGTTTTTAAAAACTGACAATGATCCCTAGTTTATAGATGGCAGTACAGTGGCATGGTGGACTAATTTGGTTGATTGGTGATTCAAAATTGCCCATAGGAGAGAGTGTGTGTCTGTGTGTGTATGTGGTTGTTCGTCTATGTAAGGCCCTATGACATCTGGCGACCTGTCCAGGGACTACTCCAGCTTTTCACCTTCCGTGTTCTGGGATAGGCTCCAGCAGACAACCGTAAACTTGAATCTGGAATGAATTGTCAATCGTTGAATTGTCAGTTTAACGACTGATTCAAAGGTTTGTATGTGGATATTCTCCAATCTAATATTCTTTCGAATGCTTTGACAGGTCAGTCTTGTGACTTGCTAAGCACTCAGGGAAATAAAAGCAAATTTGTCTATTACCAATTATATTATTCCAAAAAAGATCAAATACTTTTGTCAGTCTAAATAGCTGCACATGTAAATTCATAGAAACACATGTAGGATCTTTGGACAGGCTCTTACATGGCTATAAGGTCAAATGTACTGTATGTTTTACTTTATATTTATTCATTCATATATTTTTTAATCTTAACAATGATTCTGTCACTGGCACTGATTTGGTGAATTTCCTTAATGAAGCAATATTTTCTCAATGATCAGCTTATAAGTAGGTGAAAATGACTAAAAAGTACATTCTGAGTAACTTCTAGACTATTAAAAGGTCTACAGGTGGCATGTGTAGAAAGAAAACTCAAGGCTAAAAGGCTGCAATGACGATCGGTTCTGGTTTCTCTCAAGGTTATTCCTACTTTTTCCTTGCCACAGTCACTTTCAGATCTTTCATTATGTACAGCTGCTTTGAGACAATAACCATTGTAAAAAGCGCTATACTAATAAAATTAAATTGAATGGAAATAAATGCAGGTAACAATGGCTCAATTTACATAAAACTTTCACAGATTTTAGATTTAGTGAACATAGTGGATGATTGTTGGCAGTGTTGCAGTGTTGAGTGTGTTGCAGTGTTGACAGTTTTACATTGTTGAATGTTGCAGTGTTCAATATTGGAGTGTTGAAAGTGTTTCAGTGACACGTGACACAGTTGAATATGTTGGAAGTGTTGAGAGTATTGACAGGGTTACAAGTGTTTACAGTGTTGCCAGCATTGCTGTTTAGGGTGTTGTAGTGTTAAGTGTTGCAGCCATGACAGTGTAGCACTGTTAAATGTTACAGTCTTGACGATTTTGCAGTATTCATTGTTGTAGTGCTGAGAGTGTTGCAGTGTTAAATTGGTGCAGTTTTGACAATGCTAGTGTTAAATGTTACAGTGTTGAGAGTGTTACAGTATTGAGAGTGTTACAGTTGACATGTTTTGACAGTGTTGATCGTATTGACAGTTTTGGCATTAGTATAGTGTTAAGTGTTGCAGTGTTCCCAAGCATGCGACATTGATTGTTGGAGTGTTGAGTGTTGCAGTTTTGAGAGTGGTGGCAGCGTTAAGTGTCTTGTGATACAAGTGTTGAGTGGTGCAATAAGTGTTACAGTGGTAAGTGGTGAGTTAAGTGTTACAGTTTTGACAGTGTTACTCGTGCTGACAGTCTTGACATTACTGTTGTGTTGAGTGTTGCCAATGTTGTAGTGTTGACATTACTGCAGCGTTGAATGTGTTGCTGTGTTGAACATGTTGCTATTTTGACAATGTTGCAGTGCTGATGGTTGATATAAAAGTAGGCAAAGACTCTTTATAAAATTATAGGATGTTTAAAACCCTTTGTACAGATCTATCCTTATTGCTGTAAGACTGCTCAATTAAAAACAACATAAAGTCAAGACTCAGCAATATTCTCCTTTTGTGTGTGTGTGTGTGTGTGTGTGTGTGTGTGTAATAGTGTGCAAAAGTCTCTTTTCTGTCTGTTTTGAATGTTTCTTATTCAGCCCTGTCCTTTTTTCTGTACCGTACCCATTCTGTGGGCTCTAATTTCACCAATTGCAGAAGCCAACAATGAAATCTAGCTCTCAGAGTCCAAAAAAACAGTCTCTTTCCTGTGTGCCAGGGACCACATCGCTGCATCACTCCAGCCATCACCATCCCAAAACTATGAGGAGTATTTTCAGCTCTGTAATTTGAAACACACAGACACACAGACACACACACACACACACACGTGTCTTTCTTTGAGCAATGCTCACCACACCCAGACTGCTACTTCCTTCCAATCCAACCAATTATTTAGCTTATAGATGCACAGAAACTGCAAAAGTTTGTGGGAGACACTAACCATCTCATAAGTACTTGGTCGCAAGGTTACATAGGCAAAAAAAACAGTATTCCATGTATAGTATAGTCATTTCAAACTCTATACCAACATCCACATAAAAGCAGTGCCACACGCTCTAAAAACACAGTGTACAAGCAAACTAAATAAAACCAGCTCTCACTGATTAGAGATTCCACTTAAATTACCATGCTTCCCCTCAGTTCCATAAATATAGCCCACACAATACTGTAATTACTTTCTATTTATACTCTACCTGCCTTTTTTATGACATACCAAAAACAACTTACATCAAGAATGTACCTTGAGGGAATGTTACCCTACAAGGCCACCAGAGGGAAACCATGGAAACTATTTTTTTTTTAAATAGTTATTTAAAAAACAAATGTTATTTATTTGTTCCAGTCTGATACCTATGTCTGTAAATTATACCCCTGGGTTTCCTGTCATCTTGGTCTTGACTTTTCTATCCGATCTATAATGTCTTGCTGTTGCTGTACTGCTGTTATGTCTTCTATAAACTGTTAATAGATGAAAGACTGAAGTACATAACAAGATAGCAGACAAGGCATTTATACTGTTATGCCTCCTTTTGTTTATTACTGCATGCCATTTAAACTGATTTAGTTAATATTACTTTTAGATGAACAACACCCTAGACAGTTTGCTATTCCATCTCAGGGCAACACAACCACTCACACACACTCCTATGGACAATTTAGAATCTGCCTAATATTTTGGGCTGTGGGAGGAAACCAGAGTACCCGGAGGAAACCCATGTAAGCGCAGGGAAAACATGCAAACTCCGCACAGAAAGATCCCCGGCCTGGTGACCGTGGCTAACCGGCCGATGAGCTTGTACCGATGAAAATAATCATTTACTTTTATCATACTCATTTTTAAAATATCAGATTTATCTGTTCAGTGTTTTAAACAATGGAAAAGGCTTTAAAAAAAAGAAATATATAACTAAATGCTTAATTTGAGCCCTGAGATGAACTGGCGACCCGTCCAGGGTGTACCACCGCCTCTCGCCCTATGTGTGCTAGGATAGGCGCAACGGACTCCCGTGACCCCGGATTCGGGAATAAGCGGGTAAGAATGGATGAATGAATGAATGAATAATTTGAAGGTATGATATAGTTTGGATAAAAGTGTCTGCCAAATACTGCAAAAGTACATGTAAATATAACAAGCATCGTGGCAATATAGTTAATGTTAATGTTATTAAAGGTTTCGGCTAAACTACTCATTTCCTAACGGTATTTATTTGTTAAATCTGATTGTCAAGTTTATTTCGTGATAGTTAAGTTAGTTCTGCATCTTTTATTATGTAAGAACTACTTTATTTGGTCTGGTTAGTGAAGATCAGCTCTGGCACATTCATACAAATTTGGGAATTGTGTGGAATTAGAAGTATCACAATATTCGTGTGATAATGATATCACACCATCGTCAGAAAATTTTAGAAAGTATTTCGCTAATCAAAATATCAGTATGCTTGATTTTGCTAATTAAATATACTTATTTTAAATAACCTCTCTGTATATTTTTGTAACTACAAAAATTTTGCTTCGCAATATTATTTGCAGTATTTCGACCAAAGCTTAAAGCATAAGGTTTGAGCAATGCAATGCACAATGCATTGCTCTAGATGGCTTACTCACACAGGAGGTGTCCATGATTTTTGATTTTGATATACTTTATTGATCACATGGGGGAAATTCTTTTTTCGCATATCTTAGTTGAAGTTGAAGGCAGAGCACAGAGTCAGCTATTGTACAGCGCCGCTGGAGCAGAAAGGGTTAAAGGTCTTGCCCAATAGTGGCGGACTTGAGCCAAGGTCTTCCTGGTCAACCGATCAATAACTCGGCACCTTAACCATTGAGCCACTACTGTCCCCCCACTGTCTATCAGAATAGAGATGAGAATACTAAAGTCTGTGCCAAAGTGTGTGAAATTTCCTATTAACTCCAGAACAACTAAGAGTGCAAAAAAAATGATTGAAAAGCAAACAAAGCATCTTTCTCAAATACCTGGCACTTGACATTTCTGTTAATGTTTTTGTGTATCTGTAATAAATTAGACATTGTCCAATCATGACTTGCTAAATATTTATGTACATCACTCTGGATAAGAAGGTCTGCTAAATGATGTCATTGATGACAAAATGAGTTTTAACGAAGCCTATTTTCTCCCTTTCTCTGGAATGCAAACCACCTCCACACACACTGGCCACACACTAGTCACACACTGGTCCCACACTGGCCACAAGCGTGGAGTTGAGTATGTTAACTTTCCCAAACTCAGCAGTTCCACATGGCATCTAACCAAACACTCTTTAACCCCCAGACTTACCAAACTGCAGCCACTATCTCTACTGTCAATAATTTAGTATACTGCCAAGTATGAACATAATATCTGAGGATTAGTGAGTACTACTGTAATGTAAAATAAAAGCACTAAAGAAGAATTAAACCTCAAAATTAAAGTGTTGTAAATAAAAGCTAAGAGGTAGTAAAGAGGGGAATAAGAGACATTATCCATTTAAACAGCAAGAAGACACCAAACACACACCTACACACACACACACACACACACACACACATTTTCATCTTTCTGTACATGTGTGTGTGTGTGTGTGTGTGTGTGTTTGAGTTTTAAACTGCCAACAAACATCCAGGTATTTACTCAAGTGGAGCAGGTTTAATGTTTAACCCTCAGCTGTAGAAATGTTTGGTCCTCTGGTTTGGTCCGCAGCCATTTCCGCATTTTTAGCTACAGGATATAAACCACTTTTTTTTCATGATTTTTTTTTCGACCAGACATATTTAGCTTGTTGGCTGAAGGTGTGCTAATAGTTAGGAGGGGGTTTTTTTTTTACACCTTTAGTCACAATCACTTGTTTTGCCACCCAAATTATCAACAGTAAATTACACAGCATACAGGCACACGAAACCAAAGAAATGAAAGCGAAGAAGAAAAAAAACTGAGAAACATTTTGTATAAAACATGAAATGCAGATTGCTGTATATATACAGTATATATATTCGTAATTCATTCATTTATTCATCTTCTAACCCTTTTATTCCCTAGGTCAGGGTCAAAGGGGTTTGGAAATTTATAGTCACAACTCAACCTAATATACATGTTTTTGACTGTGGGAGGAAACTGGTGTACTTGGAAAAAACACACACTAGTGCAGGAGAGCCGAAAGACCCCTCGAACCTGGGATCTTGTTGTGAGGCAACTGTGCTACCCACTACGCCACCCGGAGTGAAAAACGTAACAAGAAAAATGACAATCAAATATATTAATACAATTGAGCCAAAGGTAGCTCTCTGACATTGACTTTAAACAATCACTTACAGTACCTTGGTAAAGTCTCCATACAGCTTCACATTTTTTACTATTTATTTGTTACCTTACAACCACAACTTAAATGAACTTGACTGAGTTTTATAAAATAAAAGTTTACAAGCAAGGCAATGCACCAATAAAAGCTAATATCTTAATACACACACAGCATAAACACACACAAACAAAACCATAGCAAACATTTTCCCACTTTCTTGGAGAATGTTTTAACAGTAAAACGAAGTAGTGTAGCACCTACAAGCAAAAACAACCCGTAAAGAAATGGGTTTTACAACTAAACCGACTGGTTATCTATAAATCAGGTAACCAGTTCAATCACTGTACCTGGACTGCGGTCAGTTGTGCTCTCAGATCAAAGGTCCGCAGGTTTTTGTCCTAGAGAAGAAAATAAATAACAAATAAAAATTGCAAAACATTACATCTGATTGATGCATAATAAATACAATGCACTAATTTAATGATGAATGAAAATAAGATTCTGTTAAGAATTCTCCAGAACAATGCTATTGTAAGTGACAAGCAGCTAAAGTAATATTCTTAGTATACTTCTCATCTGTTAAGCAATCAGTGCTCACTGACCCCTTAAAGGAATCATTAAAGAAGAAAATTGATCATAAAATGACAGTCAGAGGCTTGAGAAGAAAATAGCAATAATAGAAACAGGAAGTAAACCACAAACTTTATTATATATAAGCAAACACTATTCAAATTTTTACCACAATGCCGTTTGCGCTTCAGAGAGCTGGGATAGGCTCCAGCAGACCCCTGTGACCCCAAATTAGGAAATGAGTATAGAAGATAAATGAGTGAATGAATGCATGATTAAATGTTACAAACAAGTAATTTGAAATATTTAATATTTTTTAAACAGTAACACAATAGTTGCAACCCTGTTAATTAGTTAATTGTTGGCGTGGTAAGATGAAGCGTTATTATTGAGACGCACACATTACATAATTCAACACAGACAATTGTTTAGATTAACATAGCTTATAAAGTCAAGTCTGTTGCTCACTAGATCTAAATAGATATGCATGAAGTTGCCATCGACAAATGCACATTTTTCATGTTTTTGTCCATTGCTGAGGCAAAAAGGTGGCAAACATAAGACTGCTTATTCCGGAGTCATTGGGGTCTGCAGGAGCTTTTCCTAGATCAAGAGACATGGGCATACCCTGGACAGGTTGCCAGTCCATCACAGGGCCACACATAGATGAATGAACCACCACACACACACACACACACACACTTACTCCTATAGCCAATCAACCTACTGCACATTTTTTGGACTGCGGGTGGAAACCAGAGTACCTGAAGGAAACCCTCAGAATCCCTGGGAGAACGTGCAAACACATGCAACTTATGAATATAAAGAGAGTATGCCTGGAAATCTACATAGTCAAAGCTCTGTACATGTGCAATATTTTAGTATTAATTCCAAGCAGATATTTGTACATTCCTCAAATGTTAGTGCACTTTTTTATTAATTGTTGCCCAGTACTATTTTAAAAAGATACAGCTAACTTTGTATATGCAAGATGTATCTAGTACTTACAACTAATAACATGCCTAATAACTGCTCTCCACACCTTCAAATGAAGCCTGTAACAATGTTGTTTTTCTGGATTACCCCAATTTATCTGCTTCCTGCCTGGAATTAAACACACATGTTGCAGGTACTAAATTACTTTAATAAACAGGATTAGTGGGACACTGAATGGTCTGTTATATACAAGGACAGAAACACTGCTCTGTGATCAAGTGTCATGTTTCTTTCCTCTTATTTCAGTCATTTTGACTTACCAACGCCACACACCCCCTCCTCCACAATTGATGTGTTCAAATACTCTTAATTCCCTCAATTATGATTTCCTGGTTGTAGCAATAAGATCAATCTGTCCCAAAATGAACTTGTTTCTTTCAACATCTCTAATTTAACACAAAATCAGCACACAGGACAATGGTAGGCTCCAGCAGACCACCGTGACCCCGAATTAAGAAAATAAGTGGGAATGAATGAATGAATGAATGAATGAACTGTTCTTCTTCTTCTCCCATCGGAGAAAGCGGTCACCACAGCGGGTTGCTCTTCTGCACACTACCCTGTCCTTTACATCTGTCCCTTTCACCCCAAATACCTACATGTCTTCCCTCGCCGTATACATAAATCTCCTCCTTGGTCTTCCTCTTTTCTTCCTGCCTGGCATCTCAATCCAGCATTCTTCTACCAATATACTGCATGCCCCTCCTCTGCACATGTCCAAACCCTCTCAACCTCGTCTCCCTCACCTTGTCTCCAAAACATCCTACAGCACCGTCCCTCTAATAAACTCATTTCTAATCCTGTCCATCCTCGTCATTGTCAATGAAACTCTCAACATCTTGAATGAATGAATGAACAATTTTTACTTATTAAACAATCCTAATTAGTTAATTCTTATCTAAGTATTGAAAGTAATATACTGAAACTGTTTAGAGGCAGAAAGCCAGCAGCACGATGGAGTGCAGTGTTTCTCAAATAGTTGGGCACCATGGAAAAATATTTAACAGAGATGAAAAAAGTTGAGGAGACATGGAAATATGGAGATAATGAGACACATAGAAGACCCTTGATGAAATATGACAAAGCGTATGTAGCACTTGGATTCATTGTGACTCTAGGAAAGACGGGTATGTTTACTGGGTCTAAAAATGTTGGTAGCAGATAGCTTGAAGCCAAACAAATTTAAGGAAAATTGATGCACTTTAAGTGTTTTCTGTTACAGACTTCTTTCTTCTTTGTCCTTCGGCTGATCCCGTTAGACTAAAAAACAATATTAATAAAGGCATTCTTTGTTGTAAGTCGATCTGTAACTCATTCTTTTGTTTCTTTATCTCTGAGGCAGTCACAAAAGAGGAACTAAAACCTTTGAACCAGAATTAACATATAAGGCGCAAAACTAAAAATGATAGAAAATTAAAGGATTTTAAGTACACCTTATAGTCTAGAAAATACGTTTTCTTAAGGTTCAGCAGCCTGAAAGATGTATGCTCTAGTGAGCTCTAGTGGTAATACTGTGCAATTGCACTTATGGAATGTTAGATCCTGACGTATCAACAAAAACTGATGAATTTCACTGAACTATTGAAAGCATTTTGACAAACCGCATCACAGTATCATGTGTGGCAAACGCTCAGTCTTCAACTAGAAAGATATTTGACAAGTGTGCATGTTTGCATGTTCTCCCCGCAAGCACAAACTCTGCACAGAAAGATCTAACTCTGAATTTGGTTCAGAGATTTCTCACTCCTTTCTGTTACTGAAAATGCTCAAAATGCTATTTTTAATCTTTAGTCTTATCTTTGTATTGATTTGGTTTTGGATATTATGATATTTTTATTGTTCTTTTATACTGGTAACATATCATATCAAATACATGGACTCACCTTGCAGATGGAAGCCAATAAGGAGCCATCCTCTTTCCAGGCCAGACCCTGCAACTCCTCCTTATGCTGCTCCAGCACTGCGACACATACATACATACACACAGGTACATTTGGTAAATGAAAGAAACACAGCCGTTATTTAACTGACCACAATTCTAACATCCAGGGTCAGAGGTCATTTTTGCCCTTATTGTCTAGGCTAGGATGATGTTCACACAATGTTCATAAGACACAAGTACTTAAATCTGGTCATGCGGTATTACTGGATAACAGGTTATTCACTGGATAACAGGTTATTATACCACATTCTGTGGTATAATGGATTTAGGAAGTTTGAATATATTAGACATTAGATAATATTTTGTCTTTAAATGTTTTGGTGATTTTGTTCTCTATAACAGTTTCTACCCTGAACAAGCACTATAACTACTGCTATATACTATATACACACTACTACTATATACACACACACACACACACACACACACACACACACACACACACACACACACACACACACACACACACACA
>JAOTRA010000018.1:3718600-3732828 GCA_026260255.1 Pseudolaguvia tuberculata
ATTCACTCCTATGGACAATTTACAATCACCAATCGATCTAATCTGCATGTTTTTGGACTGTGGGAGGAAACCGGAGAACCCACGCAAGCGTGGGGAGAACATGCAAACTCTGCACAGAAAGATCCCGACCCGGGACCTTCTTGTTGTGAGGCGACTGTGCAATCCACTACGCCACCGCGCCGCCCTATGACTGAGCACAAATCATTAAATAACTACAATTTTATTTACAAATTCGATTGGTGTTGCAAAGGTGTTACATGTCTAATTCAAGGGCCATATAAAGCTTTTATTAGTAATTTTTGTGTATTATACTAGAGGGCAGTCCTATCGCATGGAGGAGTACCTCTTCCAGACAAAGATTGTTTCTTGATCCCACTCAGCCATAAAACAGCATTAAATAGAAATTGAGTTTTTCTGTTTGACCTTTCATTGAGAATAAAAATAATAGATAAGGCGATTTTCTGTAGCACAAGGTCTTCCACCTGGTAGCCTTGTTAGATGGCTGTAGGAAACAGTAAGGAGTGTGTCCAAACACTTCTACATACAACCCTTGTTATTTGCATCATGATCTATTAGAGAGCCTGTAACACATGCGACATCACAAAGATTTGCCATTTTTGGGAAGACAAGAAGGTCCCGGGTTTGAATCCCGGGCCAGGGATCTTTCTGTGCGGAGTTTGCATGTTCTCTCCGCTCTTTTTGGGCTTTCCTCCGGGTACTCTGGTTTCCTCCCACAGTCCAAAAACATGCAGATTAGGTCGATTGGTGAACTAAAACTAAAACAAGAATATGAATCAATAAAAATAATATTTTAAGATTAAGATTTTAGTTGACCAAATCTACTTTAGGTTTATTTGACCAAAATATATTCATTCATTCATCTTCTTACCCACTTGTTCCCTAATTCTGGGTCGCTGGGTATGTTGGTGCCTATCCCAACGCTCATAGGGAGAGAGGCAGGGGTACACGCTGACAGTTTGCCAGTCCATTGCAGGGCCACACATAGACAAACAACCACACACACATTTACTGCTATGGGCAATTTTGACTCACTAATCAACTTAATGTACATGTTTTTGGATGATGAGAGGAAACCGGAGTACCGGAGGAAGCCCACACAAGCGCGGGGAGAACATGCAAACTCCGCACAGAAATCGGGAGGCCCAGGAATCGAGCCCGGGACCTTCTTGTTATGAGGCGACAGTGCTAACCATTGTCAGAAATTATGCCGGAAATTCAACAAAATAAACACTGCACAAGAACAACCCTGCTGATATAATTTAAAATGTGTGAAGGTCCATACAATTGTAGATGATCTCTTTTATCCACCTTAGATAACGTAATCAGAGAACTCTGAGTATAAATCCTCTACTTTCTCTCTTTTTCCAGCTAATGTTGCAGCAGCAGCAAGTGGTTTCCTCTACTTCTTCAGTTACCTGCCATATCTTTTCCTCTGGCCACGTTATGACCTGCTATCCCACTCTCATAAAGTGTCTGCCTGTCTTATCTCTAATGTGGCCATGGCTATGGGTGCCCAAATTATTGGCATGGTGGAAGGCAAAGGTAAGATTTAAATGTCCTTTATTATTAGTTACTCCCTTAGTCTTTAGTCTGGTTGTTCATCAACCAGACGAGCATAAATGTTTAGAAATATATTTCCAAATGTCCTGTTTAATCAGGCATAGGTATCCAGTGGCATAACCTGTTTGAACCGGTGACTGTGGATGATGACTTCTCACTGGCTCAGGTTCTCGGGCTCTTGTTGCTAGATGCCATACTCTATGCTATGGTGGCTTGGTACATTGAGGCTGTCTTTCCAGGAGAGTACGGTGTACCTAGACCATGGTACTTTTTCATACTGGTAGGTGTTGATTAAGTTCTGCTATCTTACTGCTTGTATTATTAAATTTACACTGATCCCATTTAAACTTCACCATGTGAAATGTTATCCTGTAAGATTTATGCTCTTTTTCAAGATCTCGTCAGTTTAATGTGAGGCTGTAGAACTTAACGTTAAGCATGTGCTTCTTTATTGACCAAAACATGACCTGAAATTGATGAGTTTGCATTTACCCAAGTATTTCTTCCTCTTTCCCAAACAATACAGTCGTAACTGGAATTCACTATGGTTTCTCTGTATTTGCAGTCTTCGATCTTTAGGTTAACAAGTTTTATTTTATTGCTGAAATTGCATACAGTAATTATAATAAAAACTAAATTCTAAATATTAAAAGCAAACAAAATAAATTAAATCTGCCATAAATTAAAAGATAAAAATGATATTAATAATACCTTTTTAATAATATTTTTACTGGCTTTTTTAAGAGGCATAAAATAGTGGGCAGGAAGGAAACTTAAATCAAGAACAAGAGTCCATGCGCATAGAATTTCGTACAAATGAAAAATGAAATAAAATTTATTTGAATAACAAACCCTCGACATACTTTTCACAATGTATCTCTAACTTAGGTATATCATAGAGTGCTAAAGTTAAACCTTGCCTTTTTAAAACCTTTCTTCCCCTTCTTTTTTCATCCTATCACATCTATGTACTGGGGTTCACATCAAATGTCCAATAGGTTCTGCACCAATAATAATTGTCTTTCGGAAAAAAAAAAGTACTTTATGTATATACATAGTTATTAAACAAAGCATCAAGGCAAGTCTTTTGTATTTTAATCACCAGAGATACTCTAGTTATTGTTTTAGCCCTACATCAGTGGCTCTTAACCTATTATTATTATTATTATTATTAATAATAATAATAATAATAATAATAATAATAATAACAACAACAATATCAATACTAATGCTGATAGGTACAATTGACAGGAGTGATATACAGCACATGCTTTTTCAGTAAAACAACTTGAAGCCTCTGAACCTGCAGATGTAACTACAGTATGTAGGTGGCGCCATCTGTGGCACAATCAAGAATCGTTTTTTCCAAACAAAAACACCCCAGCCTCTTTGTTGATAGACTGTGCATGCTATCTAACTAAGTGGTATTATCCTCTTTTTTCTTGTCATCTACATGAATAGCAAAAGGATGATCACAAAGTGTGTTATTTGTCTGGTTAAAATGTTTCCTAAAGAGGCCTTTTCCTCCTGTGTGACATTATTGTACTTTGGTTATGTGACTGAACACATAACAAACACAATAAAAGCAACTGCAGCGCATATATCACTGTATATATAATAGAAGCAGCAAGGCAATAATGACCATATAGATATTGCTGCATATTCCTAGCTTTTAATTAATTCTTGACTTTCTGGCAAAGATGTTCTTTGTTATTAAACTATTGATCAGTTTTGGTCCATTGTGAGTAATTTTTTATTAGTTCCAGTGTTAAAGAGCGCCCCCACTTACATTGGCTATATATATATACACACAAATGTTTTATTTCTTTCTGTAACCATGATTTCAATTATTACAGCCTTCGTACTGGTGCAACAGCCCTCGAGTTGCATTTTTGAAAGAGAAAGAGGAAGAAGAGGATGCAGAGAAAGCACTAAAGAGCGAGTTCATTGAAGAAGAGCCAACTGGATTAGTTGCTGGGGTGAAAATCAAACACCTGGCCAAGGTACGAACTGAAAAGTATACAATATGTGTGACATTTTAGAACAGATATGTCTAGTGCGGACACATAATTACTTTGACTTTTGTAGCATAATGTGTTTTTTATAGTCCCTATCCTTTTTGATATAATCTACGCAATGTGTTTACTTCTCTGTAGTTTTTTAAAATGGGAAATAAAACCAAAGAAGCTGTGAAGGACCTCACCTTAAGTATGTTTGAAGGCCAAATCACAGTGCTACTAGGACACAACGGTGCTGGAAAGACCACTACGTTGTCCATGCTGACTGGTAAATTGATTAACTGTGATTTAAATCCCCAAACATTTCCTACTTCCACCATGTATGATCTTATTTAATAGTTTTTTTCACTTTCATTCAGTGCATTAAGTCTTCTTTTCTTTCAGGCTTGTTTCCTCCCAGCAGTGGCCGAGCTTACATTAATGGCTATGATATATGCCAAGATATGGCATTGATCCGCCGTAGCCTAGGCCTGTGTCCACAACATGATGTGCTTTTTGATAACCTCACTGTCCAAGAACATCTGCGTTTCTATGGCCAGGTAATTTTACTTCTTACATTTTGTAAATCTACATATAAAATAAAATAAAGGAGGTGTACAATCTTGACTGAGTTCAGTTCTAGAGAAATACGTAAAACCTTTTATATGAATCTTATAACATTCCTGTAAAGGGTCTTCTAAAAACCCACTGAAACGCTGATATTGTAAATAAGATCAGTTAGGTATTATTATTATTATTATTTGCTAGTTTCTCCACTTGCATGATTTCTTTTTCTTTGTTAATCCAGCTAAAAGGCTACCCCCGTGAGAAGATTCCAGAGGAGGTGGACCGCATCATTTATATCCTAAATCTGGAGGATAAAAGAAATGCTCGGTCAAAGACTCTTTCTGGTGGAATGAAACGCAAGCTTTCAATTGGAATTGCACTTATTGGCGATTCAAAGGTCAGCCATTGTTTTCAAAATGGTACATGGCAGTATAAATAACAGGAGATGTAATTCAAATTATGTGATTGATTTGGTCCATTAGCATTTTTTCCTTATTATTTATAAATGGTTAATCTTCCTTAAGTTTATAATATTTTTAAATACTAAAATGAAAGCTGCACAGTACTTTTTATTACTTAGCAACATCCATTATATATAATTATAGGGTTACTAATGGATGAGTAGTCACTTCTCTTGACATTTATCTTTGTAGGTGGTGATGTTGGACGAGCCTACATCTGGCATGGACCCGTCAGCCAGACGGGCCACGTGGGATCTGTTGCAGGGTGAGAAACGTGGTCGAACCATCCTTCTAACCACACATTTTATGGATGAGGCTGACTTGCTTGGAGATCGTATTGCTATCATGGCTGGCGGAGAGCTCCAGTGCTGTGGCTCACCTCTCTTCCTTAAGAATAAATATGGTATGTGACAAAATTGTAAGGTGACTGGATTTTAGCTTGAATCTCGACCATTAATATAATTATTTAAGTTGTTTAAGCCCTTTGTATGATTAGTAAAATGTCTCAAATATTGATTGTCTCTATTTTATAAAGCATCATGCACGGGGATGTATTTGGTAATACACATTGATTTGCATATCAGGTGCTGGCTACCACATGGTGATAGTAAAGGATGCATTGTGTAATATATCGGAGATCACCCGGCTGGTCCACATGTATGTGCCTAATGCCACCCTGGAAAGCAGCGCTGGGGCTGAACTTTCCTACATCCTACCAAAAGAGAGCACCAGCCGGTAAGACAATAACATATAAGTATGCCCAATGTACATGTCTGTATAAATCTTTATTATTTTAAATCAGATTTAATTTCTAATCTGCTTCTAGCATAGTTAGAATTTTCCACTGGAATTTACAAATGGTATTGTGCTGTTTTTGCAGTACCATGGAATAATATTCATATCCCTTGAATTTCAACAATAAATATTTATAGTGATGTTTTTGCCTATATGTGGAATTTATTAACGATGTATTAATGACAAACAGTCTAAGATCTTAAATCTTTGCAGTTTCGAGCTTCTGTTTGCTGAGCTGGAAATGAACAGGGAGGAGTTGGGCATTGCAAGCTATGGAGCTTCTGTGACCACAATGGAGGAGGTTTTTCTAAGGTACTTGAATGACACTTAGTAAATATAACATTAGAGTAACCTCCATTCTCCTGGAAAGGCTTTTCAATAGGATTTGAATGTGTTTAATCGGCATTCTGAGTATTATATCTGTGTATATATATATATATACATGTGTCGACATGAACAGGGTTGGAAAGCTGGTAGATTCCAGCCTGGACATTCAAGCCATTCAGCTTCCAGCTCTGCAGTACCAGCATGAGCGCAGGTCACATGACTGGACATTTGATGACACTAGCAGTATCAGCGGCATGACTGACGTAACAGACTTCACTGATAGTGGCACATTAATCTCTGAAGATTGTTCCAACATCAAACTCAACACAGGGGTTAGTCTTTCAAAGGAAATTTTATGTATATATATTTTTTGTGTTGTGTCAAGTTGATTACCCATAATCTTATTTTAATAATTGTTTCCAGTGAGCATTTTAATGTAGGCAAAATGTTTGTGTTTTTGTTACATGTTTTTTACACACTAGGCTAAACTCTACATGCAGCAGTTCTACGCTATGTTCTTAAAGAGGGCACTGTATAGCTGGCGGAACTGGAAGGTGATGGTGGCACAGTTTTTAGTACCACTTATCTTCACAGTGGTTGCCCTTGTGGTGGCTCAAACCCTCCCTGGGCAGCACAAAACCCCGCAACTTTCCCTAGCACTCAGCCGCTATGGCCCCACCACTGTGCCCGTTGTCACGGATTCAAATGCCGGAGCCCTGGTTAGAGCACTTGCTGAAGCCTATACCGCACAGCTTTCTGCTCAAAGTGCCACACCAGTAACCAATCTAACTGGTAATAAATTTAATAGGTGAACAGTGTGTTCAGTGTTCAACAAATGTTATGTTTAATGTAATGAAATTTTAATTAAATTGAATACAACAAGAAATAAAAAAAAATCTTAATGGTCAAATCTTTCATTGCAGACTTCTCTGAGTATGTACTGAACAATGCAGTGAAGAAGGGAGGAGTGTTCAATGAGCACTGCGTGGTGGGTGCTGGCTTTCGTGGCCGAACTGACAAGTTTGCTGAGATCATTGGCTACTTCAACAACCAAGGCTACCACACACCAGCTACTGCGCTCATGTTAGTGGATAATGCGCTATACAGGCTCTTGGCTGGTCCCAAGGCATCCATTCAGATAGGAAACAACCCAATGCCCCGCAATATGTCTGAGTCAGCCCAGAACCAGCTCTCAGAGTAAGTTGCTGAGTCAATGCATGTTGAACTGTATAGTGATTACCTTAGTTCAGTCCAAGTAATGCTTATGTATATAGATAATTCAATTAAGGTTAAATAACTTCATATTAATTATTATTAGCCATCTATTAGTATCTGATAAGAGCATCTGCCAAATGCCTATCTGTAACTGTATCTGGGATTTGTTAAAATCAGAATATGCTATCTGTGCATTATGGAATTTCAGATACAAATGAAGTTATATATTATAAAACTAATTTTACTCTCCTAAATTGACAAACAGCTTTTCCCCCCAATTAACATTCAAATATAAAAATTGAAAATAAAATTTTTATCATTTATTTTTTTGATCATTTTGCTCAGAGGTCAGACTGGTTTTGCCATAGCCATAAACCTGATGTATGGAATGGCATCCTTAGCCAGCACCTTTGCCCTACTCCTAGTGATCGAGCGCTCTGTGAAGTCTAAGCATGTACAACGGGTCAGCGGTGTTTACATCTCCAACTTCTGGTTCTCTGCCTTGCTCTGGGATCTGATCAATTTCGCACTGCCATGTCTTCTAATGCTGGTCAGTGATGTATTTTAATTTAGGGAAAAAGAAACTACGTTAAAAACACTGTAATTCTTGCACAGTTCACCTTATTTGGATGTAAAAGTTTTTACAGTGTTAAGTGCAGTATTGCAGTATTAGTATTTGCTGAGATTTGCAGTTAGCTTATTGTTGGAGCATCTTTTGAATATTGTATTGACAAAGAGGTTTGTGACTTATTTGCATGTGCACTTTTTTGCTGGTTTAGGTGGTGTTCCGTTCCTTTGGGGTGAAGGCCTTTGTTGAGGAAAATCATCTGGTAGATGTGCTCCTTTTGTTGCTGCTCTATGGATGGGCTGTAATTCCACTTATGTACTTGCTCAGCTTTCTGTTTACTAGTGCTGCCACTGCTTTCACACGCCTCACCATCTTCAACATTATCAGCGGCACCGCTACGTTCCTTGCTGTAACCATTATGAGCATCCCTGGTAAGAGATCTTATACCCATTCACACATCTATTGGAAATTGAATAAGTATCTGTAAATACTTTATTGTAATGACTTTAATAGAATTGCAGCTGCAGAATCTTTCCCACCTACTGGATAAAGTATTCTTGCTATTTCCCAACTACTGCCTGGGAATGTCCTTTAGCCAGTTCTACCAAAATTATGAGACCATCAGCTTCTGTACCACCAGCTTCATTACTAAAGAAATCTGTCATTTATATAGTAAGTATATACATTGTATTCTCATTTAGATACCTTTAGCTCCACTTAACTATTTAATATATGCTGTGTAAACAGTATGTCTCAAAAGTGAGTGAACCCCTCTAATTTCAGCAAACATTTTAGCATCTTTTAAGAGGACAATATTATGGAAATGAAACTTTGCAACTTGTACTATACAGATCTATCTTATATAAGAGCATTTAAAATTTGCTTTAATTGTGCTTGAAGTACAATTCACTAGTACGGACCACTGGATGATCAACATAACACCTTGTGGCAAAGAACTCTCTACTTATCTAACATCCAGCATCTCCCTGAGATCATTATAGATACCAAATACCATCAAAATGCAGATCTGGTTAATTCCATACCCACAATGATTAAGGCGTTGCTAGACAACAATGTGCTCATAAAAAATATTGACACTTCCGACATCTACATTCACTTAGGATGTACTCGGCTATTCTAACATTAAAGACTGTGTTTTCTTTTTAGAGGACAGTAAATGTATTGCGTAAATAATCAGAATGGGAAAAATAGGGGATTTAAATTACGTTGAATATTTGCTGGTGCCACTTGGGCTGTTAGGAGTATTTCAAAAACTGTTGATCTGCTGGGATTTTCATGTACAACCATCTCTATATTTTGGTCTGATAAAGATAAAATATTCCATGAGATATCAGAATAATGACCAGACTGGTGTGTGTGAAAGCAGTGGCAGCACTGGTTCACCAAGGTACAATACAACCTTTGAACACACAACAAGTCCAACTCTGTAGCCACAGATGAGCCACGGCAGCAGAAGAACACCCCGGTTGTGCCACTTCTGTTTAAAAAGATGTTGCCTGGTCTGATGATTATTTATTTCCGCTGTAACATTTAAATGGTAAGGTCAGAAAGGGGTGTAAAGAACATAAAATGATCTCAACAGTTCAGGTTGGTGCTGTAAAGGTGTGGGAGATATTGCCTTAGCACATTTTGGGCCCCTTAGTACCAATTGAGTACCATCATTTAAACACGACAGCCTACCTGTGTATTGTTGCTGATTATGTAAATACCTTTTTGATTGGTTTCTTGAACATGAATATTAGTTCACTTTACTTCAATGACCTTCACAGTCACCAGATCTCAATCCAGTATAGCACCATTGGGATGTGGTGGGATGGAAGATTTGTATTATTGATGTGTAGCTGACAAATCTGCAGCAACATAGTGATTCTATCATGTCAATTGTTAAATATAGGCCACAAAGAATTAAGGCCATTCTGAAGGTAAAAGGGCTCCAAACTAGTTGACCAGCAAGTTGTACCTAATAAGTGACCAGAAAGTGTATATATAAAAATATATCAATTTCATTTGTATAGTATTGTAATTTAACAACTAAAATGGTTGCTGTAATTCAATTTTCTCATTTGTATGAGATACTGTATATTTTTATGTATTACTGAATTATTAGAATCCGAATTGAAGGGGGTGAAAGTATATATTACCATTTTATTCTTAGCTAGGCTATATTTTTTCTCTTTTTATACAAGTACATTAATGTGGCGGCAATAAAATGCAAAGGATTCTTTTAAACACAGATCATTAGAGACAGATGTATTTAGCAGCAGATACAAAGCAAAACAAAGCAAAGAAGTGAAAGTTTAAATCAGTTAACAAAGGTTAATGACCTACAACAGCAAATGATCCATCAAATAGAAGAACATCAGGTCTTTTTTATTCTATATGAATTAAAATTTGGGTTTTGAGATTTACGAATAATTACATTTGTTTTTTTTTATGAAGAAGTTTATCTCTATAAATAAACATAGTGCCCAGAATTTGTGATAGTAATTCATGTTACTTTAATTTGTGATGTAGCTTTTGATTTTTATTGTTTTCCATAGACATCACCTATCAGCTGAACTACTTCTCTATGAATGAACCTGGTGTGGGCTCCTACCTGCTGGCCATGTCCCTCCAGGGCATGGTTTTCATGATCCTTCTTTTTTTCATCGAACTCCAGTTCATCAACACACTCTTCAACCTATGCAGGAAATGGAAAAAGGTGTGAAAACAAACAGGGAAAATGGACAATTGTTTTTTAGTCTGACATGTTCAACTATTAAAATTATAACATCTAACAAACATAATTAGCTTTGCAGACATTTATTGGTGCTTATAATCTTATGCCATAAATTGAACAAAAATGAAAACATTATTATTGAAGTTCGGGCACCCTACGTAATCACTACTTAGTAAACTCCTTTGGCCGATATCAGAGCTTGAAAACGCTTTTTATAGCCAGCTATTTCTTGTACTTGGGATTTCCTCTCATTTTTCCTTCTACTTCTACTGTAATATTCTTTTGGTCGTCTTACATGCACAGCTGTTGTAAGATCTACCCACACATTTTCAATGATGTTGATGAGGGACTGTTAAGGCCATTTCAAAACCTTCACCTCCTAAGGTATTCTATAATGGATTTCGACTTTAGCTTTTTTATAGATGGTTTACACAACCCCAAAGCATGTTAGACCCACCCTTATTCTTAGTAGTTGGCAAGGTGTTTTTTTTTCATGAAATGCTGTTGTTTTTTTTTCTGCAGACATGCCTGATTGTGGTTAAAGAGTTCTACTTTATTTTCATCACTTTTATTGCTTCTTATTGTCCTTATTAAAATCTTCCTGCAGGGTTTTTGCAATCAAATGGGGTTTTTGATTTGTTTTTCTGACCAGTAAGAGCAGTCCTCTCAGAGTTTTCTTGGTTATCCATTGCTCATCTTTACCACCACAGTTCCCTTAACCTACCATCTCATAATGACATTTCTCACTGTGGGAACTGCGAACTGACAACGCTTTGCTATCTTCTTGTAGCCTTCTCCTGCATTGTGGGCATCTATAGCTTTCATTTCTTTAGTCTTACACAACTGCTTAGAGGAACCCCTGTTTGTTGAGTGTCACAAGTGTGTGCACAATGTATTTGTAAAGCTTTGAAATTGGCATGTTCTAATGACAGCTGTTGCAATGCATCAGATCTAATGAGCTGATTAAGGTCTGAAACCTTTTGCATAATTTAGTATTTTTTATTTTTGTGCAATTTATTTTATCAATGTTTATTGAAAATATTGTGCATTTGTTCCATTTCCAAGAGAGACTGCGTTAACATCACCAAAATTTGTTATATATCAAGTGGTGCCTAAATTTTTGCATAAGACTTAACAGAAGTGTTTGTGTCCAGGGCATGCAGGTTGGAGAAGAAGCTCTTCAACCTGAGGATAGAGATGTGGCCGATGAGAGAAAGAGGGTTTTGGAATTCCAGCCTGTTGTTGAGTCCATGGTGGGCAGCCCTCTTATTCTGCAAGAACTAACAAAGGTACCCCTTAAATTGCACTTTCCTGTTTAATTAGGGATGTGTATGCTTTACTGTAAAATCAATAGTCCTATAAAACTATATTAGAACTATCTCAGGGTCTCACAGGAATGTTAAATAAAATTTACTACAATTAATTAAAGAACAGGTTTTAGGTGGTCCTCACTGCCATCACATTGTTGATATATGCATCACATCACTCTTCACCATTGTCTAATACAATAGACGTATTCAGGCATAGTTTAGGACAGTTGACAGGAATAATGTGGGATACAAAAACATCCAAAACCTGAAGGGGGTAAATCAGCAGAAACAAATATTTTTCAGAGACAATTAGATTTACTATCTTTAGCCTTCACACTCATGCATTTAGAAAGCCTATAAATTGATTGATATAAATTTTTTATGTCTTCTAACACCAGAATAGCTATCCTAGGTTTTACCACACAAAATGTAAACCTTGGGTGATACTAGCCACCTGTATATACTGTACATAATTTTTTATAGTCAACATTTACAGTAAAGTCTTTTTGTATAGGTTTATCCGGGCAGTCAGTCTCTGCTGGCAGTAGACCGCCTGTCTCTGGCTGTTGGGAAGGGTGAATGCTTTGGCCTGCTTGGTTTTAATGGCGCTGGAAAGACAACTACATTTAAAATGCTGACTGGAGACGAGACAGTGACTGCAGGGGATGCCTTTATTGATGGCTATAGTATTCTCCGTGATGTAAAGAAGGTCAGACAATTGTACCATGATAAAAAATCTTACAAAAGTTATTTTATATCTTCGGCTCCCGTTAGGGGTCGCCACAGCTGATCACTCTTCTCCACACTACCCTGTCCAGTTAGGTATTCCAGTTAGTCATTTAGCAGACGCTCTTATCCAGAGCGACTTACATTTGGTCTCTTTTTTACAATTGAGCAGTTGTGGGTAAAGGACCTTGCTCAAGGGCCCACAGTAGTTGCTTGGTGGAGGTGGGAATCGAACCCCGGTCTTTCTGGTACTAGTCCAACACCTTAACCACTAGGCTACCACTGTCCTCTACATCTGCCTCTTTCACCCCAACTATCTGCATGTCTTCCCTCACCACATCCATAAACCTCCTCTTTAGACTTCCTCCTGCCTGGCACCTCCATCCTCAGCATTCTTCTACCAATATACTGCATGTTCCTCCTCTGTACTTGTCTAAACCATCTCAACCTAGCCTCTCTCACCTTGTCTCCAAATTATCTTACATGTGCCGTCCCTCTAACAAACTAATTTCTAATCCTGTCTATCCTTGTCACCCCTTTAATGAAAATCTCAGCATCTTCAACTCTGCCACCTCCAGCTCCGCCTCCTGTCTTTTTGACAACGCCACTGTCTCTAAACCGTGCAACATTGATGGTCTCACTACAGTCCTATAAACTTTTCCTTTCAATCTTGCCGAAACTCGTTTATCACAGATCACTCCTGCCACTCTTCTCCACTCTGCCTGAACTCTTTTCTTCACTGCTATAATGCACTCCCTTTGCACTGTTGACCCCAGGTACTTAAACCACCCAGGTACTCTTCCACCTTCACTACCACTTTTCCTTGCAACCTCACCACTCAGAGCCGATCCTTGATGCAATCCCACTTTCACCTTGAACCAGTCCGACATTCCTACCGCTCACCTCACTGCTGTCACACTGCCCTCATACATGTCCTGCACCACCCTCACATACTTCTCTGCTACACCTGACTTCCTCATACAATACCACAACTCGGAACCCTGTCATACACTTTCTCCAGATCCACAAACAGACAATGCAACTCTTTCTGGCCTTCTCTATACTTCTCCATCAACATCTTAAAAGCAAAGATTGCATCTATGGTACGCCATGGCATGAAACCATACTGTCGCTCACAGATGGCCACCTCTTCCCTCACCCTAACTTCCGCTACTCTTTCCCATAACTTCATGGTGCAACTTTATTCCCCTGTAATTACTGCACGCTTGCACATCTCCATTATTCTTAAAAATTGGTCCTCTCACTTTCCAAAATCCTGTTAAACAATTTAGTCAGAAACTCCACTGGCTTCTCTCATAAACATCTCCACGCTTCTACTGCAATGTCATCTGGTCCAATTGCCTTTTTACTCTTCATCCTTTCTCCTTATACTTTCCTGCAATTCCTCATTCTAACACCACGTCTCATTGTCTTCCTTTCCCTTTCCAGATGTCACACCAAGTACTTTCCTTATCACTTCTGCAGTCGTTACCAAATCATTCAACAACTCTTCACCACCACTGACTGACCTCCTCCCTGAATCTCACACTACAGTCTTCCTCCTTCAGCCTCCACCATCTTATTCTCTTTTCTGTCCTCTCTCTCTTCCTCTTCTTCCTAACCTCCAAAGACATTCTACAGACAACCATCCAATGCTGTTTAGTTATCTTATCCCCTGCCACCACCTTACAGTCCCCAATCTCTTTCAGGTTACCTCTCCTGCACAAAATATATTCCACCTGTGTGCTACTTCTTCCACTCTTATACGTCACCCTATGCTCTTCCTTCTTACGTGTTAACCACTGCCATCTCCATCCTTTTAGCAAAATTTACCACCATCTGCCCTTCCATATTCCTCTCTTTGAAGTCATACCTACCCATCACATCCTCATCACCTCTGTTCCCTTCACCAACATGACCATTGAAGTCTGCTCCTATCAC
>JAOTRA010000018.1:3734725-3768055 GCA_026260255.1 Pseudolaguvia tuberculata
TAAAAGTAATCTTTTAAAGAAAGTAGATGAAGAATCATGACTGCTATCTAAAATATTTAAAATCACATGTTTTTCAAAGATGTACTGTATGGTTGTATACAGACACTTGTTTGTCCAGCTGCCTGCACACACACACACACACACACACACACACACACACACACACACACACACACACACACACACAAACTAAATATAGCTTTGATTTAAAAAAAAAAAAAAAGAGAATTATTTTTATTTTGTTTTTAATTTAAGCTATTGACCAACCTGTCACAGGCTTTATGCAAGAAGCTTTGGAGTTTTGTGCTGAAACAGTGTTCGGGAATTTTCATCCCAGTTGAAGAAATAATTGTAATAAAGCAACATTTAAATCTAATCTGTTGAGTTTGTGCCAACGGTTTGGGGAGAAAAGATATTTGGGTGTGCTGGTTGATACCCACCCGCTTTGGCCATGTATATTTAATAAAGTAATAATGTAATAAAGAAGACATTACATTCATTTTATAATTTGCTGTGTTCAAATGACCACAATTTCTTTCTTCCAGCTTGCCAAAACATATGGACCTGTGTTTAAAGTGTACTTTGCTACCAAGAAAGTTGTTGTCCTAGCAGGGTACAAAACAGTGAAACAGGCACTTGTTAACTATGCTGATGAGTTTGGGGAACGAGAAATCAACAATACATTTAAGTTTGCAGAAGGACATGGTAAGGAATATTTACATACTGCATAATTTTTAGTTTTAACTAAACGCTGCTTATGCTTCCTGTGACTATATACTTTATATAATATGTTGATAGCAGTGGTGTATTGTGGGGTTTCGGTCAAGACCTTCTGAAAGCAACTGCAAACTACAAACACCCATAATACTTGCTCTGAGAAAGTCATTGCAGGTGAATCCATAGTCAAATGAGGCTTTATTTAGAAAAGGGGATATTCAAAAGAGTAGTCAAAGGCAAGCACAGATCGGTAGACAGGCATGAAAGACAACAGGCAAACCGTGAGACAAAGACAAAACCAAATCTAAGCAAAGACTCTCTGGCCATAGGAAGCTAATCAGGGTGTCAGTATGAGGGCACTCATCCCTGTTATAGCTAACACAGTCATATGCTAATAATGTGTATATTATGATGACTGGCATTATTTGGTGCTCAAAGGTGCTTTAGTGAAGCTATTCAGTCTGTAAAGTCAGATTCCTTCTATGTCCTTTTATTGCATTAAAAATTAAATATGGCCAGCAAAATGGCTTGTTATGCTCTGTGCAGTGTTGTGCTGTTAGTTACAGTTACAGTTACAACATTTGGCAGACACCCTTATTCAGAGCGACTTACATTTGGTCTCTTTTCTACAACTGAGCAATTGTGGGTTAAGGGCCTTGTACAAGGGCCCACAGTGGTTGCTTGGTGGAGGTGGGAATCGAACCCTAGCGTTTCTGGTATTAATTCTAGTATTAATCCAACACCACTAAGCTACGAAATGAACGTTACATTACACTGAATGTCAAAATTTGATTGGCTGGTGATTTTGTTGTAAGGACTATGTCTTCGGAGGACCACCTGCAGAGGGCGCCCTCGTCTGAGTTTTAGAACTATGCTTCCTGTGGTGGCCATTAGGGCGTGGCCCACCTATATAAGCAGGTGGTGCCTTTAGATCAGTGCAAAGTATTGTTGCCCTAGGCCTTACTAAGCGTTTCAGTATTGTTTTGTGTGGATTACTCTTTTGGATATTTTGACCTTTTGCTTTGAACTTGGATTGCTTTTTTGCCTATTGTCTTGGATTTGTTTGCCTTCCCCATCCCTTTCCCAATAAATAATATTACTACATCTCTGCTTATGGATTCGACTCCTCTGTCTTCAGCTGCATCGTTACATTTGTCTTTTAACTAAATGGTAGCGTTGTCTGTAGTGCTGCCCCAAAAACACTAATTTTTGTGCTCATAACACTAATTGTAAATATCTAAATAATAATTAAATTTTATAAAATAAAAATGCTGTTTACACAAATTTATCTTTTTATAGTGCCAGCAGAGAAGGACCTGACAGCCCACTACTGATTAATATAATTATATCATAGACATCTGCTTATTATCCAGCAAAAATAGACAATATTTACCATTTTAATTGCATATAAATTTAGATAATTAATGACAAATGTTGAACTAATGTTTTTTGATGTACTAAGGAATTCTGTTTTCAAATGGGGAGAATTGGAAAGAGATGAGACGTTTTGCTTTATCAAATCTTCGAGACTTTGGAATGGGCAAGAGAGGCAGTGAAGAGAAAATCCTAGAAGAAATTCAATATCTTAAAGAGGCATTTGAGAGCTATGGAGGTACCAAAATAATATTAGAAATAATTCAGAGAAAAATGTCTAGCTATTCATTTGTACCATGTTCCTAATATTTTGTGTATATATGTAATATAATATGTAACCTTTGAAAGGAAAACCATTTGACACAACCCACTCAATGAACTATGCTGTATCCAACATCATATCCTCCATTGTATATGGAAACAGATTTGAATATAGCGATCCTGAATTTAAAGCAATGGTCAACAGGGCAAATGAAAATGTCAGGATTGGTGGCACTGCTTCTATGCGAGTAAGTAATGAATAATGAGAATTTTTTAAGTCTTTTAAAAAATGTATGGCATTTTAGGTAGTATAGTATTTAGGTACTCATAAACATGGAATCATGAAAATAAATGTAGATTTTGTGATATATGGATGACCGTAAGAAAATGAATAACAAATTACTCTCAATTTGTATCTATTCTTCTGCTTCAAGCTTTTCAATGTACTTCCCTGGATAGGACCAATCTTAAAAAGCAAAAGAACGCTTAACATGAACACTGAGAAAAACAAGAAACAGGTTCGTGAGCTGGTGAGTGGTCTTCTGGAGACTTTACATCCAGGGGAACGCAGAGGATTTGTTGACTCCTTTCTTCTTCGGAAACAAAATGATGAGGTAGGTAGAAAAGACAGGGTGAATTATATTTAGTTAAGATATATTTGTTTACAAATAATGAACAAATAAATGTCAATATTTATAATTTGGTATTTGCTAGAATGTTTATTATATTTGCTATAATGTTTATGTTTTGATAACTAAATTCAGTGTCTAAAGCTTTGTGATCTTTGGTTTTCTAGCAATTAGGACAGAAAAATTCTCGTTTCAATGACAGGAATCTTATTGCCACAGTGATGAATCTTTTCGTAGCTGGAACTGACACAACTAGCACAACATTGCGCTGGGGTATGCTGCTCATGGCAAAGTATCCTCATATCCAGGGTAAGTGCAATTAAAAAACCAGTATTTCTTGCATAGTCTGCTATTAACCATTGTAATATCCTGTTTACACATGAAGATAAAGTCCAAGAAGAGATTGACAGGGAAATTGGAGGTCGTCAGCCAGTAGTGGAGGACAGGAAGAATTTGCCTTACACAGATGCAGTGATCCATGAAATCCAAAGACTATCAAACATTGTACCATTGAGTCTCCCTCACACCACCAGCTGTGATGTAAACTTTCAAGGTTACTTTATTAAGAAGGTAAAATAAAATAATAATATAAATGTGACTTAATATATATGTGAATACTGCTTTCATATTTGCTGATATATTCATTGTCACTTGAAGGGCACAACTGTTTACCCTTTACTGATGTCTGTTCTGAGAGATAAGAGTCAGTGGAAGAGCCCAAATACCTTTAACCCAGAGAATTTCCTTGATGAACAGGGACGGTTTGTTAAAAAAGATGCTTTCATGCCCTTTTCTGCAGGTGATTCATTTTATCTTACAATGCAATCTAGGATATCGAGACTATTATATAATTTAGAAGTTAGTAAATGTGACAAAAAAATCCACAATTAAATCAGGAAATGTGTGCTTAAATTAAATATATTTAAGGCACGTTATAATAAAAGGAATCAATGCATGTTTCCCATTAGAAATACATTAAATAAAGCTATGCAGTACTTATAAATCTAAATGTACATGCATAAATATTTTTCTAATTTTCTCCTCTGTGGAGCTGTTTAGGATTTACATACAACTTAAATACTATTACTTTTTCAGAGATGTTTAAGAAAATCTCCAATCTAGAAAAAGCAAAGAAATGAACAAAGCAGCAATTTCTTTTGACATATGAACTGAATAATAAACTGTCATTTATGATTTTAAAAAAGCCTTTGTTTACCTTTTAGGACGCAGAGTGTGCCTGGGAGAAAGCCTGGCCAGGATGGAGCTCTTCCTCTTCTTCAGCTCCCTTCTGCAGCATTTCCGCTTCACTCCTCCTACAGGAGTGTCTGAGGAGCAATTGGACCTTAAGGGTGTTCTTGGGATTACATTAAACCCATCTACCCATAAGCTTTGTGCAGTAAAACGGATTTAAGCAATGTAAAGATAAGAAAGGCAAAAAAATACTTTAAGGATAGATTTTTCATTTGACAACTCCAAAGTTATTTTTTTTAATCAAAATTATTCTTAAGAGTAAAACTTGGTCACCGATAGGGTTAAGGTGACTAACGGAAATTTGAAGCTCATCCTTTTAATGTCATATGTTTATTAATCACACATTTACAATGATAAAACACATAAATACGCATTTCGTAGCTTCTCAGTTGATTTCAGACTCTACAGTAGTACAATAGTCTTAGTTTGTGTATTCTATGAGCATTGTGGAAATCAATGTTGGGTTTTTATTGTATATTTTGTATTTTTTTTTACTTGAGCTGTTGCTATTATTTTAAAGTAATATATAAGTAAACAACTTTTTGTGTGTAATTTTGTGTTTCAATCAGTGTTTCTCAAGGCTTTACTTTGTCTGTATTTACTTTTATAAAGTTTACATACCTTTTATAATTTGCACTACTTAGAAGTAGTTTAGTTTAGTTTACTGCTGAAGGTGTTGAAGTGTTAATCAGAAAATCATAGGTTTAATTCCCAGGACCAACAAATTGGCCGTACTAAGCCCTGAATCAAGGACATTAACTGAAAAATTTGTTAAATTTTTCTTTCTTTGGATAAGGATTTCTAAACTAGTTTATTTTGAGTTTTTTAATAGAAATTGAGACTGTGGTGAAATGTATTAATTTCAACAAATTATCTGTGACGTCTGCGACGCCTGAGAGTTTGCCAGATCCATGCATGCAGACACAGAGGTTCGAGTCAAACTGTTGAGTTTATTGACAGAAATCAAAGAGCAAGTAGCGACCAAATCCAAATCAGTGTTCAGAGAGTAATCGTGAGCCAGTCCAGAGTTCGAAAGCCAGTTATCCAAAACACAAGGGGTAGTTCGCATGCTCAGTACGTTTAATAAACAATACTTCACGTGGTGCTATGGTGGTGGAGCCTTATATAGGTGGGCCACGCCCAATTACTCTGCACCCGATGTTGACTCTAGAACTCAGGTGAGGGCTCCATCTGGTGGCCACCATCCTGAGTGGAACCCCTTACATTATCATTGTTGAAAAATCAAACATACAGTGCTTGTGTGTCATTTGTCTTTAAAATATACTAACCAATTCCTCCTCTGTCATCCAGTTAATAGACCACTGCAATACATAATCCATTCAATTGTAGTTTTATACATAAGCCTTTAAAAAGCTGAGCTGTCCAGTCAATATAACGACAAACAAGCGAAGGAAGATGAAAAGGGGCCCTGTGCAAAATAAATAAATGAATTTGTAAAAGATTTGTAAATATATCTTTATTACCTAGCTATATATCTATATAAGTATGTACAAACCTGATTCCAAAAAAGTTGGGACACTATAAATTGAATGCAAACACAGAATGCAATGAAAGGGCGGTTTCAAATTCCAATATTTTTTTATTATATAAAATATAGAATTCCTATTAAATGTTGAAAGTGAGACATTTTGAAATGTCATGCCAAATACTGACTCATTTTGGAATTCATGAGAACTCCACATTCCAAAAAAGTTGGGAAAGGTAGAAATAAAAGGACAGAAAAGTTAAATGTACATATAACAATCAGCTGGAGGACCAATTTTCAACTTATTAGGTCAATTGGCAACATGACTGGGTATAAAAAGAGCCTCAAAGAGTGGCACTGTCTCTCAGAAGTCAAGCTTGGCAGAAGATCAACAATTCCCCCGATGCTGCGGTGAAAAATATTGGCGCAATATCAGAAAAGAGTTTCTCAGAGAACAATTGCAAAAAAGTTAACATCATCTACAGTGCATAATATTATCCAAAAATTCAGAGAATCTGGAACAATCTCTGTGGGTAAGAATCTAGGTTGGAAGACCATACTGGATGCCATTGATCTTCTGGCTCTGCATCATACAGGAATGCTACTGTAATGGAAATCACAACATGGGCTCGGGAATTCTTCCAGAAAATATTGCCGGTGAACACCATCCGCTGTGCCAATCGCTGTTGCCAGCGATATCTGTCTAAGCAATATCCGGTTTCATCCCACAGTCCAAAAACATGCAGAATAGGTCGATTGGTGAATCTAAATCGTCCATAAGAGTGAATGTGTGTGAATGCCCTGAGATAGACTGGCGACCCATCCACGATGTACCCCTGCCTCTGACCCTCTCTGTGCACTGGGATAGATGTGTAATAAGATAAGGGTGTAATAAGATGAATGAATGAAATCTATGGTTCTATGGGTGAATTTTACGTTTGTGTAAACTGTGGCATGTTGAAATCATTGGTAATAACACATCAAATCTAAAGCGGAATAAGTAAGGGAAACCTCCTGAAATTTGTCAGTCTATCTGAGTTGGTGTGCTTTCGCATAACTTCCACAGCACACTTCTTTAGTAACTAAAGAAGCAACTCTGTTAGTTTTGACACATGACATATCTTTGTTAGATAAAAGTGTTTGACCTGATAAACATAATAAAAGATTGTTGTTGCAGTCTTTGAATTGAATAAGTTTTGTAACAGAATGACGAGTGCATATTGAAAAAAAAGTTACATTTATTTATTTATTTATTTATTTATTTACTTTTTTGTCCTTTGTCTGCTCCCGTTAGGGGTTGCCACAATAGACTTGGCGGGAATTTACGCTGGATGCCCTTCCTAATGCAACCCTCTCATTTATCCAGGCTTAGGAATGTTGGATAATGATATTAGGTTTGTGAATGAATCTGACTTTTTACATGTTAGGTAGGCATAAACAAACTCGATGACTTGATGCTCTGACTCACATTTGTCATTCACTGACCTGCACTTATAATATTTTTAACGACGGGGTGTTATCCGGATCCATGATGCAGGAAACTTAGTTGTAAAACAGAAGTCTTGACAAACACTAGTAATAACAAAGTAATAACAACACAAGTAAATCCAAATAACCAGTAAACTATGAAAACTTAGCGTTAGACTTAGAACTACAGAATCTTTAAACATAGACATTTGTGTTCCCTTTTGTTTATAAATGTTTAATTACTATTGATAGTTATAGATGGTAGTTAGAGACTCTTGTTCTACTGTATTGATTAGTGTTGTGATACTGCTGATTGTTTATGTTCTATTTTCAGATTCTAGTTTTCAGTAATCAATCTTGGAACCTTTGATCCCTAAACATGAATTAAATAAAATGATGTTAACATTTTGTGTTTCTTCAACACAATCTCTGGTGGCACACTCCCATCTCAAGACTGCTTCTAGGAAACTGTTCTTAAGCAACCAGATAGCAAGGACAACAACCAGAGTAGTTGCACATCACATTTTAATTCATGTTTAGCAATGATTTTAATTGAAGAACAACCTTTCAGCTTAGGCATACTGCTTGGTCTTTTGATGATGTTTTTGCTAATTACTTATCTGCTTTCTTCGTATTCTACCTCTCAGCAAGTAAACAATGAGCCCCCAGGTCCTAAGCCATTGCCGATCTTGGGAAACCTGCTGCAGCTAAACCTCCAGAGACCCTATCTGACCCTGTGTGAAGTAAGTTTCTTGGCTGTACAGTACAGAGCTATATTATTTTTTTGCATGTGAGATCCAGAGCATTCTTATTCTAAGATAAGAACTCTGTTTACGATCAAATTGTTAGGTGACAATTCTTATCTTAGTCACAAAAAAGTCACAGGTTACATTCATTATACATTTTGCAAAAGGATAGGTACATAGATTATTGCATGCTTGCCCGTGTCCTAAACAGTAATTTTCAAGTAACATTTCCTGTTACTAATTCTTTGTCCTGACCTTCCACAAATACAAGAACATATCGCATAGAAATACTACTAGTAAATATATAAATAAAGGTAAATTCAAATTGTATTAAAATAATTTATCTGCTCTGGTGGGCAGAGGAGGGACATGCAGTATATTGGTAGAAGAATGCTGAGGATGGAGTTGCCGGGCAGGAGGAAAAGAGAAAGACCAAGGAGGAGGTTTAAGTATGTGGCGAGGGAAGACATGCAGGTAGTGAAAGAGGCAGATGTAGAGGACAGGGTAGGGTGGAGAAGAGCGATCCACTTTGGCAACCCCTAACTGGAGCAGCCGAAAGGAGAAGAAGAAGAAGAAGAAGAAGAAGAAGAAGAAGAAGAAGAAGAGATTATATATATTATACAGAAAAAAATGAAAATAGTCCCCAAAGAAAGTTGAGCTCAAGTCACTTTTTTCAAAGCAGCTTTACGGAATCATATTGAAGACAAGGTAAAAATTAGCTCTTAAATAAGAACATATGGACTGAGAGATGGATCCATTCTTAGGAATTACAGCTATAGCAGTAAATATACTTCAATATCAAAACATCAATCAGCATTCTAGCTCTCCAGGCATTTCATGTACGTTCTTGATTCTTGCTTATTTCTCTCAATTCACATCTCATGTTTTGGATTTGTTTGCCTGGATACATTGATTCTACCTATCTCTCATTCCTGATTAAGGCTGTCTGCCTGTTCAATAACCTGAGATACTGCATTATGGATCCGACTACTTCTGATTTGTTACAGACTGCAACACAACACCAAAGCAAGGTGTTCTTTTCATGATATGTTGCTCCTTTGTTCTGCAAACATACCTTTGCAGATTGTGGCCAAAGAGTTTTAATTTAACTTCATCAGTCCACAGCAAAATGCATCAGGCGTTTAATGATTGGAACACTGCTGACTCTTCCATGAAGGTCTTGTCTGTGCAAGCACCACTGCACAGTGGAATGACAAACCACTACTGCTTTTTGCAGTCAAATGAAGGTTACGATTTCTCTTTCTGAGCAGCATACGAGCAGTTATCTCAGAGTTTTCTTGGTCTTCCCGATCTCATTATAACCTCTACTGTTTCCCTGAAATGCCCTCACCTTATTACATTTCTCACTGTGGAAACTGCAAGCTGACGCAATTGTGAACAGCAATAACATAAATTTTCTCACACAGCTCTTAAAGGAACCCATGGTTGTTAGCTGTCTGTGTGTGCACAAGGTTTGAAGAGCCTTTTTAAAGCTTTGAAGGTCCTGAGTTCAACTCTTGGGCTGGGGATCTTTCTGGGCAGAGTTTGCATGTTATCTGTGTGATTAGTTTACATACTATTGGCACTAGTGGCACAAACAGCATGCACGCTAAGAGAGCCTGGGAGGTTAATACATTCACCATCTTGGAGCATGACGTGAGGAGAGCTTTCAGGAGAGTGAACACTAAAAAATATTCAACCTCTCTCTGGAACAGTCTACAGTCAGCTCATGCTTCAAACAGTTCATCATTGTTTCTGTCAAGAAGAAACCACAGCCCACTTGCCTCAACTACTACCGCCCTGTAGCCCTGAAATCTGTAGTGATGAAATGCTTCGAGAGACTGGTCAGAGACGTCATCACTGCATCAATACCAGACACTCTACTGAGGACACGATTTCACGTTTCCTTCACATAACAACAAACCACCTGGATTGCAGGAAAGGAAATTATGTGAAAATGCTGTGTGGACTACAGCTCAGCGTTTAGCACCATAATTCCCTCCACACTTACTTCTAAGCTGGAGGTCCTGGGATTCAGTTCTCCCATGTGTCAGTGGATCTTCAACTTCCTGACGGACAGACCATCACCCTCAGCACTGGAGCTCCTCAGGGTTGTGTTTTGAGCTTCCTGCTGTATTTGCTGTACACACATAATTGTGTGGCCACTTCTAATTCCACCACCATCATCAAGTTTGCTGATGACACTGTTGTGGTGGGCCTGATCTCCAACAACGATGAGACGGTCTACCTGCAGGAGATTAAAAACCTGGAGAGATGTTGCCAGGAGAAAAACCTACTCCTGAACGTCAGCAAAACTAAGGAGCTAATAGTGGACTTCAGTACAAAGCAGTATCCGTCATATCAACCGATTACGATCAAGGGGACCCCAGTGGAGAGAGTGGATAGTTTCTGGTTCCTCTGTGTTCACATCACGCAGGACCTGTCTTGGTCCTATCACACCAACACCCTGGTGAAGAAGACCCGGCAGCATCTATACAACCTGAAACGCTTAAGAGACTTTAAACTTTCATCTCAGGTGCTAAGGACTTTTTACACCTTCACCTTTTGAGAGCGTCCTGACTGGGAGTATCACTTCCTGGTTTGGGAACAGCACTGTGCAGGACAGACGAGCCCTCCAGAGGGTGGTGTGTTTAGCTGAACGTACCATTCACACTGAGCTCCATGTCCTGCAGGACATCTACAACAAGCGGTGCCAAACTAGGGCCAGGAAGATTGTGAAGGACCTCAGCCATCCCAACAATGGACTCTTTTTTTTCTCTTCAACGGGAGCAGCCAAAGGACAAAGAAAGTTCAGAAAAGCACTTCAGCTCCTTGAAGGCAAACACAGAGAATAAGGAGGAGCTTCTTTCCGCAAGCCATTCAGACACTGAACCAGGAAATACCGAGCACATAACACCGGAACTTTGGTTTCTTTTTGCTCATTCTATGCACATTGTACTCTCTTATGCATATTTTTTTGCATCATTCGTCACCAATGGAAACACTGGACTGGCACAAGTCACTTTAACACTTTCACTTACTGCACTCACTGCACACTAACACTGGACTGTACAGGACAGAGTCACTTTATCACATGGACACTTTCAACTATGTCCATGTGATAGTGACTGTCATCTTTTTCTTTACTTACATGTAATTGTTTTATTTAATTTTGTATCCCTTTTGTCATATGTCGTCAGAAAGCATTTCACTCCATGTCATACTTGTATATGTATGTGACAAATAAAATTTGAATTTACTAAAATAGTTGTATGTATTGGAAAAACAGATTATTTATTAATATAGGGTCTTAAAATAAACTCAACTGCTAATTTCTTTGATTTGGCTTCAATTTTGTTAACTCTTTTTTTAATTGCAGTTGAAGAAATATATATTGAAGAAATGGCCACTCAGATTTAAACTCACGCATACATATTTATTAGAACCATTCTAACCCGCTTATTCCTAATCTGCTGGAGCTTATCCCAGTCTTTCACAGGGCCACACATAGACAAACAACAGACACACACACAAAATAATATGTTTATATATTTTTTTTTCCTCAAAAGACTCACATTGTCCAGAAAGTAATGCTATATAATTAGTGTATTTATTTGGGGAACAGATACAAACTTGGGATTCAGCGAGGTGACACCCAGACTGCACAATGGTAGAGGATTGACCTAGTGGAGAAGGAATTAGCTCTTTTTTCTGACCAGGCTTATGTAATTGTTTGTCATGGACAAATCAGACAGGGCCTGCGGGCTGGAGGAAGCGGTACTATTGTCCGCCTTATGTGGATGTGGCTTATCACTTTTGTTTGCTTCTTCACTGCAGTGTCACTGAAAAGACTGCCCAGTGAGACGGGGCATTGAGAAAGTGAACATACTCTACCTTCCACTTATCAATTAGAGCCCAAGCAGTGTAGTCCGACACAGAGCGCATTTCCTCTCCTTGTGCAACACCTGTGCCTTGTAAGCCTGCAATATGGCCATGCAGGGTAAGTCTTTGCAACTAAAGCAGAATAAAATGCCACTGTGATATCCCTCTCCACCTGAATGATATCCTAATACCCCCTTGGGAGAGCCTGAGGATATCGTGAAAATGGAAAAGACCATCTATAATTACAGTCTGATCAGCAAGCTTACTTCTAGCATGTTTTCCTAGTACCGGAACTGATAGTGATTGGTCAAATAAAACCTTAGCCAGACAAGGGCTGTTGCCTACTTATTGTAATTTCTGAAGAACAACATTAGGATTAATGGGGTCAAAAGCTGCACTGAGGTAAAGTAGTACGACAAACCCTGATCAGGGGCCAACAGGAGGTCATGTACTACTCTAACAAGTGCTCCTTTAATGTTTTCATGAGACCTAAATCCTGATTTACACAGTTCATGAATGTTATTGCTGTGTAAATAAACAGTAAGTAAACATAGCAGTTTGATATCAACCTATAGTTTGACAGCTCACTGTACTCAAGGACAGGTTTTTTAATTTATTGTTATTTACATTTTTAACTTTAATTTTTTTTGCAGATGTCAAAAAAATATGGATCAGTATATACTATGTATTTTGGGCCTAAGAAAGTTGTTGTCTTGGCCGGATATCAAACCGTCGAGCAAGCACTGGTACATTTTGCAGAGGAATTTGGAAACCGAGATGTCAGTCCAATTTTCTTTGACTTGAGCAAAGGACACGGCAAGTATAATCACAGATGCTTAGTGAAAACACTCCTGTTAAATGCATTTTGATGCTGTCATAAAGACATTTCAAGGATAAAATAATAAATTGATAAAAATAGACATATCCTAAAACCTACATTTGGAAATGTGGGTGCATAATTAATATTTATTAAAGCATATACCATCTTTTTATAAGTTTAGTTTAATTAATTCAAAATAAGTTTTTATTTAGTGGGCCTACAATTTTTATAGCTATGAAAACTACTTTTTGGCTATGAAAGTTTTATTTATGTAGTTGTTTCTAATTGGGAAAGATAACAATGTATGCCTGTTTTGCTGTGACAAATCAGGCCAGTCCTATGTTTTTCTTTATCTTTTTAAGAAATAATGGATTGTGAATTCCTCATTTGTTCCTAGAATATTTATTTCTGGATAGACTGGAGATTGGTTTTACTATACAATGTTGAATTACAGTTTGGCATTTGGCAGACACTCCTATCCAGAGTGACTTACATTTGGGCTCTTTTTTTTTTTTATACAACTGAGCAATTGTGGGTTAAGGGCCTTGCTCAAAGGCCCACAGTGGTTGCCTGGTAGAGGTGGGAATCGAACCCCAGTCTTTCTGGTATTAGTTCAACACCTTAACCACTAGGCTACCTCTTCCCACTTCCCAAATACAAATTGGTAGAAAATTATATATTTGATAAGCAGCAAAAAGTATAAAAGGCTTTGGGAAGTGCTTGGAGGATTAGGGTTTAAGTCCCACTATTGCCAAGCTGCCACCATTAGTCCTTAAGTAAGACCCTTAAAGACACTGTGCTCTGGCCCTAAGATTCTAATTGGTGTATGTGAAGTTAAAAACAAACGAAGACTTACTTATTCACCAATGTAAGACACCTTGAATTCAGCTACAATTGCATGCAAGATGCTGTATTGGTTTTTTACACTTTCATACTGAATTGTGAATTTTTCCAACATGTGATTCACGTTAAACAAGAATGACTGTAAAGCATTTTCTACATTAACATTATTGTTAATACATTAGGATTAAGATACATCAAGTGATGCAAAACTAAAACATTTATGATGGGAAAAATGTATGTCCTATGTATGCTGTATATTTGTGATGTGATTCACTAGTGGTGTTTAGTGAGCAGTGAATACTCTGGCAGATTGCAAAGAATAATTTTGCACAATGCAATCAATATTCAAGGGTTTTTTTTACCGCCAAACATTATAATTGCTACATTCTAATAATGTCGGAATAGACCTACATTATTTACTTTTATCTACAATAATATTGCCATGAAGAAAATAAATAGATATAATTTGGAAAAGTTTCATTTTCTGTTTATTATGCTGCCTTTCTGTTTCTCAACATCAGGAATTCTGTTTAGCAATGGTGAAAAATGGAAAGAAATGAGACGATTTTCTCTTACCATCCTTCGAGACTTTGGTATGGGCAAAAGAGTGAGTGAGGAGAAAATCATAGAAGAAACACACTATTTGAGAAAAGTCTTGGAAGAATTTCAGGGTAGGTTTATGTAATTGTTACAGAGCCTTATTTACTAAGATACTTTTCTAATCAAAACATTTCTGATCAAAAACTGTTTTAGCTGTCACAATCGGGTGTAAAGGCATCAGAATCAAACCCAAACACAGACTGGTGGGGAAATGGAAAGATTTATTAAAGTAAACTAAAAAATCCACAATGGTGGCACGGTGGTTAGCATGGTCTGATCTTTCTGTACGGAGTTTGCATGTTCTCCCCATGCTTGTGGTGTACTCTGGGTACTCCAGTTTCCTACCACAGTCCAAAAACATGTATATTAGGTTGATTGGTGATTCTAAATTGACCATTGGAGTAAATGTATGTGTGAGTGATTTTTCGTCTATTTGTGCCCTGTGATGGACTGGCGACATGTCTGTACTCCTGCCTTTTACTGGGATAGCTTCTGAAAAACCCACAGGACCCTGAATTAGGGAATAAGTGGGTAAGAAGATGTTGGAATGAATGAAAATAATCCACAAAAAAAATCAGAGAATAAATACAATGAGCAGAACGTACACAGTTAGTGTAAAAAATCTTTGGGAGCTTGATAAAAGGACTTTAAAATGCTACCTCCAGTTCTAAGAAATTACACCTGCACCACTGAAAGAATCATGACGCAAAGCATCGCAACCTTGTTTGGTGCAGCACCAAACAGTACAGGCGAACACTACAAAGGGTTACATAGCTAGATAAAAGGATCTGCACTCTGCAGAGTTTGCTATTTTATGTATTAAATTGCTGGATTTTGGAGGACTATAGTCAGACAACAACTCAATAAAGTACTGAAGTGTATTCAGTTTTAAGTTTATTCATTTATCTTCTTAACCGCTTATTCCCTAATTCAGGGTCACCGAAGTCTGCTGGTGTCTATCCCAGCGCACATTGGGCGAGAGGGTTTGCCAGGCCACACATAGACAAACAACTCAAGGCCACACATAGACAAACAACCACTTTCACACTTATTCACTCCTATGGGCAATTTTGACTCAACCTAATGTACATGTTTTTGGATGGTGGGAGGAAACCGGAGTACCCGGAGGAAACCCACACAAGCGCATGAGAACATACAAACTCCGCACAGAAAGATGCCCGGTCCAGGAATCTAACCCGGGACCTTCCTATTGTGAGCTGACCGTGCTAACCATTACGCCACCATATAATTTTAAAGTCTATTCTATATTTAATTGATAAATTGATAATATAGAATTTATCAAATTAATTTCATAAATGAAATAACATGAAAATAATATTTGATACATAAATTCAGAGATCTGAGGGAACAGAGCAGAGCAGCTGTTGACTGCTAAACAGTGTATTTTGGTCCAATATTTAATGTCTGTTTTTTTTCCCAAGATTTAGTAACAATAAATTATTTGTCATCTTGTTTTTTATATTAACTATAGGCTAGGCTTGTCTTATATCTAAGCCTTGCCATTTTAAATAGATTTTTGTTACTTTCAGTGGCAGGTACTCACCATTCTCACGCATGCTCCATGCCCACAGAGCTAACAAACTGTGAGTGTGTATCATGCCTGAGATAAGTCTAAGACACAGAGAATCCTGCCACTTTAATTTATGCAGTATATTTTTTTGCCAATCTTAATTCTTTTCCAAACACACATACAAACACAAAAAAAAGAAAAAGAGTGGAATGCTTTCTGATTGCTCAGATTACATACAAGGTAAAAATTATTAAAGGCTGTTACCCAAAGTGATTTGATGTGCCTTGTGTTCCTGAGGGGAAAACATATTTTAGAAGCCTTTGACAAAATAATATCTATATAACTAACTAAATAACTAACAAAAGAGAGGGGGTCCATGGTGCTACATACAAGACAAAATAAGTGCAGGCACAGGTCAAGTGCTGGACATAAAGTGACAACAAAAAGAATACAAAGACACAAATACACAGAGACACCGACTAATAGAATGTGTACCTAATGCCAATTTAAATAGCATTTATGGGTGTTTGGGATATTCATTGCTTTTTACTACTTTACAGGGAAAGCATTTGACACTTCCCAGCCATTAAATTACGCCACCTCAAATGTCATCTCAGCTATTGTGTATGGAAGCAGGTTTCAATACAGCAACCCTCAGTTTAAAGAAATGGTGAATCGAGCCAATGAGACCATCAAGATTAGTGGCTCACCTTCTATACAGGTACCAGGTTTATCATTACAATCAAATTTATAAAAGACATTTTACATGAACTTTCATCATGTTTAAATTAAATTTAATCATAATAATTAAATTGTATCCATGGTATTATATAAAACATTTCATAAATATATACTTACATCTACTTTATATTTTACTTTATAGATTTATAATATGTTTCCCTGGCTTGGAAAGTGGTTGAAGAATTGGAAGCTGATAATGGAAAATCGTGAACAAAATCTAAAGCAAATAAAGTCCCTTGTGGACAGTTTGGAGAAGACACTTAATCTTGAGGAAACCAGAGGTTTTGTTGACGCTTTTCTTTTACGTAAAAGAAAAGCAGAGGTACTGTATCTATCTTGTATAAATACAAGTATTACTACATTTTCAAGAGTACATATATTTTGTTTTGCAATGATTTGGTATGGAACGTAGACAGGCTTGTTCAGCACGTGGATGCCTGCTTCCTTGGTGGTTGCATTCCAGTGTTCCATCTTTATGTTGACTTTTTTTGTAAAAGTTGTTACTTTTTAAAATTTCAGGTTTTATGTTTGCATTTAGATTCTAATACTGGACTATTAAAGTTATATATTTGATATAGGCTTTTAATTATATTCCGTTTGAAGTTCCAAGATGGCATAAAACCTCCATGCAGTCCTTGTTTGAACATTTCAATCAGTTAGTAAGAAATTTGTGGTTCAGGATTTTGAGGCAAATTAATTTTTAAATTAATTTTTAAAATTAATTTGATTAGTTAAAATCACCAAAGATATTTTCACAGTAATCTTTTCCTTTTTGTGGCATTTATATTTATATATGTTTGTATATAAATGTAAAATAAATGAAAGTATACTATTGGGATAAAATACACAACTGTTATATATTACAGCTCATGTCTACACCCCATAATCAAACTGTAGAGGATCCATGGAAATAATATGTTGCAAAACATTTAATACCCGCCTGACAGAATTGTTTCTTAAGATGTGCCTTTAGTTTTCCTTAATTCATTAATCTTCTGCTGGAGCCTTTCCCAGTGCACACAGGGTAAAAAAGACAGGGGTACGTTCTGGACAGGTTACAGTTTCAGATTGGCATTTGGCAGACACTCTTAAGCGACTTACATTTGGTCTCTTTTTATTTTTTAACAACTGAGCAATTATGGGTTAAGGGCCTTGCTCAAGGGCTCACAGTGGTTGCTTGGTGGAGGTTGGAATCGAACCCCGGTCTTTCTGGTATTAGTCCAACACCTTAACCACTAGCCTACCACTACACTTAGACACGTCAACCAGTCCATTGCAGGGCTTCACCATATATGAAATTATATATAAACTTTCTTGTACATTAAATTTAATTTTATGTCTGCACACTCTAAAAAACACAATAAATGCAATATATTTTAAATAAAGGCATTATTGCTGCATAGCACTCGTTATAGTTTCTAAAACAATGTTGATTTTTTTAAATGAACAGAATGCTGGAGACAAGAATACTTTTTTTCATGAAAATAATCTCATTATAACGGTTTCCAACCTATTTGCTGCTGGTACTGACACCACTAGTGCAACGCTAAGATGGTGCCTTTTGCTAATGGCTAAATATCCTCATATTCAGGGTAAGTTTTTTTATAATCTGTAGTTAGCCTACTAAATGATCAGTGCAAGTAATGTTCTGTATACATAGTCAGCATTTTAAAAATCTGTTTGTGCTGTAAACTTAAGACATTGTTTTTTCTTGGTTCTAGACTCTGTCCAGGAAGAGCTGGATAGAGTCATTGGAGGTCGCCAAGTAGTGGTGGAAGACAGAAAGAATTTGCCTTACACAGATGCGGTGATCCATGAAACACAGAGACTAGCTAACATAGTACCCATGAGTCTACCTCACACCACTAGTTGTGATGTTAACTTTCAAGGCTTCTTTATCAAAAAGGTAAAATCTGTATAAAACAAACCGCAAAACAAAACAAAACAAAAATCATTGTTAATAATTTATGCAAACATGTCTAAGATATAGACATGTAATTAAATGTAACTAAATGTCTGGCCCTATGAAAAACATTACCTACCACACTCATTCCACAATGTTACTATTAATTTAACAGATCACTGGGGGCTCCCAAAGAACCCTTGGATTTGTATTAACTTTCCCTGTTAGCAGCACCCAAGCTGAAGGTATTGACTTGTAAATCTGTTGTTTTCTGCAGGGTACCTGCGTGCTTCCTCTTCTGACATCTGTACTAAGAGATGAAAGTCAATGGGAGAGGCCAGAAACCTTCAACCCAGCACATTTCCTAGATGAGCAAGGCCGATTTGTTAAGAAAGATGCCTTTATGCCTTTTTCTGCGGGTAGGTTGAAATGTTTTTTTTTTTTCCTGCTGAACATAGTGCTCTGTACTTCAGTGGGCTTCAAAAGTACGCCTGTGATTTCAGGACGCAGAGCGTGTATGGGAGAGAGTCTGGCCAAAATGGAACTTTTTTTATTTTTTACCTCCTTACTGCAGCACTTTCGCTTTACTCCTCCAGTAGGGGTATCTGAGAATCAGCTGGACCTCACCCCAGCTGTGGGATTCACATTAAACCCCTCTCCACACAAGCTGTGTGCAGTTATCCGTACATCACAGATATACTAAGACTCATTTTTCTCAATTATTAGTGCAAATAAAGCGCAGAATATGATTTTAGATCATTCAGTTGCACAAAAATTTGAAAGTGATTCAGCACTTATGTGCAATTTACTTTGCTGTACACACATATAACTACTTTTTATAATGTGTAATGTCTTATTTTTTAATCATAACTAAATTGTCATAATATCAAAACACGTCATGTGAAAGTGAACAGTTCAAAAAGAAATGTACTAAAGATTTTCTTATTTGACTACTTTTTTCTTCTTACCCACTTGTTTCCTAATTTAAGAGGGAGGGGTAGACCCTGGACAGCTCACCAGTTCATCACAGGGCACACATCACTCACATAAACAATCACTCCTATGGACAATTTTAGATTCACCAATCAACCTAATGTACATGTTTTTGGACTGTAGGAGGAAACCGGAGTACCTGAAGGAATAAATAAGCACATTAAGAATATAATTAAAATAAAGAGAATTCATTCAAATGATACCCAACCCTAATTGTCGCTTAGAAACTAACTACTAAACTCTGTAGTCAACAAAAAATTCTAAAATAAAAATTAGTAGCTTGTAAATAGGCTTTAGCTCACTATTTAACCTGTAATGTAACACTATATAATGCCTCAAGAGATGCTTGTTTGTGTTGACAGATATAACATTAAAAAGAAAATAATTATTACCTTTGTGATCTTTACTTATTGGAAATTAGAATTTGTGTACATTTACATTCTGCCATAGATAAATCACTTATTTTACAGCCATGTGTACAGTAAGGTAAAAGAGTTGAGTTTTATTTTGTCTTCATAACATTGTATTATGTGTTGAAGATAAAACATGCACAAAACAAAAATTTGACCTATGCAAATGTCTTTGTTAACATATTGTATGATGTATTGATCCATTTGTAAAAGTACACTACTATAAACTATTGCTGATGTTACATTACCATAAAATTTTCACTCTGAAATTCATTAAAATGTAACAGAAATGAGAGGAAAACATCAAGATTTGCATTTTTCAGTGTTTTAAACATTTTCTATTTTGACAATACTTAATTGGGCATTATGCCCAGAAATAGCTTCTGTAGAAGACCGACTCGAAGACCTGCAGGCTTGAAAAGATCTGTCTGTGCTTGCTGAGGCCAATTCTGCTGATTTGCTTTCTAGGCCTGCATAACTGTCTTTGTGAGACTGTGCATAGCTAATGTCGGGTGTAAATGTTTGTGTGTGTGACTGTGTACATGTTGGTGAGTGAGTGTGGTTGAATGAAAGAGAGTCTGAAGTTTGAAAGCCATCTATAGTAGCAGAGCTAAGACTGTCTAGAGAAAATGGCTCAATATTATCAAGGGTGGATCCATCAATTTCATTATACCGGGACTGGCTGCACAAACTACTACCTTGGCTGGGGGTAAAGGTACTATGGCTGTAAGAGGCTGAGGACAAAGGGCAAGTGGGCATTGTGGAAGATTGAAAAGCACATGAACCTTGTTTAGATGCTAATTTCTGCAAGGTGCTGAGGATCTGCTTTTGGACTTGTGTTTGCTGGCTCTGTTCCCTCTCCAGGCGACCCTGCTGCTCTATCATCATCCTGAGGGCTAAGCCAAGGCTGCAAACCTCAGAAGCTAGTGACTTGACCTGTTCCTGCAGTGCACTTAGTGTTCCTGTGTCCAAACAGTTCTGTTGGCTCGGAGGAGACTGCAGCTGATTGCCTGGAGCCTGGGCCCTTCCCGATGGACTTGCGTTTTGTGACACAGTACTTGACTGGCCTTGCACAGGAATCCGAATGCCAACACGTGGTGACTGTTCATTTGAACGAGCAGGGATGTTTGTACGTTGCTGAAATCCTTGTCGGAAAGTGCTGGTGGCTGGGTGTGGCCCCCTCTAGGAAATATAAATTTGCTTATAACATTTAAAAAGGCAAAAAGGAAAAAAATTGCAATGTTAATAATGTAATGCCAATAACATTTCTTAACTTACTACAGATCGGGTAGACGTCGGGGTAAAAGAGGTCGTTTGAGGTAACATGACCTTCCTTCCTTCTGAGTAATGGAAACATGACTGATCTCTTCTCACTAATGAAACAGACTGTTGGGCAGACTGAGGTCCACAGTCCCGTACCTACAAAAATTAACAGATTTACTCTGAGTTACTTAACTTAATACAAGCACCAATTGGAAACACCAGTCTTAGCATCAGAACAGATGTTGGGTGTAAACATCAAGTTAAGTTTGAATGTAAGCATTCATTGCCAGATATTCCATTAACCATCTGTCAGCTGCAACAAAATAATCTCAGGAGTTCAAATCAAGAGTTTCAATTAATTTTCAGATTTCACAGAAACCTAGGATTAACATATACACACACATAACAAAGTTTACACAGAATCTTGCAAATATTATCCTGCAGAAGGTCATTTATCAGATGTAAAAATGTTTCAATTGAAGTGGCCATTAAATGTGGAAATTCTTCAATTTTTCGACAAATGTATGTGAAAAAAAATAGAGAACAAAACATACCCTTGCTCTGTGAAACAAAGCTTTGTCCAGGAGCCTTTTCCGAGCCACAAGCACAGAGTTTACTGGTGAAGGTGTGTATCGTTTTCTTGTAAACGTTCCAGCCATTGTTCCTGAGCTAAACCCTGAGCGTGATGTTTGAACAGGATCATGGTGAGTATTCTGTGCCAGTGATGTAACACTTATGATTCTGACATCTTCGTCCTTCTTGGCTGTCTGAAGTGGCTCATGGTTAGTCTGGCCTGTCCCAGAAGGGTGTTCTCTTTGTTCTAAAGCTACCCCACTCTGACCCGAGTCTGACGGGGAAGAGAAGCCAGCAACATGGGCAGCTTCACGAAGCAGACTTCTAAGATGCTGCTCATTCCAGCCACCATGTCTTGGTTCGCATAGACCTGTATCCCTTGATTCCGAAGCTGCTGTAGAGCCACTATTCCCTGACAAAGAAGGATCATTTTGCCTGCCTCTTCCATGAAACTCCTTTAAGAATAGGTAGATTGCCTGTGCAGACACTTTAATATTTTCTAGCTCCAACACAGCTTTGATCTTGCGGAAGCTCAGGCCCGCTTCACGCAACTCCACTACCTTGCGCTTGGCAGCGTCATCCAGCCTGCCCATCGCCTCGAAGTCCTTTTAGGACTAAACTTCTGTTTGCTAGAAAACAAGTGTACATTACACATAGGCAAAAGCAAACTCTCTATTTTTTTTTATGAATAAAGACTTAGAAATGGAAAGAATTTTATATTGCATTTCTTTACAAATGCATAAAGTAAAATAAAGCAATTACCAGTTCTGTATCCAGACTACAGCAATCGCTGCCCGTTGGCTAAAACTAACGTTATCTTGTCGTTCAGTATTATCTTATCTTCCTTCTTTGCTAATTAGTTTAGTTCTCTGTGGTACAGATCTATTCGTATGGGGAAAATAGATTTAGTTGCTCATCGTCGCTGTATAAAACGAAAAAGGAATTGTGGTACTTAAAGATCTTAACCCGAAAATCATAAACATAGTCAATGAAGATTGTCGCAGTTAATGTGACGTCATTACATCGGCCACGTTACCAAAGAGCGCCAATAGGACGTTCGTTAGGACCGGTTGCGCATCAAGGATTATGTGAGCGCGAATTTATAATAGTTATTTTTAATATGTTGCCGCTTTTCGTTTCATTAATCATTTGTTGTAGGTTTTTATATGAGGATAAACATAAATAAGCTAAAATATTGGTCTTTTTGTTACCGTTTTATCCATTTTCTTTCACTAGCTAGTTGGCTAGCACGCGGTTTAGTCCTGCTAGTTAATAGTGTGCAAGCTGGAAATTAATTGTTCATGATTGTATTAATATCGAATTTTATTTATTAATTATACGCACGTAAAATAAACGGGGTAGTTAAATATATCGTCGATAAACGTGCGGCTTTGGACTGTTCCTTTGCGAATGAATGGAACTCGTTTAGCCGTGCAGAGCTTAGCAATAATCGCCTAATAGCGTTTTTGGCCTAAATAACCGCATCTTCATGTTTTCGACCGTGTCTACATGTGCTTATATACGGGGTGAAATCTAGCAGTACGGATAAAATGTAGTTTCATATTAATGAAAAGTTATGGGATGGCCTGTATATATAAGCTCACAAAAAAAGTAGCAAGATAACATTTGGCTAGTTGAATGAGCTATCCCGTCGCTTATGAGGAAACGAAGCAGGGTTAGCTTAGCATAGCATACATCGCTAATGCTAAAAAAGCATGATCACTAGTTAGTGTTCAGTGTTAACATAATTGTTTAGCTTTGGTCTATAGCAGTGATTTTAATTACAGTCCGTGTTTTGACACTTTGCGCTGGTTTGTATTATAGTTCAATTTATACACCGCCAGAAATGAATTTATGGGCGTGCAAAGAACCTTTTCTTCTCTAGTAACTGGATATGAAGGACAGTAAAGTAAATCCCTGCTGTCTGTTTAGTATCAATAAACATTGGCTACTGAATTACGAAAGAAACATGATATGTTAATCATTTATTATTTGAAATATTCTTTATTTACAGTATGTTTGTCAGAGTTTACATATGAAGTCTTTTAATTTAAAAATGTTTTAAACTGCTTTTGGACACGTGGTATTGTGCCATCGCTAGGGAACAGTGTTATTACACCTTTTTTATTTTTAATAATGTACTTGATGATATTTTTATATAATTGCATTGTTTTAGTCAACATACCTCAAATATTGTAAGTCCCTTCTCTATGTTCATAATTTAAAGTTCAGAGAAAGGGATGTTGAAAAGTTTCTTTTTTTGGCAATATACTGTATTATACTTGGTGCTGTGCAGTTTACACTTTAAACTAGCCAGCATTAGTTTTATGAAGTAAGCAAAGCTGTATGTAAACACTCTCTTTTAAAATAAGGACTGTTAACTTGTTTCCTACTTGCTCCTCTGTGATGGCTCCATGCTTCAATCTCTAGTTATGTTGTTGGTTTTATTTGTATATGATTTAAATTATACTTCTCTTTTCTTTAATACTTAAAAGCATGTTTATTAACAATTTTTTTTCCAAAGGGCTCCATCACCTACCAAACGCAGAGAACGTTCAGAAGATAAAACTCGAGAGAGGGGTAAAGATAAAGCTGTGGTAAAAGAGGGTGCTGAAAAAGAAAGGGGTAGAGATAAGAACCGCAAGCGACGTAGCAAGTCTACTGGGAGCAGCAGCAGTAGCAGGTCAGATATTTGCAGACTGTCAAATTTTACCTGTATTTTTTTCCTGTATCGTCATCACATGATATACCTTATATTCTCAAATTGGATTTAGGTCTAGCTCCAGCTCTAGCAGCAGCTCTGGTTCTAGTTCAGGCTCCTCAAGTGGCTCAAGCTCCTCTTCAGGCTCTAGTCGGTCTGGCTCATCTAGCTCTTCACGGTCCTCCAGCTCCTCTGGCTCCTCTGCATCACCCAGCCCAAGCAGACGTCGACATGACAATCGCAGACGGTCACGTTCAAAGTAGGCTTTGTGCTCAGTTCTTGTAGTGGGGCTTCTATGCGCTTGCATTCCTACAAGCACCATATGGTATCATATTTCTGCAATTCGTCATAATTATCTTTTGTAAACTTAAAATAAATTGGCTCAATTTAATGTAAAATACACAAGGGGGTAACTGGTAGTCTGTATTGTTTCTCATTCATATGGGCTCAAATTTATTGAACAAAATTATTATAAATTTTTTTAGCAGTGAATGCATGTTAAACATTTTGCATCTACTATTTACGTTTTTATCGTTTTACAATATTTTTTGAAAAATATGACAATCTTAATTTTAATGTATTAAAATGCATTTGCTTTAATGCATTGCAAGGTCTAAGTCACAGAAGAGAGTTGATGAAAAAGATCGAAAAAGAAGGAGTCCTAGCCCTAAGCCCACAAAACTTCATGTTGGAAGACTGACTAGGAATGTCACCAAGGTAATGTGTGCTATTCAAGCACATAGAATAACTAAAATAACACACATTGCAAGTTCACCCATTCTTTTGCCATTAGGATCATATCCAGGAGATCTTCTCTTCATATGGAAAGATCAAAATGATCGATATGCCACCTGATCGATGTCATCCAAACTTGTCAAAAGGCTATGCCTATGTCGAGTTTGAAACGTCAGACGATGCCCAAAAGGCCCTAAAACATATGGATGGAGGTACATTCTTCCAGTTATCTATATTAGTTTATTTTGGTTTCATACTATGTTCTTATTTTCTAATTTACAGTACCTTGAACTTTTTCACATTTTTTCACCATACAACTAGAAGAGTCATTGTTAAAAGAAAGCTATAAGCAGTCCCGCTTGCCACAAGGTATTTAGGGCACACAAAAATGATGAGACCAGAGTTAAACGTTTGGGCCTAAATGCAAAGTGCTATGTGTGCTGGAAAATTAGCTCCATGAACTTACCATCCCACATGGTAGCAGCATCATGTTGTAGGGCAGGGGTCGGGAACCTTTTTGACTCTGAGAGCCATGAAAGCAAAATATTTGGGTATTTCAGTGAGAGCCATCTAATATATTTTGGGACTGATTCCAAAAGGGGGCATTTACCTGTTTACCCAGCCAGCATAGGCTATTATCATCCAATTTAAATAATGGACATAGAATGGATTAACTGAGATCGGATCCATGTTGCAGGTAACACGTATTTATTGATTCCCAGACTGAACACAAAATGAAACCGAAACACGGGGAAACTTAATCCGAACTTAAACAAACTCAAAACACGGGGTTAGTCAGGAGCGATGGAACAAATAGCAAGCAAGAACGATTATTAAGAACAGCACTTTGTGATCGTTAATTATCTTTAATGATAAATAGTAATTCAGTATGGCTGAGCTTGAGCTATTTTGCAATGAAGAATGGGCAACAATTTCAGTCTCTGGTTTTGCAAACATTCTTGAAAAAAACTTGCATGCATCTATACTCATCTGTCTTTTAGGGCAAATTGATGGTCAGGAAATCACAGCAACGGCTGTTCTGACTCAGAGAATGCGACCTGTTCCTCGAAGGCTTTCTCCTCCACGTAGAATGCCTCCTCCTCCACCTATGTGGCGCCGTACTCCACCTCGCATGAGGAGAAGGTTTATACTGTTTCTTTGTATTTATCAACATACTTTTATTATACTCTTTAATAGGATGACATTGTTTCAATAGTGCTAGATTATTACTTGTATTTTATTCTTATTTAGTATTTTAAAATACTTGAAATTTGTACTTAAAATTGCTTGAATGTAATTTTGAAAATTAAATTTCCTACTGAAGGTCTCGATCTCCACGTCGTCGTTCCCCAGTAAGAAGACGTTCCCGTTCCAGATCTCCAGGCCGTAGACGCCATCGCTCACGTTCCAGCTCAAACTCCTCACGATAATTTTTCTTCTAATTAGTCAAAAGCTTGTTCAATGTCTTAGTTTAGCATACCTACAAGAACTTGCAGATCATCTTTTTTTTTTTTTTTTTTTAAAGAATTTTGCCTTTATGCAAACATCCTGTCTCCATATTGTGGTCAATCAAATGACAGTTCATTAGTATGCCATCTTTACAGTGTGTTTTGTGAGTATAACATGTTGCTGTACTGGGTATATAAGTGGAGGACCAGCATATCAAAGGTGTTTTTTTTTTTTTTTTCCTGTAGTTTTAAGTTTAATGGAAGCTCATCTTTTTCATGTCTGTATTGATTAAATTTCGTGTGCATTAATAAGTACAAAGTCATTCTTTGAATTATAAAAATTTTAGACAAAATTGGGAGTTTTTTACTCTTCTTTCCGCTGTCCTCTCCTGCTGAAAGGAGATGCTTTGACATTGTTCTGGTTACATTATATGTAACGTTTTTTGTGTACACGGCTAAATAAATTTTACTGCTCACACACATTTAGGGCGGCGCAGTGGCATAGTGGTTAACCCGGTCGCTTCACGACAAGAAGGTCCCGGGTTAGGTTCGTGGCCAGGGATCTTTCTGTGTGGAGTTTGCATGTTCACTCCGCGCTTGTGTGGGTTTCCTCACATTGTCCACAATTAGGCACTTTAATTTAATTGATTGTTTGATTTTAATGATTCTAAATTGCCCCTAGGAGTGAATGTGTTTGGACTGTCCAGGGTGAACCCTGGCCTCTTGCCCTATGGTCGCTGGGATAGGTGCCAGCAGACCCCCATGATCCTGTATTACAGGTTAATGATTGATTTTGCAGAAGAGATAAATAAAAATAAGCCATTCTCTTCTGTAGAAGAGAAAACAACACATTCTAGGTTCTACTATGATGAGTTTAAAGGAACTAGCTTGAAGTTAGCTAGAAGTTTGACGTTTGAGCTTTTGATCTTATTTTATCTACACAAAGTTGATTCGAAGTATTCCGTTGCCTGGTTGAGTTCCATGGGAACTGACGGTGATCCAATAATGATGGCTATTTCTGGGAGAAGGTTAATAAAACTGGGCTGTCGTTAATGTGAAATAAGACAGTAATCTGAGATTATTTCACGCTATGGGATTGTTTCTGTTACCTACACTTATGCTGAAGAATAATATTAAATATAGTGTGATTTGCTTTATCTGTTAGTCCTACAACACATTGATTAACTCTTTCCGAGACCACCAAGTTTAATATGAAATCTGCAAATTAACAAAAATTCAGAGTATGGTCCCAGTGGTTTAAATAATAATTAGTGGAATCGATTGACTTGGATTTGCCACTGCATACGTTACTTTAATAGAGAATTTCAAATGTGTTAAAATTATAGCCCTTTTTCTGTACAACCGTTAAACCATTATAAAGAATGGCAACGCCTCCACCTCGACCGGTTAGTGGAGACTGATTTATGTAGCTATATGCTGGAGGACTTGCTTCATGTAATGCTACATACTCATTCTGTTTAGGTTTCTGTTAAACACAGGACATCAAACTTCTGATCTATGATTATTTCACCAGCATTAAACTCTCAATCTAGCCTCCCTTTCCAAAACATCCTACATGTGCCGTTTCTCTAATAAATTCATTTTTAATCATGGCCATCCTCGTCACTCCCATTGAAAATCTCAACATCTTCAACTGACAACTTCAGCTCCTCCTGTCTTTTTGACAACGCCCCTGTCTCTAAACTGTACATTGCTGGTTTCACTACAGTCCTATAAACTTTCCCCTTTCACTCTTGCCAAAACTTCATCACAAATCAATGAAGAATGCTGAGGATGGAGGTGCCGGGCAGGAGGAAAAGAGGAAGAGAAGGGTTTATAGATATGGTGAGGGAAGACATGCAGGTATTTGGGGTGAAAGATGCAGGTGTAGAGGACAGGGTAGTGTGGAGAAGAGCAATCCACTGTGGCAACCCTTAATGAGAGCAGCAGGAGAAGATGATTTGCTTTAAAAAAAAAAAAAAAATCTACATTCTGTCTAACAACCCTTTGTACATTTTTCTACATACCGGTTAATCCGCCTCAATCCAAAATATCATTCTGATAGACTTTCAACAGTGAATTAATGACATCTTTCAGTCTTGGATATGACAATGTATGTGTAGTACTACTTATTCATGACCATTAGATGGCAGGGTAACTTCAGCTCCTAGAAGTCCCCTAGACACAATCTAATACTTGTGCTTTTATCGGTCTCCTTTATATGTGTATTCACTGATACAGAATATGTCCAAACACATACAGTGCTGTGCATTAGTATGAAGATATGATTCACACCACAATAAATGTACGTATGACATTATCAAGAGGCTTTTATTGTCAGTTCACCTATATAGCAGTACACAGTGAAATAAAAGGTTTCTCTCGGACTATAGTAATACATCTTCCTTTCTTAATGGTGTCATGGTACAGGCATATACATAGCTCAACAAAGAAATAAACAAATTAATGTAAAACAGACAAAGTCAAAAAAGCACAAGCCTAACTGACTATTGCAAAAGGAGGCCTGCCAGTTTTCAATGCTTTTTCATGTCTAACGGGAAACTCAGAAAAAGTGGCGGGAGACTTGTGTGCGTTACAAAAAAGAGGAGACAAGTCTGGATTTAATAAAACTGTCTCTTTCCTTCAGATGAGTGTTACAGGAGGACACCAAACCGCAAGCTTCCTTTCTGAAGTCCTGGGACAGGGAAGCACATAGAGAGGTCACTCCCCCTTCTTCTTGTTCTTACCCCTGTGCAGCAGTCCAAAAAAATCATGACATAAGTACTTCCTGTGGTCATAGTAACAGACATCTATCCATCTGTCTATACCCACATATAAGTAAATTCATTTAAAGCTATTACAATAAACCTAGGGTTGGTAAAAAAAACGTAATTATTTACATATTGTGTTTACCCGACTCCTATGCCAAAAAGAGATGGTAAACATAAGAGAACGAAAGCAGCTGCCTATTTTTTCCACACAAGTGGTCTCATTTATAAAACTTTACGAAAGATTCTTAATAAAAGACTATGTACACTTTAAAGCCAAAAACAGTGAAAATAAAAAATGCTAACTTCTAAAACCATATGTAGCTCCCTCTGTAAACATGATCCCTTTATAAATCACAGATCACCTGCACAGTGTATGAACATAAATCAATCAAACATTTTCAGCATAAATAATCAATTCAAAGGACCTTGAATGCTAATATCAAGAGTAATGCACATTTCATTTATTTATTTATTTCTTACATTATATTAACAATAACAATTAAGGAAAAGAACAGGGTATAACTTTTCAGACACTGAGATAAACACTTAGAGGAGGAGGATACCTGGTAAATAACAGCAGCTGAAAAGAAGCAGAATGAAGTGTCAGTGAGACTAAACACTGTGGTTAAGCCAGACGTGCTTTATAGACGTGAATATAGTTGCTAAACGTTGTGCAGTGCGCTTACTTTTCAGTAATATACATATATACAGTACACACACACACACACACACACACACACACACACACACACACACACACACAAACATATAGTGTTGATCAATAAATAGATGATCAATAAATATTTAGATTTAACGAGTAACAAGTTTGTTTATGACACAATTATCACTAAGTACCAGCTCATATAACAATATAATGGTGTTTAAAAATATAGTTATATGTTTGGGATGCATCAATACAATAATCTGTGTTACCAATACCACTTGTCTCCAGAATTTCCTGGTGCACACATTCTCTCTCAAATTTGCTTTTAATAGAAAAACTTTAGGAATCAGTTTCAGTTGGATTAGATTATTTGATGAGTTCATAAACTTTTCCCCCTCCTATAGTAATGAATGAATTGAATTGTTCCTCAAGGGATCTATAGCAATCTATCTGATGCCATACAGCAGCTGTTTGCTGCATTGTTACATTTTTTTAATCTCTGTTAGAATCAATCTTGGAATTACAGTAGTTCATAAAGTCATTACTCATGTGCGTGTTGAGAAATATTAACACCTGTTTGCTACATTTTTAGTTAATTCAAACACTTTATTGAATAAATACCTGGGGTTATGTTTGTTATTTTCTAGGAAACATGAAAAGTAATCAGTTCAATTAATGCTTTTCTGTAGGATAAGCTATTTTCCTGCCATGCAGTACAAAATATCTCTAGTTTTCCCCTTATCCCCTTACCAATCCTGAGAGGCGTGCCCCAAGGTTGGAGAAACAGACGCAGCAGTTTCAGAAGATACACAGCTGCTAGCATCTGTCATACATGACACAGCATGCATAAACTCTCCTGCAACATTCCTACAATTCTAGAACTCACAGAAATCAGAGCATTATCACACATATCCCCACACCTCAAGCATCTCCCAAGGCAGATAGTGTAATGACAGTTTTCTAAACACATTAGATTTCATATGCTCAGATTCCTATATGCGAATATATAATATAATATATAATATAATATTATATTGTATATTATATTTTATTATAAATTATATGATATGTAATATCAAGCTATTTTGTATTTGGTGAACATTTGTTTAAATTTCCTTCTGAACCCTGCGTAGGGATAGTGTCCAAGAAGGGCTTCCTGTTCTGGCTATGAAATAAAAAATGTCACAGCAGGGCAATATGGTTAAGGCCAATTCTGAACCTATTCATTATAATAAATGTAAATAAAACACACACTTGGGTGTGGGTATGATATTATTAATATAGTTTGTATTTGCATATAAAATTTGTTCATAAAATTGCAATATTCTGTTCGTCAGAATTCATAGACCTAGGCGTAAATTACTGAATTTTTGGTGTACAGCTTGTTCTGGCCTACTGAGTTGTTGTTCACTGCTAAGGAATTGAATGACAATGGGTCTATTCACACACACACACCACACAGACACACCACACACACTGCAACTGAAACCTAGCCAAGAGCAAAATATTGCTAAAAACATCAGTTTGGACTGTGAGTAAGAATTATTTAAGCAATAACCATATACTGTAAAACATGCAAACACACCTACATTTGTAAATGCATACATCAAATGTAAGTATAATGTTGTAGAACATTAAGTACGATTAAAAAAGCATGAGTGAGTGTATGCATGTGAATGTGGGTCTGTTCTAGGGAGGGGGGTGTAAAGCACAGATGTGGGAGCAGTGACGGATGCTCCAGCAACAGATGTCCACCTATGCTGATCAAGCTTATTACACTGACCACATATGTATATTTATGTGGAGGATTTGGCACCACTTTTCTGCTATCATATTTCAGTATCATATATTTCTCTTAAATGGAACCTATTAAAAATAAAATATGTATAAATGAATACTTCAGAATATTAATGTAATGAACTGGCTTGAGGCGTCTCCATAATAAATAAATAAATAAAACTTTATTAAACAGTATCGAATACATCAAAGATTTGATCAAAACTGGGTACAGGTCAATACACATATATTCAAGAGATAGGTGGACAAATACAAAATGTTAGGCAAAAGACAAGATAAAAAAACAGAAAGATCAAAAAAAGGAAAACATTGTTGCATGGAGGCAAACAATACTTTGTGATATGTGCTTGAAAAGTGTATAATGGCTGGCAACAGGAAGTGCTTGAGGTGCAGTCAAAAATAAAATAATTGTTACACCCCTTCCCTATGAATGCCTCCAGGCATTCCAAGAGCTCGTGTACTAGGTATGCTGGAGAATCTTGAATCGGTGCTAAGGGTTTGGCAGATCGGGGATTAATGAGTAAGTTAGAGTGGTGGTTGGATTTCAGGAGGGACACATGGAGGGACGGAGAGATATGGTATCAAGTGGGTAAGTCAAAGTGGTAAGTAACATACTTGAGGCTTAATTTCGTACTTGTTACAGGTATATCTCCCTTGTTAATAATCATACTAACTGCACAGGTTGATAATCAGTGTGCGAATGGCGATGATGGTAGCCTAGAACAGACTGAAAAGGAGAATGACCTGTGGAAAAATTCTGTGCATATTCGGCCTACGGAAGAAACTCATTCTATGTTGACTCCCCACATCCACAGTAAGATTCTGAGTAACCTAACTGATTCAACTTTCCGAGCAATAACCTGGACTTCAATAAGTTTTCTCCACCATCTCCTTTGTGCGTTTGATGCCCGGGTGCCTGGGAATGAGAGCTGAATGTACCTATGACAATACCTTGAACATAAGGTAGCAGGAAACAAACAAAAACAATTGGGGTCATTGGGGCATGTGGGGGAGGAGGTTCCTTGGTGTGTTCGGCACAGATATCTTTCTTAGTAGGGTCAGACGAGACAGATCATCAGCTATACTGTTCTTTGTGCCAGGCCAGTAGGTCAGATAATTGGCAGCATTCAAAGAACATGCTTTACTACTATCTAGTAGTAAAGCATTGTGCTGACTTCAAATATTCAAGGTTCTTTTGATCTTATCACTTCTTCCCTCCAAGCAATGGCCCCATTCAGTCACTGCTCCTTTTATGGCCAGAAGCTGATCATCATTCTTTTCCCAACATCATAATTGTTTTTTGCAGCCATATGCAATAGAAAATAAATGGCGAGTAAAGGAGAACTAATTCACTCCTATGAGCAATTCAGAATCACTAATCAACCTAACAAACATGTTTTTGTACTGTGGTAGGAATCTGGAATACTTTAAGAAAACATGCAAACTGCACACAGACAGACCCCTTGCCCAGAAATTGAACCTGGGACCTTCTTGCTATGAGGTGATTATGCTAACCACTACGCCACCACGCCATTGTGAGGCAACATAATAATGCATAAACGCAAGATAAGGGGAAGGACCTCATGGACCATCCTGCCAATTTATATCCTACTGTCTTTATTGTGTTCGAGAATCAGACACAGTCTCGGTGTTTAAGTCTAGATTAAAGACCCATTTATTTAGTCAGGCATTTCAGTGTTAGTCCCCTTTAGATAAAGGAGCAG
>JAOTRA010000018.1:3786395-3813872 GCA_026260255.1 Pseudolaguvia tuberculata
CTTCCTTCCTTCCTTCCTTCCTTCCTTCCTTCCTTCCTTCCTTCCTTCCTTCCTTCCTTCCTTCATTCATTCATTCAGTCATTCATTCATTCATTCATTTTCTGCTTTTTCCCTTATTCGGGGTCACAGCTTTGCTGGAGCCTATCCCAGCACACATAGGGCAAGAGACAGGGGTACACCCTGGACAGGCCTAAAGTATATCACAGGGCACACATAGGCAAATAACCACTCGAAACATTTACTCCTAAAGGTAGCCTAGTGTTTAAGGTGATAGACTAATACTAGAAAGAATCCCACCTCCACCAAGCAAACGCTGTGGACCCATGAGCAAGGTCCTTAATCTACAATTGCTCAGTTGTAAAAAAAAAAAAAAAACAGAGTGAATGTAAGTTGTTCTGGATAAGAGCGTCTTACAAATGCTCAACTGTAACTGTACTACTGTTCAATTTAGAATCAACCTAATATACATGTTTTTGGACTGTGGGAGGAAACCGGAGTACTAACCCTAACCCAGAGAAACCCATGCCTAGGGAGAACATGCAAACTCTGCACAGAAAGATACCCGATCTGGGAATCAAACACAGTTGTTAGACAACAACACTACACCAGATTGACCAGTTTGACTAAATGGCTAAGACATCAAATATATAGTACATAAGAGAAAATTTTTAGACTTTACAATATGGTGAACTTTATAAGCTATTTGTATTATACAAAGTTGCACAACACCATTTCAGGAGAACTATTTAGTGACAGGGGATGGGGGGTGTAAATTTTTTTTGAATTTCACAGAGCTGTGTTGTGGCTCAGTAGTTGTATGAGCTTGTTTAGTGGGTGGTTTGGCTGTATCTCTAGCAGCCTGGGTGAACAAAAGGGCAAAAAGACAAGAGGGGAGAGTTCATATCCTTGTTTTTACCACTTAAGTTGTAAACAATTTAATAACATAGTACTGCAACATAAATAATCAAAAACAAGGCACAAAGATAATTCATAAAGTGATACAAATTATGTGTTAACAGATACATAATTAACAGTTAATGTTATAGTTTTATCATTACATGTTCATCATAAAATTTCCGAATAGTCTAAGAAGCTTTTTTTAAATGTAGCATTTAGTAATAGAGCATGAAAATGGCACGAGAGTTTTCTGTTAGCTATTTTCTATTTAAGCTGGAGAGCACTTATATGGTATATGGGCAAATCTAACCGCAGACTTTCTTTGGCTGTCTGTGACCAAATCCTCTCCTTTGAGGAATCACAAAAGTTGAAATTAAAACCTTCCGCCTCACACTAGGACATTCTGAGTTCATATGACTCTCTCTCTTTCTCTCTCTCTCTCTCTCTCTCTCTCTCTCTCTCTCTCTCTCTCTCTCGGCTCTTTCTCACCCACTTTCTCGTTTCTCTGAGGTGCAGCAGACGAGTTGCAGTGGACTCTTCACAACAAACAGAGTGGTGAAGGTCAAGTTCTGGATTCATTTTACCTCGCTTCTTTTCCTGCCTTTCCCCTTTTCTGACACCAGAGCCCACTGAAACCCTCAGCCAATCCCACCACTTGGCGGGCAAGTGAAAACAGCTGTCGGTCAATGTTATGCTTTTGCCTTTCCTTCTTTTCTGTCATTAACTGTGAGCTGAAATAAGTCCTTTAATTTTTTAAAAATTCTTATAGGAACTTTTTCTCTTCCAGTTGCCTTTGTTATTTGTTTTAATTTCTTACAGAAACATTTGTTTCGATAGAACCTTATTAGTTGGACTGATAACAAATGATAATTTGCTTCTCACTAATGTAATCTAAATGCAGAACATTGCAGTGGTTATAGCTAGATGAATCTAAAAAAATATTTTATAAATTATTTTATAATAAATTTTGCATTCATTTTCAGAATTACTAATGTCTCCTGTTTGATTACCAGGCAAGGGGTATTCTTTGTGGAGTTTGCATGTGTGGGTTTTCTCTGGGTACTCTGGTTTCCTCTTTACAGTCCAAAAACATATGCAGTAGGTTGAATGGTGATTATAAATTGACCATAGGAGGTAGTGTGGGTGAGTGTGTAGTTGTTTGTCCTTTTGCGTCATGTGTGCTGGGATAGGCTTCAGCAGACCTCTGTAACCTTGAATCAGGGGAAAAGTAGGTTTGAATATGAAAGAATAAATTAATAATGTTACAATAAAAAATTATATATAATATAAATTGCAAGAATAGTAAAATGTATAAAAATTAAAATTAATTCTAAATCAGCTGCATAATATATGTATGATATATATTTTATAATATTTTTCTATATTTTAAACAGTCACAAATTGTTTTATTTTATTTTTGTCTACTGACATAAAACTACATCCCATCAACCCCAGCAAGATAATTATACGTAATTTCAGTGATATGGTTAATGGTTTATTTACTTTAAACTGAAATTTGTAAACAAATAAAGTGTTAATGCATGAGCCTGTTAAAGGTTTAAGAAGACACTGGGGCTTTAAAGCTAGTTTATTCTTTATAGTGCAAATGGTAGTGGATATGTCCCACTGGATGTGTCAGTTTTATTGTATAGCTTGCCAAAAGTACTATTATTGCTCTGGCTTATATTCAAATGAATGCTCCAAAGCAAATCTGTCATTTGTCTAAATAAATATTTTTCTCTTAAAACTTCTGATTATTATTCTGACCTTGCCTGTGGACAAAAATGTTGATTCCTTACCAATAACTTTTTCAACAGGAATAACAATATTGATCAGCTCTCTTTGTTCTTAAGGAAAGAGATGGGCATAATTATGAAAGAATCAACAACATAACCCAAGCATTAACAGTGTTGATTACAGTAGTAGTTCAAACTTTAGCTTTTTCTCATACTATACTGTTTTTTTTAAACCATTTAGAATCCTCTGTTCTTGCTTATTATTTAGTAACTGGATTTAGATTTTAAAATTGTACACGTACAGTGGCTGGAATCAGCATACTCAATATATTTCAATCTGTTACTAACAAATGAAATGTATTTAACATTGACATACTGAAATATAATAATAAAAGAAACAGCTTGAAAAAAAGATGAAGGGTATGAAACATGGAATAACGACTAAATGTGAATGAAATATAAATTACAGATACTGATTGACAATAGAACAAAAACCTATTTTTTAAAATGGAAATTGTTAGTATTGTTATTATTAAATTCATGTGAACTAACGTTTGTATTAAATCAACCTTTATACAGCTCAATTAAGCTTATTTACTAGTCCAGTTTTCAATCAATCAATCAATCAATCAATCAATCAATCAATCAATCAATCAATCAATCAATCTGAAACTCTTCCTGACTTTCTGCTATTTTACATTCTAATCAAGGTATTATTTTGGCTCCATCATATGTAAATGCGAATAGCAATAGTTCACCAATAAGATGATAGGAGAGCAGTGTGCTTAACCAATCAGGCATTAGAAGAGGCGTGACACGCTCCAACTTCGCTCAAAAGTCTTTTTAGCGACAGTCACCAAGTTGCATTAGAATATCTGGATTTCCCACCAGCGTAAAGTCATAGACACTATCCATACGGGTAAGATTTCACTGGCAACCAAAGAGATTTTTCAGAGACATCAAGAAATGACCGAGGAGCGTGACAAATGTATGTCGGACGCACCGTGCAGTCCGACAGGTACTTCCAGTTCGGGCTCGGATGATTCCGATTCGGACTCCCCATCTTCGCCTACTGGATCGGAGATCCACGGTTTGCTCCATTCGTCAAGCAAAAAAATAGAAAATGATGACCGGTTCCCGGCGTGTATTCAAGACGCTGTGTCGCAGGTGCTCAAAGGTTATGACTGGTCTCTGGTTCCGATGCCCGCTCGAGCAGGCGGAACACTGAAAAGCAAGCCGCACGTGAAGAGGCCCATGAACGCGTTTATGGTGTGGGCGCAGGCGGCGCGCAGAAAACTGGCCGATCAGTACCCCCACCTACATAACGCCGAACTCAGCAAAACCCTGGGCAAACTATGGCGGTAATGACGCTTTTTTTAAATTAATATTAGTATGGCAAAATAGTTAAAAAGTTAAACATTTGAGCTTAAATTTATCTTGTTTTTGTTGTTGCTATAGTTTCCATTATCCTTTTGTTACTTTTGTTGTTTGTTTATTATTTTTTTAATTATTCAAAGAGATATTCTTTGCTGAAAACTGTATTTAGTTAGTTGTGTGTGTGTGTGTGTGTGTGTGTGTGTGTGTGTGTGAGAGAGAGAGAGAGAGAGAGAGAGAGAGAGACTTCCACTTAATAAACCATAAAACAATGGTGTACATTTATAGTGTAATATGTCTGCTATTCTTAAAACTTAACCATGAATGAATGGATGCAGAAGAGATGATGGGATGTAATAGTTTTCTTGAAATATATAATATAGTTTTTTTATTTTAGCTTGTTGTCAGAAAATGAAAAGCGGCCCTTTGTAGAGGAAGCTGAGAGGCTACGGGTACAACACAAGAAGGATCACCCTGACTATAAATACCAGCCAAGACGTAGGAAGAGTGTGAAACCAGGACAAAGTGACTCTGACTCTGGTGCCGATTTAAGCCATCAGATGTACAAAGCTGAACCAGGCATGTGTGGAATAGCAGGGTTAGTGGATCATCATCATGCAGACCATTCAGGTGAGTAAGTGTTCATTTTTAAGGATGAATAAGGTCATCATTCGACTTATTTTGGTATGTATAAATCTTTTAAATCTTACAGGTCAGCCCCATGGACCACCAACACCACCAACAACCCCTAAAATTGACCTACACCATGGTCATGGTGGAAAGCAAGACATGAAGAATGAAGGCCGGCGTCGCCTGGAAACTGGTCGTCAGAACATCGACTTCAGCAATGTAGACATCTCTGAGCTCAGTACAGATGTCATGAGCAACATGGAGGCTTTTGATGTACGCGAGTTTGATCAGTATCTTCCTGTCAATGGGCACTCTGTAGCCTCCTCCATAGTTTCTGAAACCAACCCTGGTGTTTATGCTGCTTTGTACAGCCATTCTGGGGCCAATGGAACTGCTTGGAGCCGCAAAGCAGCTATTTCTTTCTCTTCCACATCAGCATCTTCCTCTGCATCCAGTGACATCGGTCAGCACAGACCACAAATAAAAACAGAGCAGCTGAGTCCAAGTCACTACAGTGACCCCTCTCACAGCTCACCCTCCCACTCTGACTATGGCTCCTATGGTGCTCAGAGCTGCACTACATCAACCGCTCCTCTGCCAAGCTCTCCATGTGACTATACAGACCTGCAAAGCCCTGGCTACTACAGTCCATATTCCAGCTATGCTTCTAGCCTTTACCAGTACCCATACTTCCACTCAACAAGGAGGCCATATGGAGGTACCATTCTTAATAGCTTATCTATTCCAACTTCCCACAGCCCAACTGCAAACTGGGAGCAGCCGATTTACACAACACTGTCTAGGCCTTGATAGGGTTGAAAAACGTCTGTACTGTAAAAAGCACTTCTGAAAATATAGCAGACAAGCAGTGGAATTGTGTATTTATCTTTAAAAGAGAAAAGTGCCTGCTGTATTTGAATTTGAATTTCCAAATACATTTTTATCCTTGGACAGTACAGGGCGTCATAGTACAAGTACTGAAAGCAGAATTCTTCTGTGAGGACATACTGGTATTGTTCCGCTCCATTCTCCAGAGATAGGCCTTCTCTTGGAACTGATTTTTTAAAATGACTATATGGTATAGGGGATAAAAGCACATCAATATGCCAAATCCGTTTGAAAAGAAGATGGAAAAACCGGATACACATGCACAAATTATTTTTCAAATATTTTTGACTAGAGATGTCAACTATAAATCAGTCTGTGTGTTAAATTGTAAATTTGTATAAATCTTTATTGTGAGTTGTGATAATGAGGGGGTTCAAAATATTGTATTGTGTACTATTTTAAATTAATTGTATTTCTGTAGCATTCCTGAAAAGAAATGAAATACACACAGACCTACATAAAGCCTATGCAGTTTGTAGACTTTTTCTAAAATCTTTTAAATATGAAACCACCCCATTGAAAAATGATATGATGAAAAAGTTGCCTGACATTGTATTTTAATGGCTACTGAAAAAAACCCATCTACAATTAAAATAAGCATCTCTTATTTTGGCCTTTAAAACCGAGTTGCAATATATAATTTTTGTTTGTAATTATGTTTTCATTATTTAGATTTTTTTTATTGAACATCGTCATCCTGCTGCCTTATTATTCTGTGTGTACAATGTATGCTGGTATCCTAGTGACTCAACATATTTTTTTTATAATCATGTTAGTTCATTCCAGCTGCGAAAATCCACTCCGTGTTCTTCTGTTTAACTGTCATTTTTGTTAACAAGCTTAACCTTAATTGCAGGCCCTTTCTGGAAAAATTACAATAAACCTTTTTTTTCCTAAACCATGACTTTCTTGATTTTGTTCATGCAGCTAGTGCATATCTTATCAGTATTCAAATTCCTTTTTTTACATTTGTATTTACAATGCAGATTTACGATATAAATCAGTATACTCCGTAGGCATAACTAAACAGCTACAATACATATCTTTACTCCACACTAGTTCTGAAAACATTTAAATGCCCATTATCTATTTTAAATGTACAAATTAATGAGCAGATTTTCAATCATTTATCAGTTTTCTTTTAAATGTGGGGGAAAAATGTAACTACCTCATTAAGCTAAAGAAGATGGGGTAGAATTATCCAGTACTTTTTTGCTTGTTAGAATTTTAAGCTGAGCTCTGGCTTGCATGCAAAGCAGCCCTTCCAAAGTGATTGGGACAGATCTGTTCCTGAATTTTAATGACCGTGTGTGTGTGTGTGTGTGTGTGCTGAGGGGCCCTATTGTTTGCTTTTATCTGGAAAAAAATAAAAGAATTAATTGGGCAAAAGTGGAAGGGCAAGGCAACTGACGGATCATGTTAAGACTTTTGAATGGATGACTAGATGTACATAGTTATATATTTGTTTCATGCCAAAGTCAGAAATATAACAACAATGTAGATGAATTAGAAGTGAAACATAAACCTGTAACTGTGACAATGATAATAATAAAACACAGCGAGCAGATGGTATGTGGGTGGTTGGTTGGAGACTGACTTGCTGATCTTCTCATGTCCTATTGTTTGCCAAATAAAGAAAAAAATCAAACTTGAATTAAATTCCCTGCAACGAGACACTTCAAACTGCTTGGGTTTTATTTCAGTATGAAATACTTTCTGCTTGGCCCTTAAAGAATTCTTTTAGTATCACATATAACTAAAAGCAAAGCAAACACACTAGTCTTTCAGTTAAACCGCAAATAATTTGTAAAAAATGTAATTGTAAAAATTCAATGAATGAATGAATGAATTAATCAATTCATTCATTCATTCATTCATCTTCTTGCCCGCTTATTCCCGAATCCGGAGTCATGGGAGTCTGCTGCGCCTATCCCAGCACACATAGGGTGATTAATCAATTCATTCATTCATTAATCTTCTTGCCCGCTTATTCCCTAATTCGGGGTCATTGGGGTCTGCTGGTGCCTATCTCAGCTAACATAGGGCGAGAGGAGGGGGTACACCTTGGACACCAAGTCTATCACCGGGCAACACTTACAAACAACCATTCACTCACCCATTCACTCCTATGGACAATTTAGAATCACCAATCAACCTAACCTGCATGTTTTTGGACTGTAGGCGGAAACCGGAGTACCTGGAGGAAACCTACGCAGGCGCGGGGAAAACATGCAAACTCTGCACAGATAGAGCCTCGGCATTGGAATCGAACCCGGGACCTCTTGTTGTGAGGCAACCGTGCTAACCACTACGCCACCGCACTGCGAGTTCACAAAACATTAGGTTGATTAATATTGTTATAGGTTAATTATGTACCCATTTTTCATTATATGTCATTATATGCTAATTCGAAGATAGCTACATTCATTCATTAGTAAGCAAGAAATAAAACTTTAATAAAAGTAAATGGGAAGTGATCCTATCAGAGACATAAACTAGGAAAGTAATAGGCGTAGTGGTTTGCAAGGTCGTCGTATAAGAAGAAGGTCCGGGGTTCGATTCCCGGGCCGGGAATCTTTCTGTGCAAAATTTGCATGTTCTCCCCGCGCTTGTGTTGGTTTCCCCTGAGTACTCCGGTTTCCTCTCACAGTCCAAGAACATGCAGATTAGGTTAATTAGTGTTTCTAAATTGCTCAAAGGAGTGAATGTGTATGTGAATATTATGTTTATGTGATATGTGTGTTTAATGTGTATGTGATTTTGTTTGTCTATGTGTTTCCCTGCGATGGACTGGCGACCAATCCAGGGTGTACCTATCACATGTGAGCTGGGATAGGCACCAGGAGACCCCTATGACCTGAATTAGGGAATAAGCGTGGTAAGAAGATGAATGAATGAATGAATGAATGAATGAATGAATGAATGAATGAATGAATGAATGAAATTAAAATAATGCGAGATACTATCAACATGGCGGGACCTGAAAACTACACTATAACTGACATACTGCACAATAATTGTACTATAACTAAAAATATCTTACGTTAAGTGTAAAGTTAAGTGAAGAACTGGTAGTGGTACATGAGTTAATGAATTTGCATCCTTTGCTTGTGTCACTTTGCTGTCTTTAAGCTTGCGTTTATTTGAACTTAGATGGTACAATAGCAAGAACATCCAGTTCCAAGCTCGCCAATCATTTCAGTTTCAGGTGCTTGTATCTTGTATTTGTTCTCTCAGTCAGTTTGGAGGTTTGTGAGGGGGTTAACAGACATCTTTAGTAGAATAATCATGGCTATATTTCTATAATTAACATGCCAGTATAAGCAGTATGTAACTTCATACATTGCAAGTGATGATGCCATCTGGGTTTTGGAACATTTTCATTATAGCCAACATCTTTTTCAGCAGTCTGTTCTAGAAAAGCTTTTCTGTGTGATTGAATAGACTATGGGTGTGAATCATAGTAATATTCTGGACCCAATAGTATTTCAGGAGTACTGAGGAACTGCTACTCCATTATTGTTTAAAACCCTATGATCATTTGTTTTTCTATGCTGGCTCTTCATCAGCAAACAGATCCAATTCAGCTGACAGTTTCATACCAATAAACTTTAAACTCTCTTCCAGCTGATAATTGCTAGTAAAAGAACCAGTTATGCTCAACCAGGAAAGGTGAGTTTTTAAAATTATGCTAAAGAAATGTTGGGATCACTTTCATGATATAGATTTACCATATATTTTAGATTCATTCATTCATTCATTCATTCATCTTATTACCTGCTTTTTCCCTAATTTGGGGTCACGGGGTCTGCTGGAACCTTTCCCAGCGAGGGCAAGAGGCATGAGGCAGGGGTACACCCTAAACGAGTCGCCAGTCCATCACAGGGCACACATAGACAAACAACCACTTACACTGACACACAATCCTATAGGCAATTTAGAATCACCAATCAATCTAATGGAGATGTTTTTGGACAGTTGGAGGAAATCGGAGTACCCAGAGGATACCTATGCAAGTGCGGAAAGAACATGCATACTCCGCACAAAAGATCCTCGGCCCAGGAATTAAACCCGAGACCTTCTTGTTGTGAGGCACTGTGTTAACCAGTACACTACCATGCCGCCCTACACTATTCCATATATATACTATATTGTCTTAAACAAAGCAACATTTTTAATGTGGACTTGACCTAGCTGTCATTTTCGACAGAGTATTTATCAGTATAAAATACTATTTTTGAAATTACACAACATCACTGTATGTTGAAAATGGCACTGTAAATAGCAAATAAAAAAATCTAGTCCAGTTTTCATTCATTCAACTTTTTACCCATTCAGTCTGTAATTCGGGGTCAAGGGGGTCTGCTGGTACCTATCTCAGCTCACATAGGGTGAGAGGCAGGGGTACACCCTAGACGGGTCGCCAGTCCATCGCAGAGCAACACATAGACTAACAACTATTCACACATATTCACTCTTATGGACAATTCAGAATCACCAATTGACCTAATCTGCATGAGGAAACCAGAGTACCCAAAGGAAACCCACACAAGGGCAGGAACAACATGCAAACTTAGCACAGAAACATACCCGGCCCGAGATTATTGTTGTTAGGTGACCGCGCTATCTACTACAACGCCGCGCTGCCCTAATCCAATTTTAATAAATATTCTTTATTAATTTATGTTAAAAATGTTTTTCAATAAGATGCATTGAGTGCAAAGAAAATAGTAATAATGATAATAGAAAAATGTATCTGTAAATGTAAAATCATTTTAAGTTAAAAGTTTGTATGTAATATATAGAAGACATGGTTATGTCAGACATTTTTTGAGTTCTGAAGCTGTAACATTATATTATTTTGCTACAGTATTAATTACTTTAACATTCAGAAAAGTGAGAAGCACAGTTTGTGGAATGCTGTGAAACTATTGAATACTGGTTGCAATGTTGCGCATTTTGTGATTTAGACTGTTTAAGGCATTGTTTCTCAGCAGTCGCCATCAGTGTGTGGGTTTGTGTCGCCCCTGGAATGTCGCGTGTGGGTGGAACATTCGTGGAGCATTCTCATAACTCTCGCAGGATGGAGGTGGACAAATAAAGAGATAGACCCGGGTAAAGGCAGGAGTGTAAGAAGTGAGAGAGAACTACATGGAGGGATATTGGGTCAGCAAAAGTAAGGAAGAGATTTTCTTGCCTTCTTCTTAGTGCCCAAGTTGTTGTTTGGCAGTGAAAAGCAGAGACAGCATGACCAGAGTTCTGAACGTTGGTGTATGTTGGCATAGCGATGCGAAAGCCCTGCTGGAGCGCCAAAGCCTGTCAGCAAGTTTTAATAGTGTGTAGCTACAGACAACTCTGAATAGAAAACAATTACACTATTGCAACCAACACTCTGCGATCTATTCCTCATATGTATTGTAAATTATAGAGGTCAATCACAAATAAAAAAAATCAAAAGTAAAAAAAAATGTTAATGGTTTTTCTACACTATTCACACCATAAAATATTTAGCGTCTTTTTTAAAATGACACAAACAAAGTGAATCAGTGATATCTGTTTGATAAACAACATATGCTTCTACCCCCACACTTGATATTTTTTATGCATGAAAATAAACAAAGGGGAGGAAGCAAGAGGCAGCCAAAGATAGGAAAAAAAAGTTTGTTTTCCCAAGTTGATTTGGCCTGTTTGGACAGAGAACTCATTCTCTTTTAGTCCGTGTTACTATATGGGCTTGTGTTATGTAAATCTGTTGTCAATGGGTTAGAACAGTAGAATCCACTTAGGACCTCATTCTGTGCCATCATTTTGAAACTGAAGAATGAAACATTGCTTAATTTTTACAACAAAGTAAATCACCTAGAATACATGAACATTATTTGATTTTTAAAAAAATATATTTTATATCTCCAAGCAGATTAACCAATAAGTCATGAAGTGTGTTCGTGTGATCTATAAATCAGTGAGTTTATTTATTCATCTTCTTACTCGCTTATTCCCAAATTCAGGGAACTGCTAGTGCCTATCCCAGCAAACATATGGCGAGAGGGAAAGGTACACCCTGGACAGGTCGCCAGTCCATCACAGGGCAACACATAGACGAGCAACCTCTCACATACACATTCAATCCTATGGTCAATTTAGAATCACCAGTAAACCTAATGTACATGTTTTTGGACTGTGGGAAGAAACTGGAGTACCCAGAGGAAAGCCACGCAAGCGCGGGAAAAATATGCAAGCTCTGCACAGAAAGATCCCTGGCCTGGGAATCGAACAACGGACCTTCTTATTTTGAGGCGACCGTGCTATCCACTACGCCACGGTGCCACGCAAGTGTATTGTCTATTATAATTATAATAGGATATTGGGGCCAGGAGGTATTGCAGCAGGCTCTCTTCTTGGTTCTGCTAAACGTCTGATTACCATTTTTTGGTATTTGCTAATCATCTTTGTACTGAATTTTACTGCACTTCTGGTTCAGCTAGACTGTGATTCTCACCAGAATTTTGCCTCTTTTTTTCTTCTTGCTTCTTGCTGCTTTTACCATTTAAACAAGTTTGTACTGCATGTATTTGTTCAGCTACAATGTTCAGCTTTACTGTGGTACAGCGAGTGGAGCGTTTAGTCTCCGATGTAACATGGTTGTTGCGCATATATCTAAAGTATTACTATTAATTATTTGATTCCAACTGAAGGTGTATAATGGCAAATTCATGTGTATTTTTGTTTGTGTGTACATTTCTTTACTTTTTTTTGGTTTTCTATTATAGAGCTGCAGTAATACTAAATATGTTTGAACTGGGAGCAAATGAAAAACCATTCAAATGAAAACCATTCAAATGAAAACCATTCACACACACTCATTCACTCCTATGAACAATTTAGAATCACCAATAAGCATGTTTTTGCACTGTGGTAGGAAACGGGAGTAGCCGAAGGAAACCCACGCAAGCGCGGCAAGAAAATACAAACTCTGCACAGAAAGAACCACGGACTGGGATTCGAACCCAGGAACTTCTTGTTGTGAGGCGACTGTGCTATCCACTTTTTGTCGATTGTATTGTTGGAATGTGAAAATAGAGAATCTAGCCACCATAGGCCAATGTTTACCAGGAACCAGAGCAGGATCCTGGTAAACAAAAGTCCTGGCTAATGTTAAACGGAAATTTTGCAAGATTTTTATTCATGCTGACGTCAATTATGTCTGACAGTCAGAGATCAATACATTTCTTTTTAGAGACATAGAGGTGTGTGAACTCACAAGAACGATGTCAGACACTGTACATCTGCTCTGAGACCATCCCTACTTACTGTGGTGATGAGATACATAGCAGACTTAATAGCTGGATGTCTAAGTGGTGCGTGTAAAATAACATAGTTGACATAGACAAGTGAACAAGCTTTTGGGGCAGACCTGACCTTTTAAAAGGATGGTGTTCATCCTTCTTGGGGTGGAGCCGCTCTTCCTTTCAACTTTGGAATATAGTCTTAGAATAGGCACTAGACTAATTGGAGCCCAGTTATTAAACTATAGAGACTTTGTCGCCGAACTAGAAAATACAATAGAAGACCAAACCAGCTTAATAGAAATAAAATGTTTAAAATACAAATAAACAAATGATTAAATTTGGCTTATTAAATATTAGGTCCTTCTCTCCAAAAGTGCTGTTTGTAAATAATTTGATCACTAAATAATCACTAGCGCTTTGACTGACAGAAACCTGATGATCACATTATTTTAAAAGAAACCACACCACAAAAGTACTGCTATAAACACAAGTTGTGTACAAATAGTAAAGGTGGCGGTATGGCGTTCATTTATCATAACATTTATAGTGTTTCTCAGAGAGCAGGTTTCAGGTATAACTCATTTGAATTAATGGTGTTTTATATTTAACCAGAGAAATAGATGTTAAAAATAAATACCCTGGCTACTGTATACAGGCCACCATACAGACTTTATTAAAGAATTTGATCAATTAAAAAACTTGATTCCAAACAAGTTGGGACATTGTACAGATTGTGAATAAAAACATAATTCATTCATTAATTCATCATCTTACCCATTTATTCCCTAATTCTGGGTCATTGGGTTCTGTTGGCGCCTATCCCAGTGCACATAGGGTGAGAAGCAGGGGTACACCCTGGAAAATAATAATAATTTCAATATTTTATTCAGAATACAAGATAGATGACATATCAAATGTTTAAACTGAGACAATGTATAATTTTTTGGAAAAAATAATTTGATTTTAAATTTCATGGCATCACCACATCTCAAAACAAAACAAAAAAAACATGGGACAAGGCCATGTTTACCACTGTAGGGAATCCCCTCCTCATTTTAAGATGTCTGCAAACATCTGGGGACTAAGGAGACAAGTTGCTCAAGTTTAACAATAGGAATGTTGTCCCATTCTTGTCTAATACAGGCTTCTAGTTCAACTGTCTTGTCGCATCGTCCTCTATGGTTGAATGATCTGGACTGCAAGCTGGCTATTTCAGTACGCAGATACTTCTCCTATGCAGTCATGATGTTGTAACTGATGCAGTATGTGGTCTGGTATTGTCATGTTCAAAAATGCACGGCCTTCCTTGAAAGAGAGGATGTCTGGATGGGAGCATATGCTGTTCTAGAACTTGGATATACCTTTCAGCATTGATGGTGCCTTTCCAGATGTGTAAGCTGCTCATACCATGCAACCCCATAACATTAGAGATGAAGGCTTCTGAACTGAATAACAACTTGGGTTGTCCTTGTCCGCTTTAGTCTGGATGACATGTCATCCCAGTTTCCCAAAAAGGTCTCACCAAAACAGAACAGTTTTCCACTTTGCCACGGGTCATTTCAAACGAACCTTGGCCCAAAGAAACCTGCTCTTCTGGATCATGTTTAGGCTTCTTTTTTGACCTACAGAGTTTTAGCCGGTGGTACCGTGGATTGTGTTCACCGACAATGTTTTCTTGAAGTATTCCTGAGCCCATGTTGTGATTTCCATTACAGTAGCATTCCTGTATGTTATGCAGTGCCGTCCAAGGGCCCGAACATCCCAGTTATCCAATATGGTCTTCCGGCCTTGACCCTTACACACAGAGATTGTTCCAGATTCTCTGAATCTTTGGATGATATTATGCACTGTAGATGATGATTACTTCAAACTCTTTGCAATTATTCTCTGAGGAACTCCTTTTTGATATTTTTGCCACAGCATTGGAGGAATTGGTGATCCTCTTGCAGCTGATTCTTAAATGTACATTTAACTCTTCCGGCCTCTTTGGGCTACCTGTCCCAACTTTTTTGGAATGTGTAGCTCTTATGAAATAAAGAATGAGACAACATTTTTCATGACATTTCAAGATGTTTCACTTTCAACATTTGATAAGTTTTCTATAAAGATCCCTTGGAGGCCACCTGCTTATATAGGCGGACCACGCCCAAAATGGCCGCCATGGAGATGTAATGTCAGAATTTGGGCGAGGGCGCCCTCTGCTGGCGATCCTCCAAGGACACAGTCCTTACAGTGCCCCCCCTTCCCCGGAACGCCTCCTGGCGGTCTTCTAGGGCGCCCCCTCAGGCGTGGACCTGGAAGGGTCGGGTGACGGGCATGAAACTCTCGCAGAAGAGATGGGTCCAAGATATCCGATGCGCGCATCCAGGATTGCTCCTCAGGGCCATAGCCCTCCCAGTCCACCAGGTATTGCAAGCCCCCATGCCGTCTCCTAGAATTGAGGATCTCCTTCACGGTGTAGGCTAAACCATCCTCCAACTCAATGGGGGCTGGAGGTTCAGACTGCGAAACCCCTTGGCCTCCCGCCGAGACACAGGGCTTGAGGAGAGAAACATGAAACGTGGGGTTTGTATGAGGGTAACTGCAACCTATATGATACCTCGTTTACTCGCTTGATCACTTTGTAGGGCCCAATGAACCTGGGGCTGAGTTTCCTGCAAAGGAGCTTGAGCCGAAGATGCTGCGTAGACAGCCAGACACGTTGGCCGCCTTACGGCGTTTATCACTCTGCTTATTCTGGGTACTCCACGGAAAGAGGGGAAGCTGGTACCCTAGAACGCATTGAAAAGGCGTCAGGTTAGTAGCAGAGTGACGGAGAGAGTTTTACTCAGCCATACTCAGCCCAGGGCAGAAATTCACTCCACCAGTGCTGCTCCCTAGATCAGTAGGTATGCAGATACCGCCCCAACTCTTGATTTAGGTGCTTGGCCGTTGGACTGCGGGTGGTACCCCAAGGTCAGACTCACATTGATGTCCAACCTTTTGCAGAATGCCTCCCAGACCCTTGAAGTGAACTGAGGCCCTCTGTCGGACACAATGTCCTCAGGTAACCCGTAAATCCTGAAAACATAATTAAATAGCAGGTTAGCGGTTTCAGAGGCCGAAGGCACAACTCTCAGGGGAAGTAACCGGCAGGACTTAAAAAAATCTATCAATTATAGTTAACACCGCCTTCTGGTGTGACCTTCTGAGGGCGGTAGACCCGTGACAAAATCTATAGCTAAGTGTGACCAGGGGCGTTGAGGAACAGGCAAAGGGTGAAGAAGCCCCTCAGGCAGGTGTCTAGGCGTCTTGGCCTGTGCGCAAATGGTGCAAGATACGACTCTTGGGGGGTGTTGTGTGCTCCAGAAGCTGGATAGCGCAGTCAACCCTTCGATGCGGGGGCAGTTTTGCCGCCTTCTTTTTACTGAACACCTCAGCTAACTCGTGGTAACAAGATGGAACATTGCGTGGGCAAGGTGGCCGAGGTTAACAGGATGCAGTACTCACCCCCGTAGGCTTTAATAACAGTGCCGGCCGCAGCCTTGAGACAATTGTAAAATCTTTCCTTGGGCCCACGAGATGACAGGATCGTGTTTTACCAGCCATGGAAAGCCCAGTATGAGGGAAGTTCGAGGAGCGTGTGCCAAATGAAAAACAATGGTTTCATGGTGATTATCATTTACTGTAATTCGAAGAGGTAAGGTTTTTTGGTTAATGGCTGTGCCGATCTCCCGCCCATCTATGGCGGTTATACTCAATGGTGGACTGCAAGGTTCAGTGATGATCTTTAGCTTAGTGGCTAGGACCGAGTCCATCAGGTTCAGAGCTGACCCTGAGTCCACGAGGGCAGAAAGAGTACCAGTTAGTCCAAGATCAGAAAAAAAAACTGTCACTCGTATTTACTGTGTGAATGGGTGAACTGCCTTTTGCAGCTGTCTTGGTGGCCAGCGCGTAGCATTGCGCGCATAGATTGCCCGAATGACTGCAATATATGCAGACCCCAAGTTGTTTGCGGCGTCTCTTCTCGGCCGCAGTAAGCTTATACACCCCGATTTGCATGGGCTCTTCATCCGACTTATGGCAGGGCAGCACGGGCGTGGCCGATGTTGTAGTCTCCGCCGGGGCAATTGAGTGGTTGCGCATGAGGTTGTCCACTCTAATCGCGCGCTGAACAAACTCTGTGAAAGAGTCGGACTCACCGCGACACACCATCTCCGCTTGTAACTCGGGTCGAAGCCCTTCTTTGAACAGGGTCTTTAATGCGACATCATTCATACCGCTCTGTGCACCCAAGGTGCGGAAAGTAATAGCATAATCGGCTGCTGATTGCGCGTTCTGTTTTAGTCGATAAAGGCGCGTAGCGACATCAAGACCGCCAGCGGGGTGCTCGAACACTTCTCGTAGCTGAGAGATAAAACACTCACTGGTAGTCCGTATGCGCTCGTCCGCCTCCCATACTGCGGTTGCCCACTCCAGAGCACGATCAGAAAGCAGCGATATAAGGAAAGCGCATTTTTTCTCCTCAGAGGTAAATCGCAATGATTGCTCCATAAAGTACATGCGGCACTGGTGGACAAAACCCGCTGAATTTATTGGGTAGGGAGGTCGGCGCGGGATAAGAATGCGCAGTTTGAGGAGGCTGGTGGTGCGCCGAAGCAGATAGGGTTAGAGCGCGCACCTGCTCCTGAAGCCCATGTATAATTTGGGCTTGTGAGTTCAAGGCAGCCAGTAAATCCTCCAATGTCCTGATCTCCACTGGATTCGTGGGCGGCAAAGTATTCTGTGACGAGCGAGCTGTAGGCAAAGAAGAAGAATCCAAAATGCGGTAAAACAGGAGTTTATTGGGAAAGAGGGAAGAGGAAGGCAAACAATCCGAAGGGCAATCCAAAAGAGAAGTCAAAGTCCAGAGCAAAGTCAGTAATCCAATAGTCTTAGGTTCAGAGAATAACAAACGCTTAGCAAGGCCTAGGGCAACAATACTTCGCAAACATCCCTTGGAGGACACCTGCTTATATAGGCAGACCACGCCCAAAATGGCCGCCCTGGAGATGTAATGTCAGAATTTGGGCGAGGGCGCCCTCTGCAGGCGATCCTCCAAGGGCACAGTCCTTACAGTGTCCCAACTTTTTTGGAATCGTATTTGGATATCAGAGTTACTGCTGGCTGCAAATAACTTCAAAAGTTTCTGTTGCCGAGTTTAATATCTGTTGATATATAAAAAATCAATATTTTGTGATCAGCATTTCTTCTCTATTGGAGTTAAACAACATGTTTCTTTTTCTACCACTGCGTAAAGTACATATAACTTGTAAACCATGCATAAACCGTAAATTCTGAAAACTGGTAAAATTATGCAAGAACCATCACCTCCACCATTAAAGACTAAGTAAGCTTCCTGATTTATCCCAAATCCTTAGCATATCCAATAGATTGGAAAACCTTGATAATGTAATAGAAATTATTGACTCCGCTATTTTTAGTATTTTAAATACAAGTGCTCCTTTACGCTTAAGACAGATTAAGGAAAACAGTTTGGCACAATGGTATAATGTTTACACAGTATTCAAGAGAGCAGCAACATTGGAGCACAGCTTAAATCACAGAGTTCATAGTTTGGTGTGTCCTCCATCCCACTTAGACAGACAGACAGACTGACAGACATACAAATAGATAGGAAAGTAACTTCACAGTCTGCTCACACTGTTGGATCAACCGTTATTAAGATAGTATTTAGGTACCCAATCCATAGCAACTGTTTGACAGTGTGACTACTTTTTGGTGTTTTTCGCAGCTGTTGCTTCTACTAAAGCTTCAGCTTCATAACAACAGCTGGAACCTTGTCATATGTACACCCACTTCCATTCCATGCGTCATAAACATATCAAAACTATATCACTTCACGTCTTTCTCCTGTTATCCTAAAGTTCCAAACTAAGGAGTATGGTCAGCTATGCATAATCAGAAACAATGCTCAGACCCTTTGTATATTATAGAGGTTGAGGTCTACAAAATTAGCATGTATATTCTTTTTTATATTTTATTCTTTTTTATCAGAGCAGGCCTAAGAGTCAAAACAGCTGCATGTGAAAGAACAGTAGGGGGTTATGGTTAGCTGTCATGTTGGCTATATTGAAAAAAATATTGCATTTGAATGCCATGTTTAAACATATTATTGTTGCCATATACAGTAAACCAGTAGAAACTTGAACTAGCTTTTTCTTTTGAATTAAATATGACACCTTGTGTTCATTAAGAGAAATGCACGGTATTAGAAAACTCCCATACAATCCAATGTGGTTTTTTTTTTAATTATAAAATTATAAAGAATTAATTATAAAAAATAAATTGTAAAAAAGAATTAAAATTATATGTATTAAAATTTTCTAATTTTGACACGACATTTGCACTATATTTTTTAATGAAATAAACATATGCTTATGTAAAATATGTTCAATTTTACACAAGCATATATTGTAGTGGCTCAAATGGTTAAGGTGCTGAAGTCCGCCACTGTTGTGTCCTTGAGCAAGACCCTTAACCCTTCCTGCTCCAGGGGGGATGTACAATAGCTGACACTGCACTCTGAGCCCCAACTTACTAAGATGGGATATGTGAAGAAAAACATTTCACTATATGTTTTATGATGTGGAAGTTTAAAATTCAATATTTTGTTCAGAATACAACATAGATAACATTCATTCTGTTGCGGCTTCCAAAATCCTCCTAAATTCGCTGAAGAATAGGTTATTTGGCCCTTAAAGTTTGTGTTAAGCTCTGCTTGTCCTCAGGAACAAAACAATAAGAGAATGACTTTTGATATGAAGCTTTATATATTAAAACAGAACTGATACAGATGAAATGATCATTTATGCAGAATGTTGAACTTGCACTCATATATGTTATATGAAAAGGAACATCAACTGATCAAACCTTTACTTAATGACATTTGAATCTGGAAATCTGATAACAGTTACGTTGAGGTTACACGGCGTCCACGAGGCAGTTACAAGCCGGTCACCCTAGCGCATGCAATGGCAAGGTGCTGATAGCAGAGGTGTTGCTAACTATGCCGATCACGACATTCAGGGATACCAAGATACGGTATGTGATACGAAGACGTGTCCCAAAGTGAGTATGCTGTGCGTTACCTATTCATTATGCCTTATGCACTGCCTTATGCTGTCAACAAACATTATGGCTACCCAACGCCCTTTTCTCTTCCTAACTCACCTGTGTGCAGGAGTGAGGTATTTATAGCCTCTAGCTATAAATATGCATCCATGATGCATCACCGTGCATTTATCTCCTTACCCGCTTATTGCCGAATTGTGGGTCACGGGGGTCTGCTGTGTTTATCCCAGCACACATAGGGCGAGAGGCGGGGGTACACCCTGGATAGGTCGCCAGTCCATTTCATGGCAACACAAGCACGGGGAGAACATGCAAACTCTGCACAAAAAGATCAACACCTTTTTGTTGTGAGGCAACCATGCCACCCTCATAGATGACATGTCAAATGTTAAACCTGTCATGACTGATGTGAGCCATTAGCCAAACAAGAATAATCAAACCCAGATTCAGATTGGCAGATTAAAAGAAAGTTTAATGAACAAAAAACAAAACAGGGCAGCAGAGCAAAACGGGAGGTAACAAAAATATTACTTACAAATTGGAAATTCAAAAGGAAGTCTGTGATTAAAAAAGACACTCAAAAACACAGAGCAAGCAAGAATAATCCCAGAAAATCTAGACAGGTGCAAGAAACGCGAATATGGACAGGAGCATGAACGTGAGCTCAGAACATAAAAAAAAAAGAAAATCTGCCAAATGAGGGCGATAATCTGAAGCTGAGCTGAAAGCATAGCCACCATTTAAACACTGCACAATCAGTGCGCAAGATCGCGGAAACTGGAGCTGGAAACGGAAGCCAAAGGGGTGGCACTAGAAGAGGTGCGTGACAGTACCCTTCTCCCTTTTCCAGTCGTTCTACAGGACGTCTCCGCGCGGGATAGAGAAAAACCTGAAAATAAACGATACACAACACCAAACTTAAAGGACAACAGAAAACAAGAACAAAGGGAGGACCAGGCCCATGGAACATCAGGAGCTTGCCCAGACCAGGCAGGAATGTTAGAACCTTCTTCAGACCAGGAAAGAATGTCAGGAATTTTCCCAGACCAGGCAGGAATATCAGGAGCTTTATCAGACCAGGCAGGAATGTCAGGAGCTTCCTCAGACCAAGCTGTGAATGTCAGAAGCTTCCCCAGACCAGGTAGAAATTTACCAGACCAGGTAGTTTCCCTAGACAAGGCAGAAATGTCAGGAGCCTCCTCAGACCAGAGGGAACCATCAGAGACTTCCTCAGACTAGACAAGAATGGCAGGGGCCTCCTCAAGATATACAGGAAAGGCAGGGGCTCCTCAGACCATGCCAGAGGCCTATTTAGACCAGACAGAAATGGTATGGGCCTCCTCAGACCAGGCAGGAACGGTCAAGTGGGGAGCAATTAAAGTTAGGTTTATTGGTTGGTGCAGATCAAGGGAAGTACCCTGGCTCTCCACCTTGGGCAAGAGTTGCCAACAGTCGTCTGGGTCTGGAGATGGTCAGATCATTCTGTCATGACTGACAACATGTCAGACAATAAAAACACACAAAAACACAGAGCGAGCGAGAATAATCCCAAAAAATCTAGACACATGCGAGAAAAGAGAACATGGACAGGAGCATGAATGTGAGGTCAGAACCCAAAAAAGACTCAGCATGAAAAACTGCCAAACAAGGATCATGTTCAGCTGCGCGCCCAAGCTGGAAACCGAAGGCAAGAGGGTAGCACCAGAAGGGGGCGTGACAAAAACTGAGAAATTGTATCATTTTAAGGAAAAATTATTTAAATTTGATGTCATCAACACATGTTAAAAAAATGTTGGACATTGTGGGACTAATAAAGTAAATCTAATCTAATTTAATTTGATGATCTAGAAGAGGATTGGAAGAATGTCATATGGTCAGATGAAACCAAAATAGAACTTTTTGGAAAAAACTGAATGTTTTGAAAGTTGCATCCAAAGAACACACTGCATGGGGTGGAAACAGGCAGCAAAACGGATGATCCATGTAAAAGAAAGGATGCATGGGGCCATGTATCATCAGAATTTGAGTGAAACCTCCTTCCATCAGCAAGGGCACTGAAGATGGACATGGCTAGGCCTTTCCGTATGACAATGATCCCAGAAACATTGGTGAAGGAAATATCCGATGTCGTCGTATTCTCTGCGCCCATGCCAATGCGATGGGGCGACGTAGCCTACAGCAGGTTATGGTCGCTAAACTGCTGGATGTCCAGGTGCTGCTCCAATAATAAATTAACTTTTATCGATAATTGCCGAGTGTTTGAGGGCAAACATGGCCTGTTAGGGCAAGACGGTGCCCATCCTCCTCAGGAATGGGCTGCTGTCTTGTCATGCAACATAGCCATAGTCTTAGGACAGGCCTAGTTAATCGCTGACTGTCCAGAGCCCAGGCCATTGAGGTTAGTCCGACTATCTGCTTGCTGCTTAGAGTCGTCATCTAGGACACTTAGGACATTTAATATTGAAACTGTATCTGTTCCCCGACCTAAACATAGGTTCTAAAATAATCAGAAATTGTGTTTTAATAATCTAATTAATATAGTCACATAGAACCTGCTGATCACAAAGCCCACTCCTCTTATCTGAAGTTTGGATTGTTAAATATTTGATCTATTGCGTTTAAATCTCTTATTGTTAATGAAATGATTAAAGATCAGAAGTTTGATGTTCTGTGTTTAACAGAAACCTAGACTAAGCAGAATGAGTATGTAGCATTAAATGAAGCGAGTTCCCCAGCGTACAGTTACATTCATCAGCCTCGTCTAACCGGCAGTGGTGGAGGCTTAGCCGTTATTTATAATAAGAGTTTAAAGAGCATACAAAAACAGGACAATAATTTTAACTTATTTGAAATTTTTTATAATAAAGTAACGTATGCAAAGGCAAACAATAAGCCGAGTCAGTCGATTCCAATAACTATTATTTACAGACCACCAGGACCATACTCTGAATTTCTTGGTGAATTTGAAGATTTCGTATCGAACCTGGTGGTCTCTGTGAATAAAGCGCTAATTGTTGGCGATTTTAATATTCATTTCGAAAATACAGGCGACCCGCTAAGAACAGCATTTTTATCTATACTCGACTCAGTGGGCGTCAATCAGTGTGTTACAGGACCCACACATAAAGCAGGTCACACATTAGACTCGATGTTATCCTTCGGTATAAATGTTGAGAATGTAGAGACAATCCCACAGTGTGAAATAGTCTCTGATCAATGTCTCGTTTCGTCTAAAATATCCCTTAAACAGAATGTACATGTAGCCCCATGTTACCGCATGAAACGAACATTTACACCTACAACTCCCCAAAATTTTATTAACTTTCTCCCAGATTTATCCACCAAGATTGTCCCTAAATCATTTAAATTAGCAGTGATAAAACCACTAATTAAGAAACCCGACCTCGACCCTAGTAAGGTGTCAAATTACAGGCCAATATCGAATATTCATTTCATTTCTAAAACCATGAAAAAAGTAATAGCATAGCAGTTAAGTTCGTATCTACAGCTAAATAACATTCATGAATTTTATCAATCAGGATTTAGGCCTTATCACAGCACTGAGACGGCACTTGTCAAAGGCACTTGTAAATGATCTGCTCTTGGCCTCGGTTCAGGGCTGCATCTCTTTCCTAGTTCTATTGGATCTATTCATTATATATGCTCCCACTCTGGAACTTGCTAATATAACATAAACATGGGGAACATAAACATGGGGGAAAAAAAAAGCTTCCACTGTTATGCCGATGACACACAGCTGTACATTTCAAATCAACCAGATGCGAAACGTCAGTTAGATAAAATTGAATTATGTGTTATTGACATTATCTTGTCCACGTTAAGAGACATGTTGTTGGCTCTGCACCAAGTTTTCAGATGTTGTACCTCCTCTCTGTAAGATGAATTATCATTTTTGCTGATTAGACCCACCACTCTCATATTGTCAGCAAACTTGACCCTGTTGTTCCATCCTGCCTAAAAACCACCACCATCCTCCCCATGTCAAAGAAATCTTCAATGTTCTGTCTCAAAGACTATCATCGTAATTGCATTCATGCCCATCATCATAAAGTGCTTTGACTGGCTTGTCATCTGTCAGCTGTTCTGCGTATGCTCTCTGGCCCAGCAGCTTTCAGTGGGTTGAAAGTGTCCATGGATTCTCTGGGCATGAGCACGCTTCTCTTACTTAAGTAGTACAAACACCTCTGCAGTCATCCATGGCTTCTGGTTGGCTCGTGTGTTGATGTTCTTGGAGACAGCCGGTCACTGATGAAATGTACTCCAGGTTGATGGTGTGGCATTTGGTTGCAGACTCCCTAAACATGTTTGAGTTGGTGCACTCAAAACAATCCTGGACAGCAAAGATGACTCTTGCCAGGTTTTAACCTGTTTTCACCTGTCTGTACAATGGAAATAGCATAACAGTGATGGGGGGGGGGGACAGATCCAGCATGTTTACTCCATTCATAGCAGTCCAAAAAGATGGTCTGCATCTAACAGTCACAAACTCCATTAACAATGAGCAGTAGTCAGACACAAGCATAGATCTTGCACCATCCCGTGTTGATGTAAACACACACACCAACACTGTGAGTGTGAACAATGAACGCTAATGTTGCATGGGCAGGACCCATTCAAAGAAAGCAGCGTTCGTTTTGGATCATCTAATACAATGAGCCAAACGCACCCAAGAAAGACATGGTTGAGAAGCCAATTTTTCTTTAAAAAAAATTACGGTTCTCAACTCAAAAACAGCCCCTATGAGGGAAACAGGAATTTTGCTAAAGCCTACTGGGTTGCCATAAGGGACCGGCCTATTTATACCAGGTAGATCAGGTGTGACTGATTATGCAAATTATGCTTCATCTATTCCATTGACCTTTTCAAATATTCAAAAGGTACATCAGGCTTGATACATACAGAGTGAATGACAGATTTTTGCCCTTCTGAGGTATAAAATCTTAATCAAACATACTGTACATTTTTCAGAGCAGTTTTAGTTTTTTGTATTGGTATATACATTTGATTATTACGTTCTGTTAATTTTTATTGGCACAGATATAATTCTTTATAAAATAAAATTGAATAATAGTTCAAAATATACTGTATGTGTGTCTTTAACAATTTATTGCCTATGTAAAATATACCCCAATGAACTGAAACATTTACTTTGCACCAGACCCTCTATGAATCAGGGTTCAGCATATTATGTGCTTGGCAATAGGTAATAACTTAGCTTATTAAATGAATAAATTCATAATAATGCCCATGTTTTTAAAATTGTAAAGGTCCACATAATTCTGGCCATATAATCTCATAGAGATGAGGGATAGGCCAGTGGACAAAGACTGTTAAACTACTTAAATTAAGTTTCTAAATCAATGAAAGTGCTTATTAGCTGAAGGCATGTTTCTGCAAAAATGATCCACTGCAGACAATGTACTAAACACATTTTGTTAACTATCCGACTGAAAAGAGAACAATTTTCTCCCTATTCTTCAACATATGCAATGCATGGGGGCAAAAATAGGTACATTGTGTTATAGCATGGTTATTAAGCCATGTTTGTTCATGTTTGTGCCTTTGGTGTGGCCTCTTTTTTACTTTGTAGGATTCTATCCACCTGATGGTAATATGTTCAAGGCCTGTGTACTAATAGCAATCAGAGATAAGTACTCATTGGCAAAATATCCTGTTATCATGCCTAGTCACATTCATAATGGAGACCTCAGCATGAGGTGTACTTAAAAGCTGAGCTCAAGTGTTCACTAAATAATTGTGGTGGTTTGACATAATTTGTAAATTAGCCTATGTGCAGCTGCTTGCCACCCAAATTGGTACCAATAACAACATTCCCTGGGTGGCTCATAAACAGGAAGAAGGAAATGTGACACCATTTGTACCTGTTTAGATCATTAAGGATCTGTGTGCATTTAGAGAGAATTCACAGTATAATAGTTCCCATTAATTCAAAACAAACTAATATGTTCCAACAGATTTAACATGAGTGAAATGCATTTTAGCCAAAAGTTAAAATTATCACTGATAATTATACTGTAAACGTTAAAGTTACCCAAAAATATAATCGAGTAAATGTAACAAAGTAAATGTAATTTATTTCTACCCACCTCTCATTATTAACGCACAGGCAAGTGAGACAGTGAGAAGTAGAGAGAGATAAGTAGGACAAACACACAGACTTGCATAGAATTGTGTGAGGAGTTGAATTTTCTGGGAGAGTAAGTTTTCTTTTATGATTTACTTAATTTTTTTTTTACTTAATTTACTTGAACAAAGAACAAAGCTGTCAGTATATCACTGGGCTGTTTTTCCATTATTCTGGTATATATTTATAAATCATTGACATTAACAACAATGTAGTCAAATGTAAAAATTTTATTTGGCACTGCTTAATATGAGAATCCAAACAAAATTAAATCAAGATTAAAACAAAGAAATGTATCTTACCGAAAATTTAGGTCACGTCTACATGTATAAGCAATTTACACAATGTAATGCTTGGGAATGTTTTTTTGTGTGTTGGTAATAAAAAAAAGTTAAAGAACCCACCCAATAGCAGTAGACTCTTGCCACTGACAGCAAGATGATAAAAGGCTACAGTAAACTGACTTTTTATTATATGCTCAATCATTAAAGTTCCCGACATACAACTAATATAACTATTCACAGAATTAGTCACAGAACTGGGGTCTACAGTATATATTGCTGATGAATTACCTGAAAACAATAGAAACAAGTACAAAAGAACAGTAGAAATAAAAGCAGAAAAGATTATAAACATACCCAACAACACACACAATACTACACTCTATGGCACTCGAGAAGCTATTGGATGAATAGAATGCCAAAAAAGTGTCTTAAATAAGTCTAAGGTATTGTGGCATCACAAGCCTAGTTTCTATTTTAATCTATGTCTTTCTAAACAATGCATTACAAATTGCTGCTTTCTTTAAATTGAAATGAAATGGCATCTAAACGGGATCATTCCAGAGCCAAAAGAATGAAGAAAAGAAAAACAGTAAAAGAAAAGCAAGCTCAAAGTAAAGGTATGTTCTGCTGTGTATAAAACATTATTAGTTAATGTAGTATTAGGACTGTGTTTGATAAATGCGATGATGTCCTTGATCACTTGTGTGGTATGTGAGGAAAAATTAGGTCAAAAACTTATTTTATATTATTCAGTTTGTTATGCATAATTTACTTTTGTAATATTTTAATTATTTGTGTTTCCATTTAGATTTATCTACAAAACACATTTTGTATTGTTTCAAAACAGCTTTACACAATCAAGGATAATCATGAAATAAGTCAGCTTGTCCCTGATGAGCAAACCTGAGGCAATGGTGACAAGGAAATACTCCCTGGGTGGTAATAGGAAACCTTGAGAAGAACCAGGCTCAATATGGAACCACCCTTCCACATGTGGGTGATGAATAGGTAACAGGATTTATCCAGTCACTGTGTGTGTGTGTGTGTGTGTGTGTGTGTGTGTGTGTGTGTGTGTGTGTGTGTGTGTGTGTGTGTGTGTG
>JAOTRA010000018.1:3820104-3830875 GCA_026260255.1 Pseudolaguvia tuberculata
GTGGAAGCCAGGCTGAGGGAAGAGGTGGCCATCTGTGAGCAACAGTATGGTTTCATGCCAAGGAAGAGTACCACAGAAAGTTTATAGGACTGTAGTGAGACCAGCGATGTTGTACGGTTTAGAGATAATGCCGTTGTCAAAAAGACAGGAGGCGGAGCTGGAGGTGGCAGAGTTGAAGATGCTGAGATTTTCATTGGTGGTGACAAAGATGGACAGGATAAGAAATGAGTTTGTTAGATGTTTTTAGACAAGGTGAGGGAAGCTAGATTGAGCTAGTTTGAACATGTGCAGAGGAGCGAAATGCAGTATATTGGTAGGAGAATGCTGAGGCTGGAGGTGCCGGGCAGGAGGAAAACAGGAAGACCAAAGAGAAGGTTTATGGATGTGGTGAAAGAAGACATGCAAGTAGTTGGGGTGAAAGAGGCAGATGTAGAGGACAGAAGAGTGTGCAGAAGAGCGATCCGCTGTGGTGACCCCTAACGGGAGCAGCCGAAAGGAGAAGAAGAAATCATTATGTATGTGACAAAACAGAAGTTGCATTTATTCATCTTCTAAGCCGCTTAATTCTTAGTGCACATAGGGGGAAAGGCAGGGGTACACACTGGACAGGTCGACAGTCCATCGGAGAGCCACATATAGAGCAGCAACCACATACACTCATAAGGGCAAATTCTCATGGGAAGAAAAGGATTTTTTAAGGATTTGGGGAAGTGCAGTGGTTAAGGTGTACCCCCAACTTGAACTGGGTTTGCATAGAATACCCTATGTAAAACAAAGTTAAAGGTTAATTGCAATATAGTAAGAAATAAAACAAAGGTAAAGGTGGAATTAAAGAGCTACCTCTTTATCTCTTAAATTTTTTTGTTAGATGATGACAACGGGAAGAAGGCCAACAATCCGAATCACTGTAACTGCATCATTGACCAAATTTTCACTGGCGGACTACAGTCAGATGTGACCTGTCAAGTTTGCCAGTAAGGATAATTGTTTTTGTGTGCACATGTTTTATATATGCACACGTTTGTGTTTGTGACTCTGTGTGGCAGTGTGACACCCAGTTTTATATACAGTTCTCTCCAGATCATTGCCCTCTCTGGTATTGTAATTCCACTTCCTAGCCATTTTTTACTTGAACCAGTCTGTGTTATTGCTTATTTGTAATATCCCTTACTTATTTTTTCTTTTTAAAACAAAAAATATATATTTTTTGAAGAAAAAAAAAAAAGTTTTAAGATATTTTCTATTTTCTAAGTCATGTGAAGTTTCATAGTCATTCTGACAAAGTATGATAATTTAACAAAATAACTGCCTAAAAGAATTATGCAATACTTCATGAACTTGTGCAAGAAAGATTTTAGGGGAAGCAGCAGAGACTGCAAGATGGTTTCTTGTGCAATGAAAAAACAAACATAAATTATCCTTTGTCTTTGTGGCATGAAATGTTTAAAGTAAGTGTTTAAGGTATTTACACGTAAAGTACAAGCTATTATAAAATACAGAAATATTGTGGCAAAGTGGCAATGATATGTACACCTTTAAACCTTGCAAAAGTTATTCTTTTATATATATATATAAAATGATATGCATACCATCAAACCTTACAAAAATTGAATATGTAGATATATACACAATGTTTCTGGAAATAAAGTTGGCAACGATCAATATATTTGAATAATAATTGTCCAGTAGATGTGATGCTAGTGATGAAGTGTCTTTTTTTTGCAACATATTTTCTCATGCATCTAGTGCAACATTTTAGGTTGAACTTCTAGGTTCAACACCAGCCTAAGGGACAAACAGGTAAACTTAAGATTCAGTGTCACTGACCCTCTACAGCACATTTTAAAGATTTACTAGATCTATTTACAGTCAGGTCCATAAATATTGTGACATCGACACAGTAAAACATTTTTAGCTCTATACACAACCACAATTCAAATGAAATGAACAAAAGATGTGCTTCAATTGCAGACTGTCAGCTTTAATTTGAGGGTATTTACATCCAAATCAGTTTGTGTAAATATTGCTCCCAATATATTTTAGCTCCTGTTACCATACCACATAACATTCACACATTTTTTTGCATTTTAGTTTTTACATGTCCAAGATTTTTAAATCTCTGCAAATCTCTGGTCTTTACAGTTTACAGTTGTTGATGTATTTAAGGTGCTGTCTGTCTTGTCCTTTTGTGGATTATTGTATAGTCAGTCAAAACTGTTTGCTGTCAGTGGATTTTCCAATTATGTACTGTGTGTACATTTTTCCACAGCTTTTGTCATGTGCGTTCTCTGTTCAACTTCAGTGTTTTATCTCCCAGAGTCTCTCTGTACATGCACAAGTTCTTACCTGCTTACTTAAATCTCTAAGTCTCTTTAAACATAAACACTAATCCTCATCACTAGTTGAGCAATTTGAAACTCTGAGATGTAAATATTTCTTATATATGCTGCTTTATTAACAAGGTTCTCATGCTTCTTGAAAGTACAAAGAATTTAAACACTGTGATTCAAAGAACAAAATAGGTCTTTTTGAAAGTACTAGTATTGTACTAGATGTGCTGTTGAAGAATAATTCAGTGTTAATGATTGGGGTGGAGATAAGGTAGCTAAAAATGTCATATTGATGAGACAGTTTTCTTAAGCTTGCTCTTTGATATATAACTGTTCTAGTATATGTACAAATGTACAGTTACGTTATGGTAGCCATTTACTTACTGTTCTATTTCAGTGGTGTTTCCACTACAATAGACCCGTTTTGGGACATCAGTCTGGACCTGCCTGGCTCATCCACACCCTTCTGGCCTCTAAGTCCGGGAGTTGATAGTGCTTTGGTTAATGGAGAGGGTCATATGACTGGCTCCACGACACTCACAGACTGTCTGCGCCGGTGGGTTTTTATTTACTCCATGGATAAACTACTGGATAAATTGATAATATACACAAACACTTTTTAGAAACTTAATTGTATTATTGCTTATTTAGCACAGCCTATTTTTTCATCTACCATCTAGTTGCTTTTTACAATTTGCATTAAAGTGGCAAGTTTCGAATTAAGCCAAATATTAACCGTTCTTTAACAGTATCTTTTTCCCATTCTGAATGTGTCCAGGTTTACGTAGTGTGCTTTGAGAGACAGTTAGTAATATTATTTTAGATGTTTTACTTCACATCAGCAGTGGAGTCAAAAGGAAGGCTTTCTTAAAAAAAAAAAAAAAGCTTATCTAGAATTAGATTGGCATCAACATTCAATGTCTAAATGGTGTAATCTGAACCACACCTTGCCAAAAGGGTCTAAATATAATACATTTTCATGTTGTAAAAAATTGCAAATTTACACTTTTATGTTCATTTTAATCCTATCCACTAGGTTGTAGCAGTGCACAGTAAACCAAAGGCTTTAATTTCTTCTTACAATATAATTAGTCACAGAAAATCTGTTTAATTTGCAATACAATTTTTATCCATGCTTGGATAAATAACTCCTTTAATTATGACAAATGAAAACTGTTTGAATGCATATTTTTGTGTGAAAATGTAAAGTCAAATAATAATTGAATAAAGATAATCATTAAATGACTTACAGACATTCAACACCACGCTTCATTTTACATTTATCATGTGTCTAATGCCTCATGTTTCATTGAGTTATTAGAAAGAAATTGCAGAAAAAAAAGAATAGTTGTTAGAAATAAATTGCAATGTTATATGAATTAATAATGAATAGGCAGTCTGAAAAATCTTAGTTTAAGCTTTACCTTTTTAATAAATGTTTTTATTCATACACACATTGATGAAACTGTAAACATGTTCCTGTTACATTTCTTCTGCTCTCTTTGTCTGCTATGGTCTTCTGCAGATTCACTAGGCCAGAGCATCTGGGTAGCACTGCCAAAATTAAATGTGGAGGTTGTCATAGCTATCAGGAGTCCACCAAACAGCTAACAATGAAGAAGTTGCCCATAGTTGCATGTTTTCATCTGAAGGTAAGTTATATTATTTCTAAACATTAACATAAACACATGGTGACATTTTCGTGTATATATATATATATATATATACACATACATACATAGTGTCGATCAGTATGTGGCACTGCTCAGGTGTTATGAGAGCTCAGGTTGCTCTGAAAATGACCTTTAGCTCTTCTGCGTTGTTGGATCTGGCATATTGCAGCTTCCTCTTCACAATACCCCATATATGCCATTGTCCTTAAACCAGGTACTGGTAGCTTTGGCACTGTGACTCCATATAGCAGCATGAAGTGCTGGTATACAGCTGCATTGACTTTGGACCTCAGAAACCACTATGGAAACTTTACAGTGGACCTCAAGCAATGTGAATTCTGTGCCTCTCCTCTCTTCCTCCAAATAGGGAGATCATTGGGAGATGATTTCCAAAGGAAATGCAAAATTTACTTTCATCAGAGTACATAACATTGGACCACTTTTTGTCGTTTTGTTTTTAGCTGTCTGTTGTTTAAGTGGTTTGACACAAAGAATGCAACAGCTGAAAGCTATGTCTTGCAAACGACTGTGCATAGTGGTTCTAGAAGCACTGACTTTAGCTATAGTCCACTCTTTGCAAATCTCTCCCACATTTTTTGAATGAATCTCCATGTGGGCAGTGCGGTGGCATAGTGGGATCTTTCTGTGCCAAGTTTGCATGTTCTCCCTGCACTTGCTTGGGTTTCCTCCGGTTACTCCTGTTTCCTCCTGCAGTCCAAAAACATATACATAAGGTTGATTGGGGAGTCTAAATTGCTCATAGGAGTGTGTGTGTGTGTGTGTGGTTTGTCTGTGTGTGGCCCTGAGATGGACTGGTGACCTGTCCAGGGTGTACCCCTGCCTCTCACCCTATGTACGCTAGGACAGGCACCCCCTATGACCCTGAATAAGGGAATCAATGGGCAAGATGCTGAATGAATGAATAAATTATCTCCAGGGTGCGGTTATCACTATTGCTTGTACACGTTTTTCTGCTCTAACCTTATGATTGTGTAGCAAACAGAACTAGACCGAGAGACCATTAAAAGTCTTTGCAGGTGTTTTGAGGTAATTAGCTGATGAGTGTGGCACCAGATGTCTTCAATAATGAACCTTTTTGCAAAAACCTTTTTTTTCTTGAAGATAATCTAATTACATGATCAGCACCTGTATATGTGTACATTTTAGTCTATTAATTATAATTTTTTTTACATTTACTATTCATTACATTCTAAGCATCAGTATAAATGCTAATAATCTTTGTGACTGATTAATAATGATCATCCTATACTCATGCAGTATATAGGATGTATAGTAGCAGTATTAGTTCAATATTTAACTAGGCAAGCTATTCGGATGATTCAAGAAGATTTAAAATTTATTTTACATTCATTCATTTATTTATCTTATTAAAATGTAATTAATTTGAACATAGGGCGAAAGGACAGGTTGCCAGTCCATTGCAGGGCCACACATAGACAAACAAAAATGTATTGATCGATCGATAGATAGAAGGTAATAAAGTTAACTTTATAAAAATGATTTACATTAGCATGACCCACATTTCAATAAAATAGCTAAAGATTGTTTTACATTTCCAAAAAAAGATAAAAAAAACAAAACCTTTTTTTTAAATTGTTTGGTATGTTGATGTTACTTTGTAGAACAAACATCTTTTAAAAATGTAGTTATTTAAAGGAATGTTACACTTTACACTTTTTTTTTTCATGTTCATTAATTTGTTCATCTGTGCTGTTCCAGCGTTTCGAGCATTCAGCCAAGTTGCGCAGAAAGATCACTACATATGTATCATTTCCCTTAGACTTAGACATGACACCTTTCATGGCCTCCAGGTGAGCTTGGTCAACATATCCGTGTTCCTCTTGTTGTTTGGTTACATAACAATACACACTCAACACTGTATACACCATGCACATCACAGGCATATTTAAGCACAAATATAGTAGTAGACATTTGTCTTATAAACAATATAAAATGTGTATAATTGTGACAATTTTAATAATTTAATAAATAATACTAATAAAACTTTTAATTGATTTTTGTTTTTTGACAGTAAAGAGAGCAAAGTAAATGGTCAATACCAGCAATCATTAGATGTATTAAACAATGACAATAAGTAAGTAATAACTTGGCTTATATACTATTTTTGGAAGGATAAAAAAATATTTGTTTGATAAAAAGGGTACTCATGAAAACTGAACAATAGCACCTTTTTATGGTCTGATGTGGTAACATCTCTGCTTTTATATAAAAGTCTATTTATGTATTAATATCTATTAATGTTGTTGTTTTTTACTCAGATACTCCCTGTTTGCTGTAGTGAATCACCAGGGCACATTAGAAAGTGGCCACTACACCAGCTTTATCCGCCAGCACAAGGACCAATGGTTTAAATGTGATGATGCCATCATCACCAAGGCAAGCATTAAGGACGTGCTGGACAGTGAAGGGTATGTAGAGATTCTATAAAAAGCAAAAGAAACTTGGAATGGGTATTTATTATAAATATACATTAAACATGCAAATCACCTTACAGACATATTTGCAAACTTAATGTAAAATATTATTTGATAAGTAATAATTGCTTTTCTCTGACTGTTACAGGTATTTGTTATTCTACCATAAGCAGTTCCTTGAATATGAATAGCGTTTACATCTACTGAATGTGGGTTTTTTCAGTTCATCCAGTTAAATAGGGAAGCTCACACCTACAGAAGGACACAATCAACACAATCCTACCTGAAACTGTGACTACCCAACGCTTCCTTACCATACAGGGACCAAAGTAAAGGAAAAAGGAAAATCGAATCATGCAACACATTCAAACCAGCACTGAGCTATCCAATACTTGATGTAAGAGCAGAGGAGAGAAAGAAATGCCAATGCTTTCCGCCTCCCCTGCAACTTTCTACACTGCTAAAAAAAGAGTGAAGTCTGTAAACACAGGAATAGAGGGCACATCTACATTTTGACTATATTTTTTCTCCCAAATTACTGTGTTTTCACATTTTGTTATTTCCCTCTCCATGGTGCGCTCATTTAAACTGACCAAGTGTTAGAATCCTTGCAGGTGAGCTGGCGTCTATTTTGCATATGGACATGATGGGCAAAAATGGACTATTAAAGCATATAAATTATTATGAACATTGTTGAAATTAGTCATGAAATAATTTATTTTCCTATCTAGTCTTTTTTTTTTTTTAAGTAGAGACTTGTCTGTAGGAGTGAAGCATGTAGTCAGCACTTCGATCTACACTGAGAGTATAGACAAGTCTTTGCTATTTCCATTTTCTGATTTTTTGTTACTATTTTTTTTACTGGTTTGCAGGGTTCTGTTACCCAAATGTTTTCATTTGTATATCTCTTGTATTGTGAACCGTAAGATATTATGGAGCTAAATCAAGACTCTGATTAAGCAGCAGACTTGACCATTTATCAAAGCAATATTTGATAAAACCACGCTGTTATTTTATTTTTATGATCTTCATCAAAGTTAAACATCCCACACAGGCCAATCCTTTAGGTCTATACAAAGCAGTTCACTTGAGTGAAACACTCAACAAGCATCTCATTGCTCCAATTTGAATGGCAAATGATAAAGGTGATGGGGTAATCTTTCTAAACCACTGAGCTGTTTGCAGAGATGCATGCTTTACACAGCATTAAACAAAAAAGGCAACCAATACAGTTGCCTAGTAAACTATTAACCATAAATCAAAGAGCCCAGCATGACCAGCAAAACAAAACTTCTAGGCCGCACAGCAAGCAATCAAAATAACACCAAGTATGAAATTGCACTTTGCATGCATCTGATTTGAAATGTTTTATTAGCTATATTAATGTTACTATTTTAGCAAACACAGTAAAATGGTAAACTACAACAATTTAATTCTCATCCTCCATCATATTAGTCACGTTGCTTCATTTGCAGCATGCAAAATGAAGTAACCTAAACAACTGTTAATGGTCTGTTATGTTGTAAATGCTACCTGTAATGTTGTAGTGTCATTAACACACAAAACAGAAGCTCTTCCTCGAGCTAGTAACCAGATAAGAGGTCCTTTTACCTACGAAAGAAATGTGTAATATGAGCATGGCTGGTTACTGTGACCTATGGTTTTATATGTCTGTTTTAGATACATATATCCATAGTAGTACGGCGTTACATGGTGTAAAGCACGTATCAGCCTATGCACTTAAAATCAATACATTACGCTGTAAGGTTCATTTCACCACAAACTCTGAACACCCAAGACCTGATATATAGTGGTTATGCTGGACTGAGCAATTTTGACCTATTACCAATTAAAACATATGTTTTGAAATTATTTTTGCAGTAATCAATAGATATTTAGACATTTACAAAGGACCTACATTAGCTTTTTATTTTTAATTTAAAGCTAAAAGGATAAAATTGAAAAAAAAAAAAAAAACCCACACAACCAGTCAACTATCAAGAAAGTGTTCTAATACCAACCTTCTACTAGGAGCTGTTGAACTACATAAGGGGCTGCCTCCAGCAGTATTCACTGTGCCACTGTGCCTTGTGCACACTGGTGCCTCTGCACACAAACCCAGTGCTGCTCTTTAAAAATCTGTATGCTGTTTCCGCATAGAGATAACGACAGAACATGTTTCTTTTATCATCTCTACTCAGTGAATCTGTCTGTGCGGTTTTATCATTTTGCTGAAAGTATCCCATTTCAAGTTTGCATGGCTCAACTTGTTGTTGATACATGTTAAAGGCTTCAAAATATAACTGGTGTACTTGTATAAAAGAAATGTATGAGACAAATTTAAGCCTGTTCATTTCTCTGCTGCAATGTTTCTTTCTTTCTTTGCCAGAATTAAATGGGGTGATATTCATGGCTTGTGTAGCGTGTCACTATGACTAATTGGTCATTCAGGGAAGCAAAAGTATTTAAGTAATTAAAACTTAACTGGAACTGTGTCTTGTCTTTTTTTGGTTTGTCCTGTTCTTGGTTTTAACAGTTGGGTGAGTTTTATATCCAAAGTTCTGGTTATCTGTATAATATCATTAATTCACAAAAGATCCAGTGGCATGTTTTAAATCTCATTTCTGTTTTGGAAAAGTTACAAAGCTTTAGTTAACTATTCAGTTTTTATAGATAAAGTCTATTTTTGATCCACTGAATGTGAAAAAGCCATAATTAGTTAATAATTAAGTACTAAGTATACTACCTCAAACTGGTGTATTTGTTAAGAAAGACATTTTTGGGCCAAACAGACACCACCATTAGTATGAAGTTTAATAATGTTTAATATTTCTTTTTACAATAGCATGCACCACAAATGTTATACTTGGTTACAAAACCAAAATAAAACTATATGTGAATCAAATGGGTGGATATTCATTCATTCATCTTCTAACCTGCTTATTCCCTAGTTCGGCTGCATGTGGGTTTGCTGGAGCCTATCCCAGTGCACTTAGGGTGCGAGGCAGGGGTTTGACCTTTTTTTTACTCTCTAAACTTTACACTCAGCCACTGATAGTTTCTTACCATCTCTTTCTTCAACCATAGATGTTCCTTGTCCTCTGCCTGTCAAACATAGGACATCTTTTTGTCTTGCTACTTTTTATGCATACAAGAACTGAGATCAGCAGAGAGACAGATCACATTAACACAGATCACACCAGCTAACATACTCTCTTGTTCATGTTCTCTTTGGTACTGACTTTGGCCAAGACTGCAAGGAAAAACTTTGCAAGCGCTACAAGATCTTCTCCTGGTTATTCACCAAACTGCTTCCACTAATCTTATTTTAATCAATACGATTAAGATTACATCTTACATAGACGACACACATCAACAAACAACCACACACACTCACTTCTATGGGCAACTTAGAATCACAAATCAACCTAATGCACATGTCTCTCCATATCCGAGAAGTGAACTGTGGGCCCTGGTTGGAAATGATATCCTCAGGTAATCCGAATACTCTGAACACCTGTTCAAAGAGATGTGTGGCGGTTTCCATAGCTATGGGCAGGTGTTTAAGGGGCAGGCACTAATGGTCAGATTCATGATGTAACCCTGAGACAGGAGCAGGTCTGTGATGTAGTCTTCCGCGATATGGGATCACAACCTCTGGGGAACAGCCAGCAGATGTAGGAGGCCTGGAGGTAGATGATGTGGAGTTTTGGCTTGGGCACTGTTGTCAACATTTGTTTGCTTGTGAAAGCAGAGACCAGGAGACATTGGGATATCTTTTCAGCAGAAATTACTGTTTATTGAGAACTCGCTGCGCGTCGCTGTAGTCATCCAAGTCTGACTAGAGCTTGTGGCAAATTTTGTAGGGTTTTGGAGAGTTTAAATATGAAAATAGAAGATATTATTGTTATAACTAAGGTAGCACTAAAATTAGGGAATTAGGAAAAGTAAGCAAAATCATGTGCCACCAACATAATCAATATAACCATCTTAGGTGTATTGATTAGCATTTAACCGAGTATAACCAAGTAGCATGTAGGATATAATCTACCTATACTCACTTTATATAGCCAGTATGTACTCACTATTAACCTAATAATTTATATGTAGAATTAATATGCATGTTGAAAACACCAGCTTCAGTAGCGACGGGGTGTAATCTGGAGTCCCAGTGGGACATTGATGGGAAGCAGACGTGGATGGGATAAAGCGAAAAGGAGGAATGAAGGACGTGGGTCTGTGTTGCAACATCTCGCGTCTCTGGGACGAACCTTATTTGGGTACAGCAATAGTTGGGGTCAGGGACAGCGTA
>JAOTRA010000018.1:3830975-3845335 GCA_026260255.1 Pseudolaguvia tuberculata
CTCTCTCTCTCTCTCTCTCTCTCTCTCTCTCTCTCTCTCTCTCTCTCTCTCTCTCTCTCTCTCACTCTCTCTCTTTCACACATACTTAGCAGAGAAGGTGAGGGTGCCTAACACAGTTTTGGAGAGTCTAAAATAAAATGTATTTCAATACATTTTGAATGTATTGAAATGCATTTTATTTTCTTCAATTGTTGATAATTAAACAAGGTAGTATTTTTAAATGGACTCATTTGCTGCATTTTTCTGTAACACTTCTACACTCACTAAAAATTGTCTCTCAGGGTGACTACAGATCTTACAATAAATACAAATTTCCAAAGCCTTAACTTCATATTAGATCATATTAGGTCTTAAATACATTTAGGTCATATCACAACATAAAACAGACCCAATGATGATTAAGATAATATGACAAAATATAACAAAAAATACTGATTAATTTATGTGGGGCATTAGTTTTTTTTTTTTGACCGGTTCAGTTTGTAATCAATATGGACACCCAGGAGTTTGTAGCTGTTCACAATGTCCATTTCAGTGCTCCAATGTCCATCAGCTCTTTAGTTTTTGAGACATAGAGCTACAGGTGATTTAGTCAGCCTACCATAGCAGTCATTGGAGAGTTTCTACAGATGGCAGAATGGTGAACAGTGTCTGAAATCTAAAAGGCAAATGTTAAAAGAGACAGGAGTGTCCATTGTCCAAGTCACAAGAGAAACAACTACCTGCATGACCAGTAGCTTATCAATGAGCATTTCAAATCTGATGGTGTTAAAAGCACTGGAGAAATTAAAAATATAGTTGTTTACAAGTATGTGTGTTGGCTTTGTCTTTCTTTCTTTCTTTCTTTCTTTCTTTCTTTCTTTCTTTCTTTCTTTCTTTTTTTTTCATACCCTCTTTTTCTCTAATTCAGGGGTCTACTAGAACATATCCCAGTGCACATAGGGCAAGAGGCAGTTTGCCAGTCGATCGCAGGGCAGCACATAGATGAACAACCATACACACATTCCTATGGGCAATTTAGAATCAGCACTCAACCTAATATGCATGTTTTTGGACTGTGGGAAGAAACCCTAAATACCCGGAGGAAACACACGCAAGTGCAGGGAGAACATGCAAATTATGCACAGAAAGATCCACGGCCCAGGAATCGAATCCAGGACCATCTTGTTGTGATGCGACCGTGTTAACCATTACGCCACAGTCCCGCTTATTGATAAAATAATATAAATTGTAAATATACAATATAAATTTTTAAAGTTAATGTTTTTTAAAGTTTGTTTGTGTCTAAAATTATTGGGTAATGTAATATTGACTAATATTGTTTAATCCTGGAAATAGAGGAAAGTAAAAAAAATTAAATTAAAGCTAGCATTGAGAAATATTTTTAAGTAGTGTTCAGGCCAATGAGGTACATTGTGCTGTATTTCAATAAAGAACCACAGAAATGCAGGCAGAAGTACAGGGAGCCAACATTACTACAGGTGCTACAAACATTGTCTGTAAAGCACCTGATAGTGGGTTTAAGTTAAACACTATAGTTCCATTAATTACTTTGAACATTAACATTTTGCCATAGCGGTTGTTTCTTTTTCCTGAATCCAACCGTGTTTGCAAGTCAATGATAGATCTTCGGAACTTCAAAACTTTATATACATTGTTAGTTTATCTGGAAACAGCAGTGTTCCACAAGTGGCAACATCACTAAACATAATCATGAGTGGAAGAAATATCAGCCCTGTCTTGATTTAGTTAAGAATGTTTAGAAAGGTCTGTGTCGACAAGCAAGTGGACCCACTGTCTTTCACTGAGAAAATGTTAAATCAAAATGTTATTCTTCTGGACCCTCAAAGAGCACATTGTATGGGAATCCAGAAGGACATAACAGGCCCAATGAAAGAAGTTCTTTCGTGTTTTCTCTGCCCAGTGGCCCCCTCCCAGCATCCCATCTCTCTCATTTCCCTCTCCCAGTTTCTCTCTTTTTGTGAGAACAGCTGCTCTCTGGCTGTGAAGGCTTGGAATGACTCTAAGCAGACATCTGTAGTTCTTGCACTCTCTCACAGAAACCTTTAGTCTGGGTTGCACAAAGACCTCAATTCATGGCCCTCTACTCATCTACAGTGGCTAAGAGGTCACCAGAAGCCCACAGTTCCTTCTTTTCTCTTACAGCACATTTTCACAACAAGTAATACAGGCTTTTTATAACAATGCAAAATTGTCTGGATTGTGAGGGAAAAATTGTTTCATCCCCCACTAATTATTAATTATAATTATTAATGAAAACAAACATTTTGTATATTTGCTCACTGTCAGAAATGATCAGTCTATAATTTCAATGGTTATTCTAACAGTGAAAAACAGAATAATAGAAAACATCCATTAAAGCAAGTTTCATAAAAGTTGTACATTTAATTGCATTTTAATCTGTAAAATAAGGAATGTACCTAGCTCCATGTTTGACAGTGGTTATGGTGTGCTTTAAGTCATAGAGAGCAAGAAGTCTCACCTGAAGAAAAAGCATTCACCTAATACTCTTTGAATAGATTCAAATTATTCACATTGACATTGATCCTGCTGTGTAGTTTTGGGCAGATTCCTCACCATTCTTATGAGGTATATTGAAAGTTATGTCTGGTTACACTCATTGGCGAATCATCATGCTAACTGATGTCACCGTCTTAACAAATTGCTTGGTGATGGTCTTGTAGCCCATTCCAGTTTTGTGTAAATGTACAATCTTATTCCTGACTTTAATGGACAGCTGTTAGGTCTTGGCCATTTTAGAATCTGATTGCAGTATTGAGTGCCTCTGTGGACAGGTGTCTTTTACAGGTAACAAGATGAGATAAGGAGCACTTTTTTTAAGATAGTCACTTTAAAAGATTCCCATTAGGAGAATGCTCCTCATCTCTTACATTTTCTGAATTTAACATACATTCCAGTGCAATGTGCAAAAATGCTTTGAATTTTATTGTTATTCTGTCTCGTTAGACTATTAAATATATAAAAAATTTCATGGTCATGGTCAGTATGCATACAAACACAGAAAATCAGCAAGGGCTCCTAGTTTTTCTTGCTTATTTTATTTTTTGGTGGTTGGCACATATTCATCCATATATATATATTCAACACTGTCTCTGTTGTATTTTTCTGTTTTTGTTTGGTTGTTACTTTCTTCTCCTGCAAGGGCTTCACAAGTATTCCAGCGGCTTTAAGGTAAGTTATCTTATTAAGGGATAGAGACCATATGCTGGGTCACATTGGTCTGCTGGAGCCTATCCCTGTTCTCTGAAGGGCGATAAGCAGGAGGGGTACGAGCTGGGCATGTCACCAGTCCATACACTCTAGCAATCGCCACAAGACGGTATTTTTTAGAGTCGTTTTTTTAAGTAGGTAAAGAGACATGAAACAATTCTGACTTTAACAGCAGGTGTAAAATAAAGTGTTATTTCCATATTGTGTTAGGTGTGTAAGATAAAAATCGGAAATAATTTGATTTTCATTTTAAATTGTTTGAAATCAGCTTATTTATTTAGAAACTTATCTATATTTATTTAAAAAGAAAACTTAAGGAAGCTTCTTTAGAGCTCACAATGCTCCTGGGCTCTATTCAAACCCTTCTTATCCAGCATGATCTAAAACTTTGGTTACTATTATTAAATATTTTTGGCTTTAGACCAGTAAAGAACACTATTCTCACAATTCTGTCACAATTCTGTTTGAAATATTCTTTTATAGACGACACATTATCTATAGTCACATATTCCCTTATTACCCATAAAAGGATGAGTTCCCTTTTGAGACATTACAGATTCTAAATAAATATATATTATTAAATATATATATTATATCATTTATTTTTTCCCTAAATTGGGCTCTACATTTCTGTGAAGCAGCTTTAAGGTAAAGTTATTGTTAAAATAAATTGAATCTGTTAGTTTGTAATTTAAGAGCCAACTTTGTCAGTATTATCATAGATCATACATAGTCAGTCTGTTTGCTGAAATATGTCTCTAGTCTAATGGATTATTAACCATAAAGTTTCTAGAATGTGTAATCTATGAATATGAATTGAAACAACAACAAAAAATGCTAAGGCTTTGAGAAATTCAAAATTGGCTCATAAGACATTGTTGTTGAACACTTTTCATGAGGCTCATCTGCTTCTGATTAAGAAAAAACAGCCATGCCAAAACAGATATGTATCTGAGTCCTGGGTAGACAAAGACTCATTCATTTGCTGCAACACACAGCATGAGAATGTGATTCCTAAGGCTTGTACTCAAAGGCTGTAATGGAGGTTGTCCTTGTCTGTGGTGATTTGTGTGTTTGGTTTGGAACTGCCTGAGGTGGAGTTTAGTGACCATATTCTGGTTTGCAAGAAAAGTGTGAGAAAATGTAAAACGTATGCTTTGAATACATAAAATATTGCTAAAATAGTATTCCATGATTAATGATGTAATAATTATGTTTAAAAAACCTATGTTTGGTTCAAATCTACAATATGAAATATAACTAATATTTAGATGCTGTTTTGATGACACTGTTTATTGTATGTTGTATTTTAAAGCCTGGCTGATTTGAATGGAAGTTAATAGTAATTATTGCTTAATTTCTCACACTGTGTCATAGAGTTACTATTAACAGCAGATTCTAACCCAATATCTGGGTGTTCCCAATCAGCCAAACCCTAATAACCTGTACCTGCAGCCACGTGCGAAATAAGTGGGAAGTGGCATCAATGGCATGTGAGGGCCCTGGGAAAGGGGCTCTCCATAAAGTGTTTTTGTATAGGGTTCAGGAATTAAGTTAATCATTGACACTCAATTTAAACAGCATTCTCTCATACCTTCTCGGTCTAGGAAACTCATGCATGTTTTGTGTAGCTTGTTAACAGTGGAGCCGCAAACTTTACCACCTTCTAATAAACTGAGCTGAAGTATCTGATGTGAGTAGCCATACAGCATTATCATTTGCATTTAAATGGTTTACTTTCTTTTAAAAATATATATATATATTACAGAAAGTTTTTCCCAGTTTGATGTTGGCTTCTCTATTAAACTACAATCCCTGACAAAAGTCTTGTCACTTGTGTACAAATTGACCTGAAGTGCAGCTGAAATATATTTTTAATCAAAATTTTATTATTATTTTTTACAAGAAATGGCTCATTTTAATCCCAACAGCTTTTGTAATAATGTTTCAGTGCAAAACGAAACTGTCAAAAAGTATTTTAATATTCATCTTGGTAAAACCCATTGAGTCCATTTTTGACATAAGTGTTATCGCCTTGTCAAATGAGCTTTACCTGTAACTAATAATGGATCAATTAGGTCTCAGATGTGCATAAAAAAACAGAGTACACTAGACCTTCACATCAATTGCAACTGGACCTCTGTGAACTTCATCTTATCAAGAGGCTGAAGACCAGATGTCTCAGCGTCAAGTACAGAGGTTGAAAAGAAGATTGGAAGAGACTGGAGATATTTTTGACAAGCCCAGGTCAGGCAGACCCCGCTGCTCGAGAGGACCGTCTGTTGGTTGGAAAATCCAAGACCAGCCCATTTTCCACTGCAGCAGCTCTCCACGAGACCTGGGCACCTGATGTCCCTCTGTCAACCAGAACGGTTTGTAGGATTCTGTCTCAAAATAGCCTCCACGGTTAAATCAGTGCACAGAAGACAGCACTAAACAAAAGACAATTGAAAAACCGTGAGGCAATTGCCAAGGCCCACAACCTGCTAAAAGGATGGAAGCTGGAAAAGTGGAAGAAGGTGGATCCGAGATTCACCCAGTAAGTACCCGGAGGAAACCCACTCAATTGCAGGGAGGACATGCAAACTCCACACAGAAAGATTCTTACAGGAATTGAATCAGGTTCTCATTCAACATTACCAACATGGAAAGTAACCTAGTGGTTAAGGTGTTGGACTAATAGCAGAAAGACCAGGGTTCGAATCCCACCTCCACCAAGCAACCTTTAGCAAGCCCCTTAACCCACAACTGCTCAGTTGTAAAAAAGAGACTAAATGTAAGTCGGTCTGTTTAAGAGTGTCTGCCAAAATGCCAAACTGTAACATAAATTCAGGTCAAGCTTGAGTTGTGATTAAGCGAAGGTGAAGGCCTACCCACATATTTAGCATTCCTTCAGTCTGGGTGTAAATTGTGAAAAATTTGTGTTTGACCAAGTCTTTGTATTCATCTCATGATAAGCAAACACCACTTCCCAATTCCTCCAATCCACTGCCTTGTTAAAGGTGTTATTTGTTAAAGCTTGAGTGGCTTGTAAGTGTGTGGAGTTTCAATCTAAAAGATGGGGGTTAATGTGTCTTTGGGGGCCGGGGTGCACAAAGAGTGCTTTCATTTCCCCTGGCTGAAGACAGTGGTGCTAAGGGTAAAAAGATGACCATGTGGGTTGGAGGAATTGGGAATATTGTAGCGAGCTGCCAAAAAAAAGTTTAGAAAAGAATAACAGTACAAGGAAATAAAGACAACACTTCAGATGATATTTAAACTTTAAAGTAATTTATTAACTAATTTTTTGTGCAATTGTGTTTTCACATAATGTATCAGCAAAGTAGAATACGGTTATGTTTAATACAACTTACAACAGTTAGTATTAGTTAACAAAATTGTTATAAGTTAATTAGTGGATATCATTGTTACAAGGTATAATGGTCAGTTTGCATAGTAAGATTGTACATTGCATAACACACATAAGTACAGGTACGAAGATGAATGAATGAATAATTACATTTAATTAGTTCAGCTGGTGTATATAATGCACTGTGTTTAATTTTTATTATCAACAACTGTATGTGTGTAACGTATTCTTGTTTTGAGTGGTCATTAAAAAAAAGCTGCAAACTGAGTCATGCAGTTCTCCTGCCTCATGAGATCACTATCTCCTGCCTCATGGCTATAGTGATCCCAGGGATTTACAGAGAGACTTTTAAAACAGAAGGTCAAGTTATTGATGCTTTTATCAGGAACAGCGCATGGACAAGTAAAGGTAAGATGATAATACAATTTTTTTTTAAAGTTCTTGTTTTCTATGCTACAGTTTGTACGAAACTGATGAAATTTTAATCTTGTTGCTAATCAAACACAGTTAGTTATAATTACAGTTTGGCATTTGGCAGGCGCTCTTGTCTAGAGCGACTTACATGTGTATAGTCTCTTTTTTGGGCGACTTACATGTGTAGTCTCTTTTTTGAGCGACTTACATGTGTATAGTCTGTATTTGGTCACTTTTTTACAACTGAGACCGAACCCCGGTCTTTCTGATATTAGTCCAACACCTTAACCACTAGGCTACCACTTCCCAAATGTTGATCAAGCTACTCTGTAGGGTGGGTTCATTCATTCATTCATCTTCTTACCCGCTTATTCCAGAATTTGGGGTCACGATGGTCTGCTGCACCTATTTCAGCACACATGGGGTGAGAGGCAAGGGTACACCCTGGACGGCTTGCTAGTCCATCTCAAGGCAACACTGTAGGCTTCATTCATTCATTCATTCATTCATTCATTCATTCATTTATCTTTTTACCCTCTTATTCCAGTCTCCGGTGCCACGGGGGTCCACTGCGCCTATTCCAACACACACAGGGCGAGAGGCAGGGGTACACCCTGGACGGGTCATCAGTCCATCTCAGTGCAACACATAGACAAACAACCAATCACACACTCATTCACTCCTATGGACAATTTAGAATCACTAATCGACCTAATCTGCATGTTTTTAGACTGTGGGAGGAAACCAATGTACACAGAGGAAACCCACGCAAGCGCACAGAAAGGTCTCGGCCCGGGATTCAAACCCGGGACCTTCTTGTTGTGAGGCGACTGTGCTACCCACTACGCCACCGCACCACTGTAGGGTTCATATATTTGTAAATCTGACTGTGATGATGTCAGTGCCTCACCAGACATAAACCTCACTGCACGTCACTGGTGAGAACTATAAATTCTCTTGTACAAATTAAAGCATACACCAACAAATACAGAAGGCATGTTGTTTCTTTTCTCTCCCCCTGCCCCCACTGTCTAGTTTATGCCCTCCCTCAACAGAAGTCTTTACCTCTTTTTCCTTATACACTTTCCCCTCTCATACAACCAACTCTGGCTTTGTGTCTATATGTGTTGTTCCCATATCTGTGTCTGTTTATATCAACTCCTCTTTAGTGGACTTAAGTGACAAAGAACAATGGCATATTTGTAGTTAAGCAACATTTTTCCATTTATTTCTTGTACAAATCTCTATGAAAATCAATACTCCATCTGAAAACAGTGTATTATATTATTTCAAATATGATGGGGCATTTATATTATTTATATATTATGGGGCAGTGTAAAAGGATAGCTTTGTGTACTATAGGAGTGTGCTTCCGTAAAAGTATAATTTATACTGGAGCTGTTGGATCAAAGACATCACCACCAATAAGTTTTAGTCACTTGGGTACAATGAATGCCAGGATGCCCAGTTCTAATAAAGTACCCATGTAAACAAACGCTTGTGGACTTATATAATATATTAGGAACTGGATTTGAGATCTGTGGAATTCAAACTTTTCTGTTTGACAAACAGCTACTTATTGAGAAGTGGTTGATATATGCGATGACACACACATTGATCAGGTCATAAAAGATATTATTAATAAATGAATGGAAGACTGCTGGGGTGTTATAGAGGCCATACGGCATGACAAGGAACTCATAGTGGCTTTGGGGCATAATCAAGACAGTCTTCCATTTGTCACTGCTCTGGATTCTCATTAGATTTTAGGCACTGCACCCATCTAGCTTAGTGAAGATTTTGGCTTCTCGTAGCTATTCGAGGACAGCGCGTAACTGGGGCAGTGGGTATCGGTACTTGACAGTGATGCTATTCAAACCCCGATAGTCAATGCACAGACATTTTTCTTCTTTACAAAGATAAGGGGGAAAAGGGAAGGGGGATAAGGGACTTCTGGGTATTGTTTGGTAGTAGACGCCAGGGAAATGGGGAGGGAATTCAGCAGCACTTTATTTGCTAAACACTTCAACTAGATTATGATAGACATGGACATTGGGTGGATAGGTCTGGGCATTAAACCACTGCACTGTCGCCTATCGATGGTAATATGCAGCACTGGGGGATCTTGATTTTTTGATGCAACTTTTCCTCTATGAGGTTTAATGCCGACCCTAAGTCCACAATGGCAGGGAACACACACAAGACGGGGATGATTAAAACCTGGTTGCACGGAGACCAGAAAACACATTTCAGACAATACTGCATTTAGAGGGACAAATTCTTTAGAAACGGGTTGACCGTAAAATGCTGGCTTGTGTATAGCTAATATTGTTTTTTTAATGTCTACTTGATTTGCTATGAATATCTTCAATAAATTATAAAAATACTTTTTCCTTCTTTTCCAAACACTGGTTCTTATTGTTTGGGAGATTTTAATAAGCCCATCATTACCTAGTGCTTACTGCAGTGTCATTGCTATCAAGTTGGCAGTAGACTCTGGACTTTGTTGTCATCCTCTGACTACGTTGTTCCTGCAGCAACAGTGACTTTCACTCACTGTTTTACTGATGGCCATAAATGGCAGTATTTTCAGTAAATGTATATAGTCAAGTTGTTGTGCCTTCATCTGAATTTACCCTTTCCATTTTTACCTCTGAATTTTTATGACTTTTCTTTTGTGGCTTAAAAAGATTAATTAAGAAAAGATTTGATGAAGGGAATTATAAAGACAAGATGGATTGATAATGCAGTCAGTACAAATCTAAAGACACAAAATGAGAAGACATAATCGAAAAACAGGCACGTGTGTTGCATGAGGACAAACAACCAATCAGAACATGACACAAAGACAGGGGAAACTCAACACAGGACACACAAGAGAATCAAGTATTCTCTCTGGAGTGTCTGTGTCAGCTGAAGCCCCTTCTGGCATGGATGGGTCAGCAGGAGTCTCGTCTGGCTTTGATGGGTCAGCTGGAGTCTCCTCTGGTGTGAATCAGCTGGAGAACCCTCTGGCATTGCTGGGACACTTGGAGCCCCCTGTGACTGGAATTGCTGGAGACCTTGGTAGCCCAGCTGCCCTAGTAGATCCCAAATGGGAATCCACTACGTGAGACACCAGCCGGTGTCTATTGATGACAGTTGTCTGAACAGTCCGAGGGGAGAAAGACATTTGGAGTGGCAGCCATCTTGACACTGTGACCAGAATCCATGTTGTGGGTTGTCTGCAGGGGGTTGCAAGGAGGAACCATTAATCAGCAAGACATATTCCTCTAGGGGCCAGGGAATTTTACACCCTGGCAAAAGTGGCTGCAAAGTCGTTAAATCCTGTGCAGTCACAGAGATGAAAAAAAAAATCGGCCGCATAGTTCTCAATCAAGGAATCGGCCTGCCTCAAGTGAAGCAGATGGTCAATTGCTTCTGCGTTCATTTTGTATGTAGATTATTCTGCAAGGGTGGTTGCCGAGACAGATCAATAATGTACAAACCAGCTTTAATTATTTCTGCTCAATGTTCATAAGCAGAGGTGTAAAACTAAACAAGACATGAAACAGGACATAAAACATGAAAATCAAAACCAGACAAAAAACAAAACCTTAAAGGAATATTTGATGGGGCCACTAACATTTTTTTACACACAAACCCTGTATTAGACCACCACAATTCACACATTCTTCTTTCTTTGTTTAAATAAGATACAACTGAAGTGAAAGAACCCCTTTTCTTGTTCAACTTAATACTGTTATGACTATTATGCTGCTCAAAGTTGCATTGTTTCAAAGAAAATTTACCATATTAGCAGTATAAACTAGTATAAACTTACTATACTTTCAACATTAAAGAAATAATTTTTTTATTTCTCTTTTTAATTGTTAATATAGAATAATGGTTTATGGAGATTAGGTTTTATTATGCATGAATCAAGACCAAAAAGATAGTTCAATTCATTTCAATTCAATTTTATTTGTATAGCGCTTTTTACAATGGTCATTCATAAGACCTGTGATTACATGAAAATTTAATGCAAATGCTTAAATAATTGCTCTTTAATTCTTTCCAAAACAATATTAAATACAAAACCAACAGTATAAATAAAAAAGATGTGATGCTCTTCCATTTATTAATGCTTAATTGCTTATTAGTCATTTTGCATGACCACAACAGGGATGTCAAAAGTTGCCAATATTCTAATCTCTATGATGATATGAATTTGATGATTATTTCCTAAAAATAGTCTCTTACGTCATAGGTTTGGTTGATACTCTGCATCGGAAACAATGTTTTTGTTGTTTTTTATTTGTAATTGAATGGCACCCAAATGCAATCTTTCCAGAGCTGCAAAATAGGACAAAAGTTAAATAAGTAGCTGCTTTTTTTTTTGCTTACTTCCTCTCTTTATAAATTCAAACTTAACACACTGTTCATTGTTAAATTAATAAATTACACTTTGTTTTGTAATAATAACAGTCCTTAAACCAAGCTAAAAGGAGGTTTGAGAGTCAGATCCATAGATGCATGAATTTGTTTATTAAAGTCTGTTCAAAACAAAGTAACCCAACAACAAACAGGCAAAATACCAAAACAGTGATTAAATCCGGAAACCAGAAACACAAACGAGTAACCAGGCTAGGTTCGCATACTAATAAGTACTAATACACTTACAAATAACAATCCACCCAAGGTTAGCGTGGTGCTTCCTTAAATAGTGCACCATTGTCGGCCTCTGACGTTGGACGGGCAGTGCACGTATTGTTACACTATCACAGATTTGTAATTCTTTACAAGACTTTGCAGAACTTGCAAACTTATCTGTATTACATTCTGAATGTATTACAGTTAATAAACATTTATAAAATTAAATATTAAAACTGGGCGATATGATGGCGTAGAGGTAACACAGTCATCTCTACAGCAAGAAGGTCTCAATTCCAGGGCAGAGGATTTTTCTGTGCGGAGTTTCCATGTTCTCCCTATGCTTGCAAACGCTTTTTCTGTCAACACCAGTGTCCTTCCAGTATAAAAACCATGTACATTAGGTTATTTTGGTGATTTTATCTTGCCCAAGTCCAAAGCTGCCATCCATGTTGATGTTACTTTTATATATCACAAACATAAACAATGTTAGCTAAATATTTACATGGAAACTGAATTCCCTGATGGCTGTGGCCTCTTTACGCAGGATCATGTACCTTGCTACAAATCAAAATCAATAACAAAAATGTTTGGACAAAAACTGAACTGTTTTACATTTCCACTTTACATAATAATACCACATGGATCAATTGAAGATCCGAAAATTAGAAGTGAAAAAAAGTTAAGTAGAGGAAAAGTTCAAATTTTAGAGAAGAATCAAAGATTTAGTTTGGCTACAAAATATTGGTGTACATTTTTTTTTCTTTTTCATCTTCACCATCTGCTTCTTTTTATATCTGGCTTGAGTCCAAAGCTAACATTTGGCTTCTCTGTGTTTTTTTTTTAAAGACTTTTAAATACACCCACATTACTGTGATAGTTTGAAACTATTTGATTCCTATAGTACAGAAGAAGACAATAAAACCCAATAAAAAAATCATGAAAATATTCCAAACCGTCAGTGGAAAGACTTCTGATTTCTGTTTCATATGAATAGTGACTTTGCAAATTCAAAATTAGCACTTGTCTTGTTTGTTCTCTGTTGTTCTGTGTATCAATATTGCTAGAAATACAACACTACCATGCATTTATCCTGCTTTCCATTTCCTTCAATTCTTCGAGTACTGTGCCGGCTTGTGCATGCATCATTGTATCAAATTACTTATTATTAGCAAATATTATTAGCATAATAAAGTCTATATCTTTGACCAAAAATAATAATCATATTAATAATAATGACAATCATACTAACAATAACATTAAATAGAATATATTATGTTATTATGAACAAATTATATTATTAACCATAATAACATTAATCTTAATAATAGCAAATTGAAAAAAAAGAGCATTAGGGTCCAAAACTGACACATCATCCCCCAGCCATCCAGCCATCCAGCCATCTGTGTCAGCTACTTAAATATACACGTCTTGAATGCCTGCTATTTATTTATTATTGATGTATCTACTTAGTGATGCAATAAAAAGTGAGGCATATAGTGCAGCCCAGCCCAGGGACCTAGTCCACCCTCATGGCACACTGTGTATGTGGTTCAGCTCTGAATTTATGCATTAAAATAGCAAGGCGTGCAGCCAGAACCAGTCAGGGAAAGTGGGCCCAAAGGAGAGCTTAAAGAGATGTTGAGGTTCAGCCCAAAGCCCCATTTTACTCCCCGACACAAAACTGATCTGGAGGTTATAGCTTACTGGGTAGAATGAAACAGTAAAACCAATAAAAAAAATCTTGTCAGTCATGTCTTCTGGCCCACAAAATATATGATATTATGTTTGAGTTTATCATTGTATGTGTAGTTGCACTGTTGAGTAATCATAGACAAAAAAGTTTTTTTTAACACAAAACATATTTATTGCTGGGAATGTTTTATGTTTATTGTTGTGTTAATGTTCTGTTTTCATATAATTTGTTTATGTTCATGTGAACTTGGTTTCCCATGTGTTTCTGTCATGTGATTTTCTTGTCTGTGTGTCATGTGTTCATGTTTTCTCCTTTGTAAGTATGGCCCTCCTGTTGCATTGATTCTTTGTTTTGTATTGTTCCCCTATACCACTGTACCAATTATGTTTAATAAAGTTTGGTAAAATAAAGTTTGTCAATACTCGATCATCAAAGGGCTTCATATAAAAATACAAGACCTCCAAAATGTACACAGACGTCAGTTGCCTCTTCTGCCCTTGGCCATGAAACTTGGTGAACAAGCCACAGCCTACTTACCTCATACCTGCTAAACCAAGCCTGCTAACCTTATACCTGCTAAATCAAGCCTGCTAACTTCATACTTACTAAAGCAAACCTGCTCATCTCATACATGCTATACCATTGCCATTCACCTCATGCAGCTAAACAAGTACTCATACCTGCAGAAGCAGAGCCTGCTTACCTCATATCTGTTAAACCAGAAGCTGTTTACCTCATACCTGCTAAACCAGAGCCTGCTCAACTTATGCCTGCTAAACCACAGCCTGCTTACCTCATGCCTGTCATGCCAGAGCATGCTCACCTCATACTTGCTAAACCAGAGCCTGTTTACCTCATATTTGCTAAACTAGAGACTGTTTACTTCCTACCTATGAGTATGCTTTATTAAAACGCCACTCATATATTCATCCATTCATTCTTGCCCACTTATTCCGTAATTCGGGGTCATGAGGGTTTGCTGGAACCTAATTATTCATAGGGCGAGAAGCAGGGAGT
>JAOTRA010000018.1:3885812-3903547 GCA_026260255.1 Pseudolaguvia tuberculata
TATATACATATACATATATACACACTAAGCTGCTTTAGTGCAGAATTTATGGCCAGGCAGTAGCTCGCAGCAGTGTGAATTACGAATAGGCTCCTGCTCAGGATGATTCACCTCACAACTGCAGCTGAATATGTCAACACTTGAGAGACTGATTCATGATGTGCTGCCGAGGTAATGAGTGGTCCTCACTGTAGAGGGAGCTCTCTCGCTGTCTTCATGCCCGGCTTTGTTCATGGCGGATTAATTTAAAGAATATTAACCATTGCAGTGTTGTTGATTTTTTTACTGCTGAAACACTTCATTATTTAAACAACTGTTGTGTTATATGATGTTTGTGTAGTGAGATAGAAAGGATGAGGGAACGTTACCAGCACTTCCTGGTTTGTATGTACAGTATAGGTTCTGTGCGTGTGTGTTTGCGTTTACTCGAATATGTGTTAGTTTGTGCTAGGGGGATTTCTCTTATCTCATGTTGAACCTGTTATTCCCACCTGTGACACACACACACACACACACACACACACACACACACACACACACACACACACACACACACACTTCAGTCACCCAACCTTCCGAGACATCACTCAAGGTAAGTGTAAAGGAATGCAGTCACTGGCGCCATCCCAGCATTCTCATAGAGTGTAATCCTTGACATCACCTGTGTTTATCAGTTTGTTTTAGTTACATTTAAACAGAAGAAGATGGTGTTTGTTAGGATATCATCGGTGTGCGCTCTTTACCTCAAACACAGGTGCTTGCTCATGCACACACCCTAACAGGAACGCTTCTCAGCCTTTCTTTTTGAACAGGCACCCAAAATGTGTGTGTCTGTGTATTTTCATGGTGGTTGTGGTCATGTAAAGGGAAACTGGCTCGGCTCATATAGGATTCAAGTTTCCTTATGAAATGACTCATTTCTGGACAATGATTGCAGTAGAAGGTTGTCTCCAATCTCTCACCGGAGGTCTGATTACTGCTTAGTTTATGAGGTTAGCATTTCGTCAGGAGTGACGTGGACTATGCCGCTGGGGTCACATGGGCATGGATTCTAGGGAGGGCTGCTTGTAAGGAGTTGTTCTTATGTAGCTCTATATACACCGTGCCAATGTACGTGCTTGGGTCTTTATTTACGGAAAGGGATCCTAAAATAGCAGACTGTCTCCTTTTTCCACTCTTCACATCTGCTGCATGTATTGTCGTTATAACACATCTCAATTCTGTTATAAAACACACTTGCGCAATCGGACTGTTTATTAGCATTTAGTTGTGAATTATAGTTTAGTTCTTATTTGATTGTCCTTGACAAAGATCCAAGAATTACAAAGAGCCTCAACTGATCTAACAAATCCTATAAATTATCCACATTCCTTTATCCTACCACAACTCTTTATACCCCTTCCAATCACTTATTCTTACCCCTATCGTCTAATCTTTGACCCAACCCTTCATACTTAATACCCAATACTTATTTTTTTGTCTCGCTCATCTTATATTTAATAATCTGATTTTCACTATTTACCCTAATCTCTAATCCTTACCTATAAACATCAATTCCTGACCTGAATTCCTTTTTAACACCTAGTCCATAACGCATTTTATAATTGTTATACCTAGTCCCTAACCCAACCTTTAATCTACATCATTTCTCCTCTAATATTTAGCCAAAATCTTTTTACCTCACACCAAACAGCACTTTTGTCCAACATAACCTGTAGAATTCATCTAATAAAAGTGTCCAAAACATTACCTGCATTACAGAGAGAGAGAGTTTAACAAGCAAACAGAAAATAGACACTCAATCTAGTCTTCTGGTGCAATTATCCAAGGTGAAACTTTAGGGTGAGTTTAACCCTTCCACACATGGCATGTATCGCCTGTATTTAAATGTGGAAATTTATATTTATATAATATTTTTACTAAAAGTACATTTCTCTATGCAAATTATTATGACTGGTGTTTCTTGTCCGCCACTTCTGACTGCAAGTGTCCGATATAAATAGGTTCTTCCAAATACAAAGGTTTTGTCAGTGTAGTTCAACTGTTATAATTTCTTGCATGTGCACTCATGTAACCAGACTCTGAAATAGGGTTAAGGTAATAAAATAATTAATGCTGTATTTTGTTTTCTCTTCTTGCAGCTGTGGAAGTTGATTCTGTGAAAGCAGATACCCTCCAGTTGCTTCATGCTGATTCTTGCCAAGAAGAGGAAATATGTAGGTACTTTTGTCTTTATGTCTTCTTTTAAGCGGTGGTAAAATGCTACTCTTAATACATTTAATCCAAAACATAACTAAAATACAACTTGGATATTGTATGTTGGGTGAGGCAATCATTTTTTTGCATGTATTCATTCATTCATCTTCTTACGCGCATATTCCCGAATCCGGGGTCACGGGGGTACTGCTGCGCCTATCCCAGCACACATAGGGCGAGAGGCAGGGGGTACACCCTGGACGGGTCGCCAGTGCTATTGCATGTTTTGTTTTGCTAATGCAAACATATTTTCCTGTTAAAATACCCTACAGCCCTAAATGGCTTTGCTCCACACCATTAGTGAAACACGGATCCCTCCTTTTCTTCACACGTTTGTTGGTTGCTTGGTTGCATATGTTTATGAGCCAGAATGCTTTTAAATAATTTAACCTGTAAGTTGGCACGGTAAAAACTATTGTTTTTGCTAAAAAATAAATTGTGAAGTAGCAATATATTTTTTAATAAGTTTGCCAGTTTGTTTTAATTGAAGACAAGGGACGAAAGCAAGCAGTTAAGTGTTCTTTGGCAAGACCATGTCATAACACACTTTATCATCATTTTGAGCCAATAAACACAGGAATAAGAAGCTTTGGTAAATATCCTGTCATGTGGCATGCTAAAGTGTGATTGTTTTAATTTTGCTTTAACTCTGCTTGGTTGTTTGCTGCAAAAAAGAACCATTAATTTGAGTTAACAAAACCAAATGACACAAAAGCAGTTCATCTAAATGTTGGTTTTAAACCCTGACATATTTAAAGACAGTGGGGACCTCTTGGTTTATGCACTATATGGAAGTATATAGCAAACAATTATTGACCCTGAATTAGGGAATAAGCGGGTTATAAGATGAATGAAGGATTGGAAGGAAATTGTCTTTGCCATTGTGTTTTCAATATGTGGACATTTTGACATAATCTAAACACAACTGTAAAACATTTTTAATTAGGTGAGGGCACCATGACTGATAAAACGTGCAAACTTTTATTTTTATTTGCATTTCCTGGGCCTTACAATAAAACAGTGTTATGGTAGATTTATAGTATTTGTATTCAGGAGTGGGCGTCACTTGTCAGTCGACAGACAAGAGGAAAAATATATTAATATTTGTATATGTTATTTTGAATATTTGTTTTGGAATAAATTAAGTTGCACTGAATGATTTGAAATCGGAAAAAATAGGATAGAGGTTATTGAGCACCAACACTAAGCAATTGAAATTATAATCTGTTTCCTGTAGCCTTCTGGTTATCCTTACATTTTAAACGTAAAGTAATATCCTGGGTCAGTTTTAATGAGAAGCAGATAATGAGAAACACGTTTGTACTTAACAATTTATATTTGAACTTGGAAATCTGATGGACATAGTGGTTTTGACTCTGTTGAGTCTTTATTTCACATGCATTAATGTTGAGTCTATGTCTCTTGCATTCCCACTGAACGCAAACACGCATGCACAAGTTCTAAAGCAGACCATTTTATTATTAAGGATAAACACAACCAAGTAGATGTGCAATGGATTCAAGGTTCGGATCACATCAAGGTTTTTGAGTCTTGAGAAGAAAAAAGAACAAATCTTTTTTTCATTCATTCATTCATTCATTCATTCATTCATCTTCTCACCCGCTTATTCCCCAGTTCAGGTTCACAGGGTTTGCTGGAGCTAATCCCAGCGAGAATTGCTAAAAAACAAATATATATTTTTAATTTTCATTTATTACAAGAAAACTTACATCAAATGCTTTAAATTTTAACAAAAATAACATTATAGTTTTAGAAAAAATACAATTACAAAATTCCTCATAAAAGAATAAGTGGCAGTAAAATTGGATTTTATTAATTTGTTTTTGTTACATCGTAGCAACTAATCTGTAGACCAAACCGTGATCTTTTGCACCACTGTGAATTTTTGTACCACTACCACTGAATGTGTTGAAAAGGTATTTATTATGAGCATGGGGTAACCAAGCAGCAGGAGTAGCATCATTTCCTGAATGCAGTCCACAATGTCCCTCGCAAAGTTCGAGTTGCTGACAAGACTAGGCGAGACGTGACTGACATCTGCTCTGCATATGGATTTAAATATATTTAGTAGGCTTGAAATTTTCATTGCAGATACAATGTTTGTTTTGAATTGTTATACCAATGTTCTCTCTCTTACTCTTATTCTTTTTATTATTATTATTATTCATTCATTCATTCATTCATTCATCTTCTTACCCGCTTATTCCCGAATACGGGGTCTGCTGTGCCCATCCCAGCACACATAGGGCGAGAGGCGGGGGTACACCCTGGACAGGTTGCCAGTCCATCTCAAGGCATTATTATTATTATTATTATTATTATTATTATTATTATTCTTTTAAAAGATGCATTGAATACCACAGACACAGGATGTGTTTTCTATATACACAAATTATGTATGTGTAGTGAACCTTCTCTAATTAAGATGTTTAGAACTGCTTTGGGCGATTTGATAATGTTAATTACCTTTGGAGACATTAGATGTAATTATATTCATTTATTTATTTAAAAGGGTCATTACTGTCTACAGTTTTTAAGAATTCGTATGTAGATTCAAAGTATACATGCAAATGGTCCTGCTTTGTGTTCAGTATGGTTTATGGGCAATTATATGACCTGTTGTTTGTTCTGAAGGTAAGTAGATAGAGGGAAAAGTAGAAGTCACGCATGACAACAGTCATTATTTAAGGATAATCATTATTTCAATTATTTCATTATTTCTTAAAACTAAATCCCTTTTTAGTTTTGTTTATTTTGTTAAAATTGTATGCATTTGAGCGACGGCACGGTGGCATACGGTTTAACACGATCAGCTCACAACAAGAAGGATCCAGGTTCAATTCCCAGGCAGGGGTTCTTTCTGTGAGCAGTTTGCATGTTCTCCCCGCGCTTGCGTGGGTTTCCTCAAGGTACTCCGGTTTCCTCACACAGTCCAAAAACATCTACATTAGGTTGATTTGTGAGTCTAAATTGCCCATAAAAGTGTGTGAGTGGCTGTTTGTCTATGTGTACAGGGTGGGGTAGTAGCGCTTAGACTAAAAAGATCCATATTACTGTTACAGGCACTTTGTAGCTATACTTGTAGATGATAGGAAACACATTTGCCTGGCCCACTTTCACTTGCCATTTTGCTTTTACCCACCTACTAACACCGTATACCTGGTCTTTTCCTCGTCCTCTACCTCAGCAGTCAGGAAGCTTGGTCAGTGACTGATAGTTTTGCCTTAAAGAGAAGAGGTTTCTGCTAGTAAGCGTATGCCTAGAAAGGAAAACGTAGTTAGTTAACTTTCACCATAGTGGCAACAGTTTAAGAAGGTTTGAAAGCTTGTGGTTTAACTTGGGTGTATGGTATATCTACCTACTTTTTTGGCTGCTATAAATGTGCAGCTTACTTGAATAGTGTTTGCTAAATAGGTGTCATGCCACACGCTCACATCTAAACCAAATCTACAAAATTTGCTTTAAACTCGAAAAACTCAATAAAGAGGTGATTGGTTGTAATTGGGAATAAGAAATCTGGAAAATCTGTAGGGACTGGTTACCAGTATATGAATGTGCCTTGTGTATGACTGCATATAGAGGTAATAAATGCCTTTCTTAAGATGCTTATCATGCTCATTGCCACTTCTCCAAGACAAACATAGTAAGGAGATGTGGTAGCTCAATGGTCCGATTATAGACACCACCGAGCTGCCACGACTGTGCCCCTGAGCAAAGCTCTTAACTACTAATTGCTCAGCTGTATAAAAGAACTAATTGTAAGTAACTCTGGATAAAGGCAATTGCAAATCAGCTAAATTGGGTTTTACCAGTGAGCGTGAACGGAACATTTGCCACAGAACAAAAAATTGAGTCACCTTGGTTCGTGATCTACAGGACAGCTTGGTGTGTGTGGTTGTAGTCTTTAAAACAACCTCACAAATAATAAACATTTATACACATTTAAAAGACACAAGCACATCACTGCTTATCGATGCATATGGTATTAGCATATCAATGGTAATATTTTAGGGTATGGGTTTGCCTCCGTACTAAATCCAGCAATGATTATTTTACTTATTTTATATGGTCAATTTTTCCGTATCTGTGTTACTTTAAGGCCTTTCAATTCTGATGATTCCCAAACCTGATTCCTAACAAGTTGAACCTTTAACCAGCAGCTTACTCATATTAGTTACCCTTTATAATAGGGCTATAATTATTAAAAAGTATTAACAGTAATTATTAAAAAGTTGTGCAATGGCTCTTTGCCTATGCAACTGTTAAGTCTCTTGTTGTTAATTATGGGCTAGAAGTAAATGTTAGAGAAAAATTGAAAAATGTTTGCTTTGGGTCATAAAATAAGGATACTTAGAATGATTTTTAGACAGCAACTATATTTATAATCATATTTCATTAACTGTTGCTACAGAGCTGTTTTTTTCTATGTTAGTATAAAAGCAAGAGTAAATAAGCAGTGTTTGGAAATGCCCCTGTAAGTTTGTGTGTGTTTACACTGTATGGCACAAGCTGGGTGGTCCTCACGGCTGGTCGATCCTCTGGATCATAAATTAGAGTCCAACACTAGATCTGGTAGTGTGACCACAAGGCTTGAGGGAAAAGTCCATCATCACCTAAAGTCTCTCAGCCATCCTATTTGTTTAGAAAAGAGTAAAATCTTATATATCCACTTCCATTTGTTGTATTAGTGAAGGTTTTTACTTTCTCGTCCTCTCATATAAGATTATATGTAAAAAAAAATAAAAATAAAAAAAAAATTCTAGTATCCTGAAATTTCTTTATGTGGGGCTTAGATTAAAGGGGGCTCCGATGGTCTATTCATCCTGGCTTCTAGAGCAATCAGTGGCAGCAATTAAGATGTCAGTGACGAGTACGAAGCTGTACATATCCTATCATTCTGTTTTCCACTCCAGCCGCAGCTTTAATCTCCACTGTGGTGGCTCTCTACAGTGCACTGACCTCTCAGGTATATATAAAGATAAGAGTTGGCATCAGACTGTTTGGAATAATAATGCCAATTTGAAAAGAAGTGGCTTCTAAAACACCAAAGCATCCAACTAAAAAAGCAGACGGAGATGAAAGTGGAGTGAATGTAACTCCGGAGATAAGAAAAGAAATGTATATATGTGATTGCAAACAAATGCTCTTACTCAGCGGGAGGCGATTCCTGACCTGTGAAGTATGGAGACAGAGAAATGCAATTTGTTCCTTTGTGTGGCTGGATCACAGACTGTGAGTTTTTCTATCTACGTTTCTTGTTGAGTGCAATTTAGTCAGATGAGCAGGTGGTCCAGGCCTAATGCTATGGCAGTGACTTGAGTTTCTCCCTCCATGTGTTATTCTGCAGAAGCTCACTGGACCTTCAGTGTTTTCTTTTGTCGTGCATTGCTTTCAGTCAGCCATAGGAACCGGAGGATTAAACAGGAGGGATAGAGCGAATAAGAAAAAAGTCGAGCCATAAAGGCGCTATGGCGCCGTCAACCTGTTGGCTACAGGCTTGGATACTACTAAAGAAAAAAATAGAGACAGCGGCTCAAGCCTCTTTTAGCTGCTCTCCACATGGCTTTTGTGGCCACCTCCATGGTTCCGTGTTGGCCTCAAAACATGCCTGGCAGCACATTGTGCCTCATCAAAAGTCCAACAACAAGAGAATGAAGTGGCTTTCTCAGCTGTTTCCTGTCTAAGGGCGAAACAGATGAAAAAGAAAGTATGGGCTTTGGCTGTTCATGTTCAGGACTGTGTAACCGTTTTGCTTTTGCAGGTGCATTCAGTCATACTTGCATCCAGCTGTTTATCCCGAACAGACCCCCTTACCCTCTCAGGATTACAGACATAGTCAAACACAAAGCTCCCTGACAGATTAAAATAAGCTTTTCTTTGCATACGGATTAGTGATCATCTTTAATCATATGCTTGCACATCACTTAAATTCACACATTTGCAGTTAATTGTTTGACAGAAGACAATTAGATTAATGGTTTATCTAACTTTTTTGTGTGTAGACAATTTTTTATAAAGCAAGTGACCAGTGATGGATTGATGGATGGATGGTATTGTACAGTATTCCTGTTAAATTGATAGTGCAGCTGACAGTAAAGGTTAAAGCAACAAAAAGAAAAAAATATGTGCAAAAAACAAAAAAAAAATCTGTTGTTGTTAAATAACTTGTACGTTTATTTATTCATTCATCTTTTTGTCCGCTTATTGTGAGGCGATCGTGCTAACCACCAGCCCAATACTGGTGCCTACTGCACAATAGTGATTTATTTTTTTTTTAATGACATACATACAAACATACAAGCCAGTCTATTATTACCATTTCAAACAAATATAATAATAATAACCTATAGAAGTTTACAAAGAAACCAGATATTATTGTTTATTAAATATTTACTTCTGTATTTAATTTAGATTGTATTCTTTAATACAAAAAGCGACCAATTCTACAAATGAAAGCTCTTCACAAATGATAATCAATAACATCAGGGTGTGCAGATATTTTCCCAAACCAACATTTTTAAAAATAAATTTAAGTTACTCAAACATGCACGAATCCATTTGTATCTAACTGTTTGTTTTTGTATGCATGTGTGTAAGACTAATTCTGTTGACACACAGATGCACACGGAGCATCTGAGAGACATCCACAATGCAGCAATCAGCATTTATAGAAGTGGCTGGGCGTTGTAAAGTCAAGGTGCAATTTTAAAGCTCAAAAAGCATTAGAAGTGATTGCATTCAGTGGTGAAGTAAATAGTGGGAATTACAAGCAGATATGTTGCACGTCAATGGGATGACCTGAGGGAATCACTGGTTTCTCTCTTACAAGCTTCTTTTGATATTTGTTTAAAACTGGCATGTGCAGTCCTCAAGCTACAGTTTTCCCATTAATGATCCTTTTATTAAATAGAATTTCTATGTCTCCAGCAGTATGATGTTTAGTTTTAAACAAAGGTATGCAACTAATATTATTAAAGTTTAATATTGACTCAAAATTAACATGTATATCTGTGCAAAAGTGAAAAAAAAAAAGACTTTCACTTCCTCACCCGTGTCAGAAGGGGTTTGTTGATCTCTTAACCTTCTGAGCTTCAGTTTCAGGTTGCTGCTTGACCTCTGTGCCCTGAACTGTCAACTAAAACAGCTCTATTAGAGCCAACAACCTTCTACTGCTTTCCATTCATACTGCTTGTACAGCTTTACCTGAAACACTTTCTCTGGCAGATTACTGGTATAAGCAGTCATCTTTAAAATGCCATCTTTTTTATTTAATGCCACTACATCTGGTTAGTGCTGGAGAATCTGCCCCTGTGTCTTTTGTTTAAGTCTATAGACAGTTTAATTAGTTTGTTCAGGTTTAGCTACGATCCGCAGTGCATATCCATACAGTTAAGTCTGAAATCCTCTAACTGAGGACAAGCAAACTATTATCCTGCTTGACAAAATAGGTTTGCTCTATATCTGGAATTTGAAGAGGGCCCACCTCTTACTTGATTAATTTACCTGCTGGGGAAAAGATTAAATGTAAAATATTAATATAAAATGCATTAATAAATAATCCAATTGTGATTATGATTACATTGAACTAATTTAATTATGTCAGATGTAATTCTAGTTATTCATTACACCTGATATACAATATAAACTGAATTTTTATCTAGTATTTTGTTTACCTGAGATATACTATAAATATTTTATTTGCAAATATTTAATTAAATCACATGTTTAAGTGCATCATCATCATTCGTCTTGCCTTTAATCACTGAAGTTATCTCGTTTGTGTTTTTCCTTCTCCTTTACTTTTTCATCTTTTTTCCTCTAATTTCTGTTTAGAAAATTAAATCCTACACCATCTTGCCATACAGTCCTTTGAAAATTCAAATCCGTTTTGTTTCAACACCTTTTCATATCCCATACCTATCAGCTATCTGCCTGGGCGCCTGTGCCCGACCGCCTGGCCTTTCTGTCATCAGGGGAGTGCGATTGTTTCTGTTTCCCCATATGTGTGCCCCGCAACTGCACTAACCTTCTAGGAACCCATTACAGCCACCATACTTTTAGTCCTTTTCTAACCAAACAGCATTTTAAACAGCATTTATGAGGTGTGGATAAGCAATATTCAGTTGGGACCAAAGCTTTTAGATTGCACCATGGGGCAGAATGCTGTAGTATAGCCCCTTCCCTTTTTAATCTTTTTTTTTCCAACCACAATGGGAACCATGTGTTTTGCATAGAGTAAGATTCAAAAACTACCAAGGAGAACGGCCAGTTACCTCATGAAAATTGATGTTGCACCGTGGAGCCTCATGCAGAGTTTGAGAGCATGGCAAATCTAGATTACATAGGGTGCCATTATGGTCGTAAATAATAACACCACTGTGCGAGAACATTTACAGGACCTGCCTGCTCATTGACTTTAATCATGGCTCAGGCTGAAAGATCTAATATTGTGGCTTAATCCTGTCCATGTATGTTAGTGTCCATATGATTATGATAATGGTAGGTGTTGTTCCCTAGTAAAGGAGTAATATACTCAGTAATCCGAACTTCTCTAACCGCAAATCAGAAGGGGCAGTGTCCTATTAGTGAGCCATTTGCTCATTTACTAAATGGCGCTTTTTCGAAAGCAACATTAGCATTTCAAGGCCAGGTACTTCTTCCAGAGCATTAATGTTTGCTAGTGATTGTACCTAGGGCTTTCTTACTGCACTTAGATGGGCTGTAGGGTTTAATGAATGGTTTGGTTTGGTAAAGGCCCAGCCCTTAAATGAGATAATTCTCTATGGCAGATGCTTCCAGATGTTGGTTGTTATTAACTCCTGGAAGCTCCTTTCCACAGAGGTGCAAGACAGACAGCCTCTGTCTCAATCACTCGTGATCTGCTTCTCTCTCTGGAAAAACAGTTTGTATGCCTCAGCTTATTCAACCAAATTTTGCAAAGGTCAAATTACAAAGTTATCTTACAATGATGTAGCATGGCTAAATTGCTGTTTTTTTACACTTAGTCATTAGTTTATGATTATGATCAGTAAAATGTTGAATGGGTGGGTTTTGGTTCTTATAGAAATTTACTTTTTCCTTTTTTTTTTTTTTTTATTTGAAGAAGATACAAGATTGAACGAGTCCCAACATATTTCTCTGATTTACTATATAGTATTTGTATTTGTTTGGAATCTGTCGGTTTAAAATGCTAGACATCAAACCAACAATCTTCCATTTAATAACATTTGCTTTATACTTTTGGTCTGTTCCACTAAATCAGACTTATTTAGCAATTCTATCTTTTAAATAGAAATGGCATTAAGGACTCAAAAAACATAGTTTATGCACTTCAGCAGAGAAGTAATGTGCTCCAGATGAGGAAGTTTTACTCGATTTCCTTCCTGTCTGTTGCTCATTTGGCAGTGAGGTTAAATCAGAAGGTTTGTCTTATCTTTAAGATGCCTTTGTTTAAAGATCATTCCACCAATTCTTTTTAATAACTGAAAAAATACATTAAAAAAATACATGTTATACCACAACAACATACTTCTTTTGTACTCATACAGTGGCACAGTAATTTGGCCCCTAAACCCTGTTCAGACTATGTACGATTTTAGCCTGATTATAGCATGTTTTGGTCAACATAAGCTGGTTTTTAGCATGTAAGATTCAGTCAGTAAGATTCTGTTCTCTCTTGTGTAGTATGTCATAGTGCATGACAAGAATGCCTTCTGTCATGTCATGTCAATGGAGAAAGTCTAGCATGTTTAATATTTTTATTTTATTTTCATTGTCTCAAAGCATCTTTACACAAATAATTAAATAATTATGAAATATTGAAATTGATATTCATTAGAAATAGAAAACAGTCCCTGTCGAGCAAGCCAAGGGTGACTGTCGCAAAGAAAAACTCCCTGAAATCATAATAGGAAGAAACCTTGACAGAATCCAGACAGACCCAACAGAGAACGCATCCTCGTTTTGGTGCTTAAAAATCTCTTAAATACTCAGCTTTTAAACATGGCAAGAAGAGGCAAAGGCACTTCAGCAATTGAATTTGGCTGAATGCTCGAATTTGGGTTGCTCTTTGGCACAACAGGATTGAGTTTGTATATTTATATATTCTTTTCCGTCCAAACACAACACTACACTACATCTTGGACTGAATTGAGCTGCAGTTGAGAGATATATATTCAATACAATCTAGCCTCCCTACTGGTAAATATTGTTATTAGCATGTAAGATAACAAATTACTCATAATCTTCTTATTTACAATGGTGACACAGTATATTGTGTCAGGGCAAGATTTTTTTAGGTAACCGATTGTTTTTCAGAAAGATTTATTCCTTTTTTAATTTTAAGTTTATACTGCTTTTGTTTTAAGTCATTGCTGGGACACCACTATTTCTTACTCTCCAAAAGTGTTTGCTCAGAAAGCATTGCTTAGTGTTCCATGTATGGCACCAAGGTCACAAGGTTTTATTAAGTCAAAATTGCATAATCCGACAGTCTTGCGCTATACGTTTGTTAAACTTTCGTGCTTTTACTTTATGAAAAACAAATTAATTACTGTTAGTAATTAATGATATTTTCTAGCTTCACAATTATTGGCACCAAATCTGGAAACATTCCATACTTGTGCAGATAAATATACGTGGCTGCAGATCATGTACAGATTTAGTAGAATTTCTCTCGGAGGTCAAGCAATATTATCGTTCCTAACAGGCAAGCTGTCAAACCCGTTTTATGAGTTTCAGCACTCTACAGTAACAGAACCCAGCAAGGTTGACAGAGGGGTTCCGCCAGTTCTCCTTTGTCCCACCACTCTGTCAGTGGTAAGCAGTTTATCAGACCAATACTGCAACTCAAACCAGGTCTGTGCCACTGGCAATTTTAGCTTTCCTTTCCATGTGTCATTCTTTTTCTCCCTGGAGGCCTCACAGATGTCAGTGTGTTTCTACACCCTGCGGACACACTTCAAGCCCTAAGCATCCCTCCCTGTAGTACGCAAGTGACCTCTGTGATGGCAGCTTGGTCCTAAAATTGTGCCAGAAAGTATCAAGTAGAGGTCCAGTGAGAAACCGCTGAAGAGTTACAATGTCACTTTAAGGTCATCTTTTCATAATAGTGTTTGAAGTGAACATTAAAGTGATCGACATCCTTTTGATCTGTAGTTCTAGTCAATCCACACATGAAAGTATCTGGCCTTGGTAAAGCTATAGTGCTACGGCTCGAAGTTCAGCTTAGCAACATATCACCTGTAGAAGGTCTCTGATGACTTTTCAATTGTTGACCTGATCATCGAGTACAGTGAACTGATCCAGTACTTTGTGGATTGGTTCCAACATTTTTGCCCACAGATAAAGGTGGAGGTAAACCCAAAGAGAGAACACTCAGTAGCACAAGTCACTACTGATTGTTATACTTTGCATTAACAATGAACCTTAGGGCAATTTGTTGTGCAACTACTTTTATTATATATATTTTTTGTACTACTATAAATATTGTTTTTGATTAATTGTTTCAGAAAGTATTTTACTGATGTAACATGGAAAATACCACAATTTGTACGGTTATTTTTCATTCATTCATTCATTCATTCATTCTTTCATTAATCTTCTAACCCGCATATTCCCTAATTTAGGGTCCCAGGGCACTGCTGGAGCCAATCCTGCAGCGCACATAGAAAAAAAGGCAGGTTACACTTTGGACAGGTAGCCAGTCCATTGCAGGGCCACACATGGAGAAGCAATTTAAAGTCATTAAACCTAATTATAATATATAAAAATATAATTATATTCAGATTTTTTTATTCTTACTGAAGACTTAATACTTACCATCACATATGCAGTAAATGGAATTCAAGGCCAATGTTATCAGACCACATTGAGTCACAGCACTGATTTGGGAGGCTCATAGTGCTCTAGCTGATTATCGGAGAACCTTCATGGAAATGCCTGGGGTCTTGTCTTCTTTCCAGGTGACTGTTTTTTTAATTTACATTCATCCTCAAGTCAAGAAGTAGTGAGGTAGTGTCTGTTGTTTTCCTAGGGTATGTGAACTAACTTTTATTCCTAAAATTGAAGGCCAAGGAAGTGTTTAAATTGTTTTACCAACACAAACAACACACAGAAATAAATATAGCACAACCTCCTAATAATCTTCTGTTCTCCTGCAGGTAGATGTCTGCAATGTCAGTGAAATCTCTTTTGCATGAATACATAGACAATCTTGACCACATTGTCAAGGAAAAATTCCATACTGTCTCCCAAAATCTTTACCTGGTCTTTTTCCAGTATTTAGCTGTCTAGTTTCTGTGAGTCTGTTGAGAATCAATGCAAGATCAAAAGATGAATAAAGGATAATGGATCAGAATTTCAGTCTTCATTTCCTGATATAAACATCTGGAAGTGTTAAACAACCTAGAAAGTGGCACCTTCGGTGAAAGACCATCAACTTTAAGTGATTAAATTATTGGTAAAGCTATACTTCCTATTTTATTTTTATTTTTAACTTTATTTATTTTTGGGGCATTTTGCCTTTTTATATGACAGATTAAATGTAGGAAGTGGTCCCGGAAAGAACCCGAGCTGGAATTGAACCTGGATTGTGGGAGCACAACTGTGCTTATGGGTGCCAGCACCCTAACCCGCTACATCACAGTGACAGCTGGGAAAAAAAACACTTTCAATTCCAAAAAATATTGGATCAAATGGCCTTTAGGTATAAGGCAGTATTTTATCACATATCCTTGCTTGCAATAACTGCAAAAAGCTTGGCATTACAGTTAAAGTAAAGAGAAATTAGGTTAGGCTATAATATGAAGATAGAATTAACTAGTTTTGATCATTATGCATCTTAAATTCTTACAAATTTGATTGATACATTTCTTTCAAATCATCTTTAAACAATTTATTAGTGGTCCCAATTAAATTACTGCCCGCTGCTAGCAAACCTCTGATCACTTCAAACTGGACAAAACTCAAGATTATATCACACAGAGATAATAAAGATTGCACATTCATTTTCACAAAGATCTGGCTGTCAAAGGTGTAGGTCCTTGCATCCATGCTAACAACCAACGATGCTTGGATGCGCGCATTGTCAGTAAACATTGTTGGAGTGTTTTGGAATTTCTTTTAGTGAAAGGCAACAAACAAGGAAGTTTCCTACTGGTTTCTCATTGCTGTTTAAATCAAGACATGTGCAAATGTTATGACATCAAAACTTCACATACAAGCACACATGTGGATTTTCAGATAGTGCTCTAGACATACCATTAATGGCAAGTGTCTGCTGCAAGATTTACAATAGGAACATGAACAATTCTGTCTGGTCCAAACAAAGATTGCAAGCGGTCATAAGTAAATGTTTCAAGATCATGCGCGAGTCCTCTATGCTCCAATTTTCAGTAAATATGCAAAAAAAAAAATATGACAACTGGAGCTTACTGTTATAACTCATTGGATTGGTAAGGGAGTGCAACAGCATAAATTTTAATAGACAAATTTCTAGGATGAATAAATACAATGTTACAAAAAGGAAATTTAGATAATAATATAATCAGTAAAATCAGACTGTAAAGTATTCATTGTATATGTTAAGTACAATGAATCATATAAAAAGTACAAGTGATAGTTTCTTGTGACTAAAATCATGTTTGAAATGATTATACTTAACATTTAAACATCCTGTAATGTGACTACAGCAGATGCACACATTGCGATTTTGATGATAAAACAATATATATCGTGCAGTACAGTAATCAAATCTTTTTTGAAGAAGATTTCTTCTTGATTTGCAATTTTTGAAACACTATCCATTAATTCAATTCTATTTAATTCAGTTTTATTTGTATAGCACCATTTACAGTTGTCATTGTCTCAAAATTGTCTTTAAAGAGTGAATTATAATTCTGACAGTTTGTCCCCGATGAGCAAGCCGGGGGCAACGGTGGCAAGAAAAAAATCCCTAGACTTGGATTAGGAAGAAACCTTGAGAGGAGCCAGACTCAACAGTTAACCCATACTCTTTTGGGTTGAACAGAAATCATCTATGTATGAATACATGCCACACACACACACACACACACACACACACACACACACACACACACACACACAGAGAGAGAGACATTCATACATTGATCATTTCTGCTCAACCCATATGAGGATGGGTTCCCTGTTGAGTATCAACAGTTGTGGATGGCTTGAGATCCAAAGTCATTATGGCCGATATATGATGTTCAGATCCAGGGTGGCATGTACACCGCTATAGTAAAACAAAAAAAGAGGGAGTGTGGAGGACAGCATCCAAACATATTAGATCACCATTATACACAATATGCATGAGTCCCTACAATCTGCTCCTTTGTCTAAAGAGAACTAACACTGAAATGCCTGATTAAATAAATGTGTCTTTGGTCTAGACTTAAATACTGAGACAGTGTCTGATTCTCGGATATAAACTGGTAATTAATCACAAATTCAAATATTCTTCTAGAAATAGAGAATATGCAGATGGGAATATAATATCTATTTTCATTCTTTATTGTACATTTCAAGTACTTATTTTTTGTATATCAAACAGTCAAAACTACACCAAAATGTGTGCAATCAGAGTTGATTGTGTGTTTTTCTAGTTTGGAATGTCCATTCCTTGGCCATTAATGCCTTTGTTGTTGGGCTTTCTTCATAGTTAAGTTGGTTTTGGTAGTCCAGTTGAAGTCATAAGAAATGTGTACACCAAAAAACCTGGTACTACTAACTCTCAACTACTGAGGCATTGATGGGCAGAGACAGTGGGTAAATGAACCTTTGTGAAAGATAACAGTGATTGCTTTTGTTGGTCTACATTGAAAGACAGAAGGCTTTTGTTATGGCACCAGCTCACCAGTTGTCCATTTGTTTGTCATTTATGATGAAACACACAATTGTCACGTCATCAGCAAACTTAAAGATGAGGATGGGTACCGACTCTGCTATGCAGACATGTGTGAGCAGCACAATGTAAGTCAATTAAAACATTAATATCATGAACTGATTTTACAGTCAGTTTTGCAACAAAATAAAGGCACAGGCAGGGATTTCTTTGTTTTTTAAGGTATACATTGAAAAGAAACATCCCCCTGCTCATTCTGTATGTTTGCCACTTGACAAATATTATGAGTTTTATTCATGTACTGGTGTATTACTGTTACTGATGAGTCTATATGTTGGAATAAGAGACTAAGAAATCTATGAAAGTTAAATTAGATGATCATGTCTGTTTACTGAACACTGAAATAAACTTTGTTGTGTATAGCGAATATATTTGTGTTGAAACAAAGAATTTGCCTGATGAGTGAATCTGATGTTATGATTGCAGTTATGTGGAATGTATACATCTGCCATTGACACCTATATTTAAAACATAAAGGATCTTCTGATTTAACCGGTCTTTTAATGCCTGGACAGATGAGATATGTTCTAACTAG
>JAOTRA010000018.1:3948948-3965137 GCA_026260255.1 Pseudolaguvia tuberculata
ACACACACACACACACACACACACACACACACACACACACACACACACACACACACACACACACACACACACATTGAGCTGAAGGAGATGATGTCTGTGTGGAATAACAATGGAGTCCTCTTGGGAAATATGTGCTCATGAAAGCAAGTTGACAGCAAAAAAATTGGTCCACTGTTGCAATAAATAGGTGAATTAAAAAATGTACTTTAGTTTAGAATTCGCTACCAAGCACTAGCAAATAAATCACACACCAAAACAACCTCATGGCTTCAGGATTACTTCAGATTTGATCTCTTCTGGTTGTGGTATAAGATTATGTTCTGGTGGGCATGGTCCCATGAGGAAAAGTAATTGCAAGTGATTATCCAATATCCATATTTGTTAGAATGAATTGATTGAAACAATTATTACTGTCTTGATCAAGTTTTAACAAAGACATCTGTACACAACTAATTAAGAACATTTACTAGGGATAAATAAGACAGACGATTACACTGCAACTAAACTGAGAAACTATGGATGGGGGGATTCATTTCAAATTATAAAGACAAAGGTATTGTAAAAAGAAACGAATAAATATTACTTTCAAATAAAATTAATAATAATAAATGAAAACGATCAAGACGTAACGGTTGTCAACTCTACTTGAGTAACAGTAGAAATTGTGCTGATGGGTTTAACAGGTCTACTTCCAGCTACTGATACTCTGCTCGATTCATCAAATGATACAGTTGTATACAAGTTTAGTTGACGCACGTAAAAAGATTTGGGACTGGACTGAAATATCATGTATCCATTATCCAAAGTATTTGGTCTTGTATTGTTTCTTACATCTCAATAGATAGGGTATGGTTTAGTCTGGCCAACAATTTAGGTTCTCACTTTTCTTGCTGTATTTCTTCATACAGTTAATACCATATTTTATATGAGAATGATGAAAAGGAAATTTTCTGGTCCAAAATGTTTCCAAATGAAAATGTGTGTTTTCTATGACTTATCCAGATATTTTTCACAAGGAATAATCTGCATCCATGCTGTCTTATTTCTTTAAGCAGTGGGTCATTGGTGTTAAGGAAAACTTTTCTTTATTATAGTATTTAGCAGAGGACAGGGAGTTCAAGGAAGTGACCTCAACTCACAATGTATACCTATTAAAATCAAAAGTCTAAAAAAGTTTAGGATCAATGAAATGTTTAGTTACTCTGTTTTAAATATTAAAGTCTCCTATGAACAAATGAATCAGCTGATGATTCTATTTTTTTGTTTTGTGTGGATGTTAATATTACATTAGAAATGCATATCAAATATGCAAATCAAGTCATGCATTAAAAAATATGCATTAAAACAAGTCATAGGATTTTTTTTGTTTTCATTTTATTGCAAATGGAATGATACAAAAGATAAGCCTTTCTTAAGACAATGGTGTGTTTTTTTTTTTCAAATATTGTATTAAGGAATGTCATGAGATCTAATATATGACAAAAAAAGAGAAATTAAAAAGGAATAAAACTTTACCGAAAAAAAGGTATGCTGGTGTATCATTACAGAAGTATTACAACATGGCCGAGGCCTCCAATATCCATATTTGTTAGAATTAATTGAAACAAAAAGCCTTCCAGTTATTTCTGTTTTGATCAAGTTTTATCATAATTATAGGAAATCTGTACACAACTAATTAAAAACATTTAAATGGAAAGATTTACAAATGATAAATAAAAGACATGATTACACTGCAACTAAACTGGGAACCTAGGGGTGGGGGGAATTCATTTCAAATTAGACAAAAAATAATTATAGTAAAAATAAAAAACACAAATAATTATTACTTTTCAAATAAAGTTATTACTAATAAATTAAAGAGATCAATACCTAATGGGTGTCAACTCAATTTGATATAAAACAATAAATGATCATAGAGACCTCTATACAAGTCTCGGGTCAATGGGCACTTCCTGGTCTTCCTAAGACATGAAGAGCAAGGCAAGTGATGGCTACTAAGGCGCAGAGGATGTCTACACTGCTTAACCAGGCACAAATGGCAAACAAACTCTTATCTGGACTAAAACAAAAGGCCTCTTGCCAGCCAAATGGCACTCGGTAAATGTATGGCATTTCTAATGTAACGACTGCAGACATGTTTAAACACAAACAGGAAACAACTTTGTTGACAACTTTGCCCATTTCTAACTGATCGTCACAACAAAGCATTTATAGAGAAACAGGTAAGGTGATGACAAAAATACACTGGTGAGGAGTAAAGACCTATCACATCTGCTGTAAATGTACAAAAAAAACCCAGAATAACCTGAAAACAACCAGAAAGCAATAATACATACACAGTACATACTAACAAATATTTATTATGAATATGTCCTCACAGAGGATTCCTCTCTTTTCAAAGTTTCTTTTTCATCAGAACTAGAAAAATATAGTCGCAACTCAGAGCTTAAAAAAAGGCACTATCGGGAGCCGTATTTGATATTCTTATTAATTAAAAAAAACATTAGTCCGGCGTGTTATCCGTATGCTGGTGCAGGAAGTGGACATCAGGTCCTCGGTGGCCTGTGCATATAAGCAATGTCATATGGACAAGGTGGTCAATGTAGTCGTACTAGTTTCATCTTTCGCCACACTCCCTCTTTTATTTTACTTTATTTCATGTAATTTAAGGCCGGGAGAGCTGAGTATAAACTGGCTGCTGTTCCCACTGTGGACTGTGGGTCTGAGGCACATTGGGAACACCACTAGCATCAGCAACAGGAGTGTACATGGGCCTCTGTGTAGGACTCATGTAGCTAAATGTTGAATACAGGCCTGAACTCTGGTTGTAGTAGGAGGCAGCACCGCCCTGGTGGTCATTGTAATCATACTGACTGCGAGCGATAGATGGGTATGTAGAGTTGGTAGCAGTGTAATGCTGTAGGTTGAAAGAACCGTATGCTAAGTGCTGGGGGGAACCCTGGCTCTGCTCATTGTAGTGGCTTGGGCTAAGCTGCTCTGTCTTGATGTGTGCTGGACGCTGCTGGGCCTGGGTCTGATCGGCAGCTGTTCCGAGCGGGGTCAGAGTGTGCTGCTGAGATTGCTGCTGAGGCTGTTTGCTCATCCAGCCATGCCCACTGGTGCCTGCTGTCTGGCTAATGCCATACCCAGAGGAGAAGGCCTGGCCTCCATGCGTTGGTAAATACTGGTCAAACTCATTCACATCAAATCCCTCTATGTTGGAGATCACATCACTGCTCAGCTCACCAATGTCCACATCACGGAAGTCAATGTTGAGTTGCCGTCCCGAGCCCTCTGGAAGTGGACGGCCCTCACGCTTCAGGTCCGATTTCACGCTTGGAACATCTGTTTTGGGAGTAGTGGGGGGTGTAGGAGGGCCCTGAGACTGACCTGCATTTAAAAAGAAGAGAGAGCATTAATCAACTATTCCTCTTACTTCTGTAGCAAATAACAGAAACCTGCTAATTTTCGGAACTTGCTGTTTGCTTTTGGGTTTAATCGTTATCATACCATCAGTTAATATCACGCTAGGATTTTAGTAACTGCTAGTAATGCAAGTTTTAAATTGGTGATAACTCTTGTTCATAAACATTCTTGTGATAGTAATTACAAATAATAAATCATTTAGATTATTTTGTTTTAAGAAGCACGAGCATCTACAATGGTTAGTGATAAAACATGTTATTATCTAAAACCGGGGTATTTTATAGCATTTTACAAATACAAACACTATAGTTGAATTACGTTGATCTGGATAAATGTGTTCCTTTAAGTAAAAACTTTATGAAAATGTATGACTATATAAAGTATAATGTCCATTAATCCATAATGCTGCACATAGGAATCATAAACCTGCACAAACATAGATTCAAGTAATGATTAGAATTGTTATGTGTTGGGAAGAGTGTTCGGTTTGGGACTCACCTGAGTGGTCTCCGGGAGAGTGAACTTCACCCATACTGGAAGCGGGAGAGTCAGCTCTCTGTAGGGCTTTAAAGATGGCGTTGGGGGAAATGTGTGTGTGCTCGTTATCCTCAGCTTCGCTCTGTCCACTCTTCACACTCTTCCTCCGCCGTGGCTGGTATTTATAATCTGGATGATCTTTCTTATGCTGCACTCGCAATCTCTCAGCCTCTTCGACAAACGGCCGCTTCTCTCCTTCATTTAGCAAGCTAAAAAAAAAAAAGGCAATGAATTATTAACCAAAAATACTCTTCTTTTCTTTTATGTCTAATTTAACTTTGCAATAATGAATGCTATATTGCAGATATTATATGATACCAATTAACTCTAGTAAGAGTAGTCCAAAAAAACATTTTAATAAATAAAAATTGAAATGTTAAATAAAAAAGTTAAGTTATTATTTTTTTTATTATTATTATTATGTTACTCAATTTATGCAATGAAACTTATAATAATAAAATAATACATGCGCGCAAAAAGTAATAAACCAAAAGTAAAGTAAAGTGAAGTAAAGTAAACTTACCGCCATAGTTTGCCCAGGGTTTTGCTGAGTTCGGCGTTATGTAGGTGGGGGTACTGATCGGCCAGTTTTCTGCGCGCCGCCTGAGCCCACACCATAAACGCGTTCATGGGCCTCTTCACGTGCGGCTTGCTTTTTCCAGAACCGTTCACGCGCACTGGCATGGGCACGAGCGTCCAGTCGTAGCCTTTGAGCACCTGTGACACGGCGTCGCGGATGCATACAGGGAATTTACCCTCATCCTCCTCATCCTTCTTAAGTCGATTTTCGGAAGGCGGCCGCGTGTTCTCGGTGTCGGAGCCCGAGCCAGACTCACACGGGGAGGCTGCAGAATCTTCCGACATGCTTGGACTCGGTGCTTCGGAGAGACATTTGTCCTGCTCGTCGGCCATCTTCACGTACGACTCAAGGAGATTCATACGAAAAAGGAAAGAAGAAAGAAAGCAAGAAAAGTTGCTGACTGAAGAATCCCGCACAGAGTGTGCAAAAAAAAAAATGAATCAACTTTCTGTCAAACGATTTTCACAAGTCCATCAGAGCGCTTCTAGAACTTTCTCCAGTCTTTGGTCAGTGATTAGTGAAGAATCCGTCTCCTTTACTGGGAACTCGGGCTTTGGACTGGTGGAGATGTAATAAACAAACTCCCTTAAGCTGCTCGCGTTTTTATAGAGAATCGCAGCAGAGAGGCGGAGACGGAACATGATCCCCCTCTTCCCCTCTTACTGCGTGTGTGTGCGCGCGCGCTCACGGCTGAAAATCAGATCGGTAAAGATTGCGCTTTGCTTCTACAGTAAAACTGAAATAATGTACTATGTATTATTTCGTTCATATTTATAATCCCGCTATAAGAAGATTTATTATAGGCAGGTCTTAAACTAATCTTATTTGCATCGATGCTTAAATATCACATACTGTATTTTCTGCAGCATATTCCACTTACCATTTAAGCAAAATCAACTAACCACCAGTTTCTCTTTCGTGTGGAAACAAAAATCACTTTTTGTGGTCAGTAATATAATATTGTGGATTTATACACATTTAGATTCAAGTTAAGGTTACACATGTGCAATCATCGAACATCATTAATAACGTTACATTTTAATGGCCTTTTAGTATTTAGAATCTATTCTTGTTTATCTAATATATCAAGGTTACAATTTAAAATTTACAATTTGTTCCTAATAATAACTAATGCCAGCTAATTTCAAGTTGCGATTTGTTTGTTGAAGCTTGATGAACACTTTCAGTATCACCAACAGGGGGAGACATGAGGTTAAAAACTCCGACTTGAGTGGTTGAAGCCAACATCCTTCTGCAACTTTAAAGTGGAGCTTCCATAAGTTCCTAAACACAGGTCCCTGAACAGCACTCTCAGTTTGGCATAAAAGACGTTGTGTAAATAGCAGTACATTTACCACATTGCTCGTTTATATAAAACTTCATTTTGTGGTCTTTACACAAGTCTTTTTCCCACAATCAAAACGAGCCAAACAGAAATGAGTGAGTTTATTTAAATTACCAACTGTACTTTTTTTTTTTTAAATATACAGCCCTCACAATTATAATGAACCTGAGAACCACTTCAACTGTAAATCCATATTCCACTATTTTATAAACTTGTTTTAAATAATTCATTCATATATAATCAAATATATTCATTATAACTATTAATACATTTGTTATCTGACAAAAATAAACTTTCTGTCCTAGTATTGTGAAAATGTTTACACTATCCTTTTTTTCCCTTTAGCTACGATTGGCTGAATTTAAGCTGTTCATTTAAACCCATCAGTCAATCAGTATAAGGCGGCAATAAAAATAGACATGACATCACGGTAATAGTTCTGATTCCCCCACATTGTAACAAAAGTTACACAATTCTACTGGCTATTCTTCAAATGCAAAAAATTCTATATAATAAAAAAAATTAAATGATAATTGAACTACTGATTTGAAAACTCAAGTGTGTGAGTGAGTGACTCTGTAGTAAACATAGTCTGTCAACCCCCCACTGCTGAATGACAATCACAGCCTAAAACTAACCTCAAAGCAAGACTGAGTACTAAAGTTGTACAGAAGTTATATAATTTTTTTTTCTTCTGTGATGCAATGTGTGTTTGCAACATATCTTTATGGACACTAATGCAAACATTAAAGATAAAACATCTTAATAAAACATCTTAAAACATGTTAATTTAGTCAGTCAGTCAACCATTCATCTTCTAACCTGCTTATTCTCTAATTCAAAGTCACAGGGATTTGCTGGAGCCTATCCCAGCTCGCCTTAGCGCGAGAGGTATGGGTACACCATGGAGAGGTTGCCAGTCCATCTCAGGGCCACACATAGACAAACAACCACACACATTCAAACTCACTCCTATGGGCTATTTAGAATTAGCAATCAACCTAATGTACATGTTTTTGGACTGTGGATGAAAAACAGAGTACCCAAAGAAAACCCACGCAAGCAAAGTCTGCACAGAAAGATCCCCGGCCCAGAAATAAAACCCAAGACCTTCTTGTCAGGTGATTGACAAGGTGAGTTATCCACTACCCATCTGTATATGTTCAATAAGCTGTTTATTTTTATGCCTTTTTTTTTTAAATCCTTCTATTGCTTATGTGGTATATTTTGCAGATAATTTATTATCTATCAGTTCAGTGTCCATTTCTTAATTTTAAAATATTCAGAATTCTGACAATGTGGTTAATGTTTAATGCAACTACACAGCTGTTGTGATACAGCTTTTTTTTTTTTTTCAAAAGATTTCCACCATGTGTTTTCTTCTTCTAGTTTGTAGTAGGAAAATAATTTGTATAATGAATTACAATACACATTGAATCAGCAGAATATCTATCCTGTTAGGGGAGAGGTAGAAAAAAAAACCAGTCCGGATAGCAACGGAAACTGACACTGGGCTACAAGCCGTGTGGGTGGGCTGTGTGACGATACTGGCTCAACCACACATACGTACAAACACACATTACGGGTCCCCCTGGTCAGCCCTGGACCATGCGGAAAACGTTTACACTCGCCAGGCCTTGGGAAACTTCTCAGCTCCACCTCGAGCCCCAGCGTCAAAAACGCGACTCAAATAGTGGGAGACAACTGCTAAATCATGTCTTCTGTCTGCTCTGCTTGCTCAGACTGCATGCTTCTGAAAAATGCAGACAAAACGTAAACTAATTTTAAAACTATATGAATCAAATAGTTCCTTTCCTTTATGAGAGAAAATTAGGTTTTGGATTGGGAATTGCAACTTTCCTAACTGTTGATTTTAATTGCAGTTAAAAGATATTTTTAGGATGTCAGCATGGAGCAGCCAGGTCTGGAGAGTAGAAACAGTCATGCTCATTGGTATCACAAGACAAATGCAACTCTGTTTGTAAATATTTGTCCTTGTTAAGTTCTGTTGATTGCAGCTAGCAATCAGTGGCTTCAGATCTTTTCCACCTATGCTGCTTGTGTAAAGCTATAAGTGATGTCTGCAAACATCAGAAACACAATGACTAAATACTAATGCTGGCAAATTTCATCCCAGTGTGAATCATCAAAGAGCAAGTCTCAGGGAAAAGTCTTAACTATTACTATTAATAGCCTAAGTGTGGATGTATGAATTAGGTTATTAGTAACACATTTATCTATTAGAAAGCATTTTTTGTAAGTAACTCCAACATGCAGAATTAAGCTAAAGAAAGACCTCGGTCAGAAGTGGCAGACATGTAACAAAGATAACTGGTGTCCTGCAGGGTTTGGATCCATTTATCTTTTTAAAGAAATGTGTCACTGCAAGTGGGTCCATGATACCTTCACCCAATCATGTTTGATGAATTTGAAAATTATGTTTATAATTTTTTATCTAATATATGCATTCACAGTCTTCATAGTCCTAAATTACACCCTAATTAATATTTCATCTCTAAATTACTGTTTCAGTTAATTATATGACAGGCAAAACCTTTTCAAGACTTGTCAGTCATTCATTTATTCATTCATCTTCTTACATGCTTACTCCTTAATTTGGGTTCACGGGGGTCTGCTGGCGCCTATCCCAGCACACATAGTTCCAGAGGCGTGGGTACACCCTGGAGGGGTCGCCAGTCCATCTCAGGGAAACACATAGACAAACAACCAATCGACTTAATCTGCATGTTTTTGGAATGTGGGAGGAAACTGAAGTACCTGGAGGGAACCCACTCAAGCGGGGGGGTGCAACTCCACAAAGAAAGATCCCCAACCTGGGAACCGAACCCGGGACCTGCTTGTTGTGAAGCGACCGTGCTATCCACTAGGCCAACGCGCCCACCCCCAGACTTGTCAAAATTATTTTTTAACTCTTTAATTACTATTTGTTAGTTTATCTTTTAAAAATATGCCCACGCATATAATAGAACACTTAGTTTTTATAGTGATTATAATAATACAATAATGAATGCAATAATGTATCTGGATTGTCATGCTGAACCAGCTTTTGGTCTCTTAGTTCTGGAAAGGTATTAATGCAATGCTATAACATACAAAGACATTCTATCGTTGATGTAGCATTTTTGGCTTTGCTGGTAAGGTGTCATTCAAGTCTAAAATAAATCAGGAAAAATAAAATATCAGTTTAATAATTTACGTACTATTCATCTTACTGTATTTACAAACAAAAATAAAAATATTTAAATAAAAAAGGTGTATTCGCTTAACATTAATGGAAGGTGGAAATACATTCATCCATCAATCCATTTTCTATACCTGCATATTCCTAATCAGGGTCACAGGGTTCTGCTGGAATCTATCCTTTCTGTCATTAGATGAACGCAGGGGTACAACTTGAACAGATTGCCAGTAGCACGACATTCAATTTTCATTCTTTATTATTTTTATTAGAACATTTTACACATTTCAATTAAAACAATCAAGAACTAAAATTTCACATAAAAATAAATTAAATGGGAAGAGAATGAGTTAAAATTTACAGAGAACTTTTGTGAAAAATGACTTTACACCTGTCTGTCACTTTCTCTGAAAAGTGCACAGCATTCTGTACTAACAACCCTACCCCATGGATGTCATTCAGGTCAAAGGTCATCCTGTGGGTTCTGGTCGCACCTTGCTTCCCTGGCTCTTTCCTGCACTCCAGTCAGACTTTTGAAAGACCTCGGGACTGATTGATGACTGTTCTGGACTTTTGCCTGGCCAGATCAGAGCTACAGGGCACGGGCATTTGTTGACACATGGCATTTTAGAGAAGGTGACATTTCAACAAGATTTCCACCATCTCGCATGTCTATGCTACTTGCTAACGGAATCTCACTGGCTGTGGTTAAAAAGTCTTTTGCTTTAACCGCCATTGCCAGCAGGGATTATATATTTGAAACAGATTATTCATAATTTTATATCTATAACATATGTAAAACCAAAGATTCTAAATCTTCTCTTTCATCTTTCACTTAATAGCACAGAGATGGACAGATCTCTCTGAAAATATTAGATTTATTTGACTTCTGAAATTATTGAAGGCTTATAGGTTATACGTTTTTTTTATCTGATTCAGCCAAAGAAAATAATAGCCTTAATGTTCACAAAGCATTCTGAAAACAAATGTTAAAAGATGTATAATGTATAATTTAGTTCTATTTAGTTTTACTTGGATAGTGCTTCTTGCAGTGTACACAGTCACAAAATTCTTTACAGAAATATATACATATGTAAGGGATAAAGTTGAAAAAGTATGGCATTTCACTAAGGCAGGGGTGATGGAGTCAAAAAAAACCCTGAAAATTATACAAGTAAAAAAAATAAACGCACTGAAGAGGGTTTCTTAGCAAAAACTTTATTGCCAGGAAATTTCAAGAGATTTACAATCAGGTTTAGATCAGGACTCTGGCCAGGCTGTTTCATTATTTCAATGTTCTTTGCTTCAGGAAACTGATTTAACAATATTGTATTGTAAATAAAAAAAATAAAGGGTTGTTTAGATGATCATATGGTTTAATTTATTCTGTTCTGGTGGAAAATGTTATGCATTTTTTGGCAATAAACTAAGATATAAAAGAGACAGCAGTGTTACTTTAATAACACTTTAAGTTACAACAATAGTCAAAAGTCAGAACCAATTCAACCAACAATAAACTCAAAAAACAAAATTCTTGCATCAAGACTCCTGGGTGCACCTGGGTGGTGGAATGTACTTCCCCTTGATGTCTTAAACCTGAGTCATTGACTGTCTTCAAACTATGCCTAAAGTATGTAAACTAGCACTTCAAAACCTGTTCAAAATTGCGATGTTACTGCTGTAAACCTTTCCAACAGAATTTATACACTGATGGTTTTCTTAGTCTGTGACTATGTATCTAATGTTTTTAATGGTAGAGACTGTAATAAAACTGAATAAGGGCATCTGCCAAATGACAACAATGTAAAATGACTTTGCTTTGAACATGATTTACTTCCAGACATACATGTTTCTATTACCTATAGGATGTGTAAAGGAAGAAGGCTGGTGTGGTCGCCTCACAACAAGAAGGTCCCAAGACCTTCCCGGGTCGGGGATCTTTTTGTGCGGAGTTTGCATGTTCTCCCAGAATCTTGCGTGAGTTCCTTCCACTGATCAAAAACATGTACAGTACATTAGGCGGAATCCCAGTTGTTAAGGTTGCACAAGTCAGTACAGCCTTAATGTCGGTCCCAAGCCCGGATAAATGGGAGGGTTGCAATAGGAAAGGCATCCAGCGTAAAACTATGCCAAGTCGAATGTGCGGATCACGGTGATCCACTTTTCAACCCTTAACCGGAGCAGCCGATTGAAATACATACATACATGTGTAAGGGAAGAGGTAGCACAATGGAGGTAGCACAATGGGCTGGGCATTGAATTAAGAGATTGGTTGTTAAATTTGCTCAGGTAAAACCTAAATGCTCAGGTAAAAAATAAAAGAAGTCACCAAATGTCACAAATGTGAAGTGGAAGTGTATTTTGTTTCTATTCATTCTATTATTGAAAATGTATTGGAGACAATTCATTAGTATCTAAAATCATGCGGCTGGCTATTATTTTTTTTTACTTTTGTATAATACACTTGTTTTCTATAATACACTTTGGCACTGTGGTGCAAATGCATTATCATTAATCAGGTCTAATCCCTTGGCTTTGGTTGATTTGATTTGTTCTCTATGGATGATGGTGGACCACATGAATCTGTTTTCTTTATCTCATGTCCTTTACTCCTAGAAGTCTGTTTTTTCCATTACTTACAGTAATGATCTAATCATTATACTTATGACTTTTTAATTTTGATCATGTATATTCCAGAATACCATGGAAGATCTAATCAAGCTCCTGGTTGTTTCAATATTGGACAGGGAGGAGGATGTCACAATTGCTTAGCCTGAGTTCATGCAATTCACTAGAAGAAAAAAAAATCATTGCAAATTGCACACGTCTGCACTATTCTATGCCATTTTGTAGTAGAAAGTGTCTGAGAGAAGTGTAATTTATTCATCTCTCAAAATTCTAACAGAAACAAGTGCACGACAGTGAAGTGTTGACTATTGGTGAGTTCATGCTCTAAGGACTACTACTCGGGTTGCAGGCACACAACAGCGCATAAGCTTAACCCACTTTACCATGGCACTGTCCTGGTTTGTGTATTTTTAAATGCTTTTTTTCTTATTCTTCAAATATCAAATTGTAAATAGTGAGAACATGTCCGGTTCAATGTGATTCAGTGGATCAAATTAGACTTTCAAAATAATGTTTTTTATAAAAAGAATATAATAATAAAGAGCTACAGTGGTACTACACCAGAAAAACATGTTTACCTGTTATCATGCTATTACCTCCCACTACTTTTTCTAGTTGAAAACCGAGGGCTTATGTGTTTTCTGTCTTTCACTTCCTTAACATATTCCCACATAACACCAACTGTCTTATTTACTTTTAGGTTACTCATTTATTAACTTGTATATTACCTGCAGTTTATTTGTTCAGCTATTAAAGGTGTGATGCACAGGAAGGAGCAGGCTATGATAAACTTTGATTAAGGGGGTAAAGGAAAGGGTTTACATTTTTGTCATATACATGTTTTTACAGTACAACATATAATGAAATGTTTTCTTTGCAAAGTCAGCGTGTTGTTTAATAATGCAATAATGTTAGGTTTAATTGGTTGAATGTTTTTACCGTCACATCTTTGTGAATCTCATCATTCAATCTCAATCACACCCTGCTGCCGATACTGGTTGAAAAAGTCTTTTCTTTTCGGTTCAGGGTGCATAATGGCAGAGAAGAGAACTGAATGAAGGAGTGATGACATATAATGACTACTTTGGATGAATCGCCTTAACCCTTCAGTGAGTAGTCACATGAGAAAAGCTGAGTCCATTCCAGCTATCTCAGAGATCTCTCCTTTCCAGATTATCTGTTCCTCCAAACAAAAAAGAGCATGTCTCATATTAAGCCATGTTTCAAAAGAAAGTAAATCTTCTGAGGTCAAACGAGAGCCTTAGGTCATTAAAGAGCAGGAATGGAGAATATGGATTTTACTAAATATTCAGAGGGGATTTTAGTATTACTGCATGTTGATGGGATTATTTTAGTTCATGGCTATTTGCAATTTTAAGTAATTACCTCATGAACAATAAAACATTTGAATAGACACAAGCAAAAAAATTTTGAAATTAGCTTGTATGTAGAGCAGGGGGGGGGGGCATTTATAAATTTTTTCTAAAGTGTTAGGAATTAAGGGCCTTGCTTAATGGAGCTATGATTTGAATTTAATGACATCAGCACAAAATCAAATATCTTGGCTTCTTACCAAATGTAGAAACAAATAAGAATAGATTAAACAATACGAGAAGTAGAAATAAAATCAGATGCATATACAGGCTAAAAATATTGTGGACCCCATCACTACATGTTTGGAAAAAAAGCAGTTTTCTAGATTGTCTATATTCCCTGTGGTATTAAGATTGTCCACAATGGAACTAAGATCAAACTACTATTCCAGCATAGAACGTGAAGACAAGCTGTGCCTTGGTTGGAACGGAAAACAGTGTAGTTGCGGTGTATGACTATTAATTAGAAGATCATTGTTTGATTCCCAGCACCATCAAGTTACCACTGTTGGGCCTCCTCAGTTGCTCAGTTGTACAAGATGTCCCATATGCTTTCATTAAAAAAAATCGATGTATGTAAAAACCATTTTGATTTATATAATGTGCTTAACATTATTAATACATTTAAGCAAAGAGTTATACTTGTGGGGTCAACTACAATACAGACCACTGTCTGATAGAATGCAGTGTATGAAGATTATTAAAGGATGACAAATAAGATGCATCTATAATAAAATGGTTAGAAAAGACTTTCGCAACACATTCACATAGTGTACCTATAGTAGATTATGTATGTTAAATAGGGGATGTTTGTCCCTAGTCTGGTCTGTTAAGGCTATCATTTAAATGGCTATACTCTTTTTGTTTAAAGCAATTCTTCGTAATTCTGTGAAATCGCTGTGACAGCATAATTTTTTTCTATTCTTTTTTTAGCACCAGGCTCAGGAAAAGCTTAATCAGATTCCAGCCAGCTTCGTGACGCAGGGGAAATGAAGAGAAGCCAGCATGAGAGCACTTGTCTTGCTTTTCTGTTCAGAAACCTCTTGTAGCTTATCCATCATCACTCATGAGTGTGCCAAGACAGAGAGTAAATCACAGTTGTTGTACATCATATAGAAGTGAGATGTAAGTAATGTGCTATGAAGTTTTGTTAATAAATATAGTGCATGATGAGCTGTGACTGGATGTCACTCACAAAGCAGAGGATGAAGGTAATTGAGTAAAACCAGCATTGTCGACTCTAGAGCCTCTGTGACTCCAAACTTCTGCACTCTAATGTTACGTGTGAAGGAAACTGTCACGCATGATTTCCTGAGACTCAATATGTGAACATTTTCTACAAAGTGGAATGGAACGTAATTTATTCCCTTATTCTTCATGTTACCAGATTCACTTTACTGTGTTCGTGTGGGTTTGGTAATGTGTGTAGAAGTGTGTGTAGAAGTGTGTGTGTGTGTGTGTGTGCGTGTGTGTGTGTGTGTGTGTGTGTGTGTGTGTGTGCGTGCATTTGTCGGTGTGTTTGTGTGTGTGTGTGTGTGTGTGTGTGTGTGTGTGCGTGCATTTGTCGGTGTGTTTGTGTGTGTTGAAATTTGTGTGTATTCTGAGAGGTTATAGGTGGATGAGCTTGCTCTTGACTTGGCCTCCTGCCCAGGTTTCTTTCCAGGTTAACATATGAGGCAGACAGATCAAATTTTTCTGTGTTGTGACTGAATAGCAGAGCAGTGAAGAAAAGGTGTAATTCAGTCTTGTCACTGTCTTTCCTTAATGCAGCTTTGACATTAGGTAATTACCTGATGACATCCAAAAGCAACTGACTAAAAAATTTGCTTCCAGATTAACAACTGTCTGGTTTTACACTGTTGAAGCAGACTTTGCTCAGTGACTCAGATGTGTGTCTAGAGCTGGCTGAAGAAGAGTGTGAGTGTATGTGTGCACTGACAGTTTAAGTATGTGTCCCATTTTCTCAGCTCTTGGTCTATTCTGTGAGTCACTTAATTTAACAGGAAGTTGTGTGATCAGGCCTTGAGCAGCTGTAATTAAAACTCTAGAGTTACTTTCCAGCTCTTCTCAGGTGCTTTCTCGTGATCTTCTTGCTCCATTGCACCTAAATCTATGCAAGCCTCGTGGTCCATAATATGGGTTCTGTGTTACACAGTCATTATATTTTAAATGTTCTCTATAAATAATTCTGTGAAGCACAAACAAATGTTTAAAAGGTTCAATTTCTAGAAGATTTGATTAGACCAGTGAAAAATTGTTTCAATAGTTTAGTTTAGTGCCTAAGTGAAAATTAATCATTTACTATTATATTATCAAAATTAATAACCTGGCTTAAACATTGTGACTAAGATGATCTTAATTTGACCTAATTAATTTTTCTTAATTTTTTTTAAGATTATATATTCTAAATGGCTGTTGATTCAAAGGAAACAAGAGTTTTTTGGCTGAAGCCTCAATACAGTGTCTCTGGGGTCTTCATTTGAGCCTTGCTCTAAACGGAAAGGAAGAGAAATTTTTCACTAACAGGCCTCATATAGAAACAGAGTAGCGAAGACAGGAGGACTGAAAGGCTTTTGAATGAGTGTGACCCCTTGAGCTTTCAGCCTCTTGAGAGGAACAGTTTAATGTGCAATGGAAAAGAAATATCAGCAGTCAGAGGCAGACCTGTAAGTTGTGTTAATGATTCTGATTCTAAACTTGACGGTGATGGTGACGATGGTGATGATGATAATGTTGATGATTGTAAAATATATCAGAGTGTTGTAATTACCTGTTAATTAACAAAATAAACATATAGTTAACCCTAGGAACCTTAACTGTTGTATTTAATTCATACTTAATTTGCATTATTGGCAGCTCAACTCAATAATACTCTTGGTTGCTGGAGGTCCTGGTTTAAGCTTCAGCACCACCAATCTATTATTGATGGCTCCCTGTGTAAAGCCCATATCTTTCCCTTTCCGCTTCAGTGGAGCTGTATCATAGCTGTACCCTGGCCCCAATTTACAAAGCTGGAATTCATCGTTCTGTGATGTATATGTAACAAAAATATCCTTTTACAGATATTTAATGACTGTTACCAGTCAGTAGGCAAATATATA
>JAOTRA010000018.1:4052502-4063042 GCA_026260255.1 Pseudolaguvia tuberculata
TCATTCATTCATTCATTCATTCATTCATTCATTCATTCATCTTCTTAGGCGCTTATTCCCTAATTCACGGGGATATGCTGGTTATTTTTATTTCATCACCATCATTGTGAAGTGTATCACGTTTAATGGGGTCTGAGCATTGGGCATGTGTTACAAATATTACATGTGCACACTTCAGTTAAAATGAAATATACTAGAGCAACGACCGTGGGGCCCTCTGTGTGTATTGCCTGTTGACCGGGCCGGCACTGATTGTCTGAGTAAAATAGACTGTGTGGTCACTGTGGAAAAGTAAAACATATTAAGTAAAAAAGGAGTCTAATACTCCCTGTCTACGCTGAAAGTGTAGGTGTTTGTGGTATTTGCTATATTATAAAAAGGTGTTTCCAAGTAAAAATGGTGACAAATGTTATTATGGTGTTATATTTAGTCTAAAATCTGATTCTTATTATTTTCTGTTTACAATTTATAGCTGAAAGAGCTACTCTTGAGATTTGGTATTGATAACCACTCCAGCGTATTCCACTGCCCTTAAGCATAACAGGCTATTTTAGCCCATGGTTTGTTGAGCCACAGATTAAATAGGATTCCAGAGATTTCCATAACATGGCAGGTCAAGCATACAGTTTGCCTTTCAGAGAGAGCCACCACGTAGCCAGCAGACAGTCAAGAATTTCATATTTTATTGCATTGCTTCAAAAGGTGTTTTATTGCACAAGTAACGCAATCCTGTCCAAACATAACGAAAGGTAAACTTGGATTTTCAAAACCCTGTAGGAGGAAATGGAGAGTATATGGAACAGAGATGTTGCCCCTTTAAAAAAAATAAACTATGCCAGACCTGGCATCTGCTTATGTTCTTAGATGCCAGGATGCACATCTTTATCTCTGCCTACCTACCACTCACATTCTACATGACACGTTGTAGCAGTGATGATTTAAGGGTATTGGTGGTACAATGGGTAGAGTTGTTGCATTACAGATGCAGAGTTCCTAGTTTGATCCTGAGCTCGGGTTACTGTTTCTGTGCAGTTATGTAGTTATGTACTTTCCATGTCTGTGTGGGTTTGCCTGGGGTTTGTCACTACCCTCTCACCTCTCAAAAACATGCCTGTTAGTTTAAATTGTGACTTGTGCTACTGTGCAGAGATGCATAAAGTATCTGAAAGTATTATTGTTACTTTACTGGAAATAGAAGTCTCCATTATGAATATTACTTGGGCAAGAATATTAAAATATGTTTTTTTTATTTAGTCATTTATGAAAAGTTGTATATTCTGGGTGTGGTGATTAGCACAGCCGCCTCCCCAAAAAAAACTTCAACTCCAAGGAGTCTTTCTGTGCCAAGTTTGCATGTTTTTGCAAAAGTTTGCATGTTTATCCTGTGCTTGCATGGGTTACTCCAGTTTTCTCCCACAGTCTAAAATAATGTATATTAGGTTGATTCTAAATTGGCCATAGGAGTGCATGAGTGTGTATAGTTATTCGTCTGTGAGTGGCGCTGCAATGGACTGGCAACCTGCCTTTTGCACTGGTCACCAGCAGACCCTGTGACCTTGAATAGGGAACCAGCTGAATGAATGATTTCCCAACCTTCCTCACAGACACATGCATAGTCCAATACTTTACCTTAAACTGTAGCATCACCCCTATGGGTAATTTAGAAACACCAATCAACCTAACATGTTCATCTAACATACATGTTTTTGGACTGTTTTTGGAGAAAACTTATTTATTCATATTCTTACCTGCTTATTGGGACCTTGTTGTGAGGCGACTGTGCACTACGCCACCATGCCACCTGGGAGGACTGAACTGAAGTACCCAAAGTAAAATCACACAAGCAGTAGAAGAACACAATTCAAACAGAATGCTGATTCGGATCATAGGGGCTGCTTGAGCCTATCCTGCTAAACATAAGGAACACGATAGGTGGCCATCACAAAGCCACACATAGACGAACACCCACACACTCCCTCCTATGGGCAATTTACAATCACCAATCAACTTAATGTACATACAGGGGAAGTGGTAGCCTAGTGGTTAAGGTGTTGGACTAATACCAGAAAGACCGGATCGATTCCCACCACTGTGGGTCCTTGAGCAAGGCACTTAACCCACAAAAAAAAGAGACCAAATGTAAGTCGCTTTGGATAAGAGCGTCTGCCAAACTGTAACTGTACATGTTTTAGATTGAGGGAGTACACAGAGTGCAAGAAGAAAACCTGTGCAAGTGTAGGGAGAACATGTACACTCCACATGCATAGGATGTGGCGTGTTACAAAATGAACAAACCCCTCTCCATGATAACTACTTATTCAGTTAGCCAATTAGTATTTTGCAATAACAAATATGATTAAACATATTTATTTTATTCGGGAAATGTATTGGACTTAGTCATAAAGATTGTAAAGTAAAGTAAAGTAACATAAGATATATATGCTCCAGCAGACCCCTGTGACCCTGAAATTAAGCAATATGTGGGCCAGGAACATTGTAGATGGAATTAAATTGTTTTATCATGGTGTAGATGGAAAAAGAAATGTAGGTGTAGGTGTAATCCTGGAAAAAGAGTACATTGTGGTAGAGGTGAATAGTGTTTCTGATAGGGTGATGAATGTGAGGCTGGAAGTTGAGGGCATGATAATAAATATATTCAGTGCCTATGCTTCACAAGTAGGTTGTGAGATGGAGGAAAAGGAAAGATTTTGGAGGTTTTGGAGAGTGTAGCTAGGTATGAAAGATTTGTAATAGGAGCAAACTTCAATGGTCATGATGGTGAAGAGAACAGAGGTGATGAGGAGGCTTTGGAGGTTAGGAAGAAGGGGAAGAGAGATGACAGAAAAGAGTATAAGCTGAAGGAGGATGATTGTAGTGTGAGATTCAGGGAGGAGGTCAGAAAGGGGCTCAGTGTTGGTAGTGAATGGTGGCTGCAGAAGTTATAAGGGAGACAGCTAGGAGGTTGGATGAGGAAGTGAAGGACAGCATAAGCCGAAAGACGTTGGTGAAACAGAATTGGGATTGGCAGAGAGATGAGGAAAGAAAGCAGGAGTATAAGAAGATGAGGCAGCAGGTGAAGAGGGAGGTGGCAAAAACTTAGGAGAAGGCGTATGAGGAGCTATGAGAAGTTGGACACTAAGGGTTTGTACCAGTTTGCCAGACAGAGAGATAGAGCTGGGAAGGATGTTCAGCAAATTATAGAGATAAAGGATACAGATGGAAATGTGTTGTCTAGTGAGGGGAGTGAGGAGAGTAGTGGAAGCTAGGCTGAGGGAGGAGGTGGCCATCTGTGAGCAACAGTATATTTTTATGACAAGTAAGAGTTCTACAGATGCAATCTTTTCTCTGAGAATGTTGATGGAGAAGTATAGAGAAGGAGTTGCATTCTGTGTTTGTGGATATGGAGAAACCGTACGACATGGTTCCGACATGATTCCGAAAGAGCCTTTGTGGTATTGTATGAGGACTGGTTCAAGGTGAAGGTGGGATTGCATCAAGGATCAGCTCTGAGCCCTTTGTTGTTTGCAGGGGTGATTGACAGGTTGACAGGTGAGGTCAGACAAGAGTCTCCATGGTTGATGATCTTTGCGGACGATATTGTGATTTTTTTGGTGAGAGAAGGGGGTTGAGAAAAATCTGGAGAAGTGGAAGTGCTGGTGAAAATGGGAATGAATGTCAATAGGAGTAACATGGAGCACATGTGTGTGAATGTAAAGGAAAGTAGTGGAGAAGTGAGGTTACGTGGAGAATAGGTAGTGAAGATGGAGGAGTTTGAGTACCTGGGGTCAACAGTGCAAAGTAATGGAGAGTGTGTTAGTGAAGTGAAGAAAAGCATACTGTCAGAGTTGAGTGGGTGGAGAAGAGTGGCAGGAGTGATTTGTCTCTGGAAGAGTAAAAGGGAAAGTTTATAGGACTGAGGTGAGACCTGCAATGTTGTACGGTCTAAATTGTTATCAAAAAGACAAGAGATGGAGTTGGCAGAGTTGAAATTTTCATTGGAAGTGACGAGGATGGACAGGATTAGAAATGAGTTTGAGATGGCTCATGTAGGATGGAGACAAGGTGAAGGAGACTAGGTTGTGATGGTTTGGGCATGTGGAGTTACAGCATTTGGTAGACGCTCTTATCCAGAGCGACTTACATTTGATGTGGTTTTTTTTTTTTGTCAACTGAGCAATTGTGGGTTAATAGTCTTGCTCAAGGGCCCACAGTGGTTGCTTCATGGGATATGAACCCCGGTCTTTCTGGTGTTAGTCCAACACCTTAACCACTAGACTACCACTTCCCACATACACAGGAAGGACATGCAGTATATTGATAGAAGAATGCTGAAGATGGAGATGCCGGACAGGAGGAAAAGAAGAAGGCCAAGGAGGAGGTTTGTGAATGTGGCAATACATGCAGGTAGTTGGTGTGAAAGAGGCCGATGTAGAAGACAGGGTAGTGGCGACCTTTAACGGGAGCAGCCGAAAGGAGCGGAAGGAGAAGATTATTGCCATTATCTATTCACCTAATGTGATTAAATGTCATTTGTATCATTTGTATGGTCAGCTAAATAAATATATATATTACTGTCAATTTTGGAGGAATTGTAAAATGGTTAAATATTTAAAAAATTTCAGAACTGAAATTCTGGGCGGCCAGAAAACTAGGTTAGGTCTGCCACAACAGGAAATATTTTGCTTCTATTTCCTAGACCTTTCCGTTCGTAAAATTAAGCTCTGTTTACTTATTATTGGTTACTGGCTATTTAAGAGTTTCAAGAGTATAAGTGCAAGTAAAAGAGTCTTTAGAGGTCTGTTTGTAGCAGGGCTTCATTTGTGGCTATAAATCTCAGGTGGATGGAACACCTTGCATACCTTCATCATTAAGCCTTTCCCACAAACTTTTTTATTTTTGCCTATCATATAGCACTACTTTTGCGCCACTTTTTCCAGTCAAACACAATTAATAGGATTAGAACATAAAATATTTACTCAAGTTCTCTGAAATTGTCTGTATCTTAGTAAAGCAAGATTTCATTTCTCTATTTAGTAGTCTTGTGGTTAGTGTTTTATTCAAAAGAAAATGTGAAAAAAGCTATTATAGCAATTATAGCTATTATAGCAATTGATTCTGCATGGTTTTGTAATCATGTTCAACTGAAGGTAAAAAAAAACAAAAAAAAAACAATGGCACCACAAATAGGTTAAATTTCCATTTAAATACATTTTAACAAAAAAAATCACTGTGATTTCTGGTCTGAATTGGTAGCTCATAGATCTAATGTTCTGAGCTGGTCTATAGAGGTAGTACAGAAACAGTCTCTACTCAACTTTTTACACATACTCTGAATACTCAGCCAAGAGGCCCTGCATTAGAAGGTGGGGTTCTGGATATCCTGGAGTCTGACAGTCTAGCCTAGCTACAGCTTTGTGTGCCAAAATCAGTTCAACACTGTGGTTTTAATGGTATGTCTCGGCTAATTAGCATAAATCCTCAAGGCACAGGGTGATTACGAGTCATTCCTCCATCATGCAAGTGTAGTGTATGTGTTAGTTATCATTTTCTTCATATATACTTATTCTTTATACTTACTATTTATACAATTATAATTATATAGATAATGCTGTATCACTAAATGGCTAGCTCTGATGTGGCTGATGTGGCTAGCTCTGATGTGGCTAGCTCTGATGACATATGGCTAGCTCTGATGTTTTAAACTAGCACTCAGCTTAGTTCATACAAAAACAGATTAATTCCGTCACATTTAGTCTCTGAAGCTCTGCTAACAGCAGAGGCAGCTCTACTACCCATGTGTGATCTGTGAATGAAAACATACTGCTGCATGTGTTTGTTGATAGGACTGTTTTTCTGAACTGTTTAGTTCAATTTAGGCAGATTAGGTGTGTTTTGTTGTGTTGTTTGGGCAATGGTCAATGGAGAGATTAATAGAGGTAAGTCATTTTCCTTTTATCTCATCTCTCATTCAATGTAATTGGTAACAATCTGATAATATAACATGATATATACATAAAACAACCGATAACCCATTTTTAACTAACTGTAATGCTTTTCTAAAACTTACATTTGTACTTTTTTTTCACAGAGTTATAGCAAGGAATTATTTATACAGATGATTCTTGGTTTCTCTCAATAGTGGTCTCTAAATGAAGAATATCAGACTCTTTAAAGACACATCATCAGACTTTATTTGCTCTTCGAAACCAAAAAAAACTCGAACATGTTGACTACTGGAGCCCAGCCCAGGCCTAGCTAATAAACGCAGTGCAGGACCCTGTAGACCCTGGAGATTAATTATGGTTGAGTTATTCCAGCAGGAAAAGCAAAATGGTAGCCAGTGAACAATTTACAGAGGTCAGCAAACTTTAGAACAGAAACTACCCCTTTTCTCAGTGGCCCTTACGCTCAGTAATGCTGTCAACATACAAGAAATGAAAGAACCATGCAGGTCACACCAGCGCTGACACCTCTGCCACCAGACCTTCACCCACGCCAATAAACTACTGCATGAGTTTATAATGCTAAATGGTTAAAATTTAGTACAGCAAAGTAAATCTATTTGTATCTTACATTGTTTCATTCAAATCTCTTACCTACATTAGTATTTTTGACCCCTTAGAATATAGTTGATGCATTCAATCTGTACGTGTTTAATTATTTAAAACTTTATTAGAAACAGTATACAAATACTGGGTAAAGACTTTTTCTCTATAATAAACTATCAAAAGATTTTCGAAAATATTTTTGCTTTGCAACATGGTAAATTATTATAATCTTGAAATTATCCTTTGGAAGAAGGTCAATTGTAGACATGTAAGGAAGCACATGGTAATCACCAATATTCAAGTGATGATTGGGAACACTTTAAAAGTTGCGGTGAAAAATAATGGAATGGGCAGCTTACAAATCTGGAAAAGCACCATCAATGCTGAAAGGTATATCCAAGTTATGCTCCCGTCCAGACATCGTCCCTTTCAGGGAAGACCTTGTACTTTCCAACATGACAATGCCAGACCACATACTGCATTAATTACAACATCATGGCTGCATAGGAGAAGGATCCAGGAACTGAAATGGCCAGCCTGCAGTCCAGATTGGCGCATCAAAAAGAGGAAGATGCAACAAAAAAAAATTAAGACAGTTGAACTACTAGAAACTTGTATTAGACAAGAATGGCCTTGTCCCAACTTTTTTGAGATGTGTTGATGTCAGAAAATCTTAATTCAAACTTGATGATACATTTTCTCAGTTTAAACATTTGATATGTCATCTATGTTGTTTCTGAATAAAACACTGAAATTTGATTTTAAAACAATTTTAAAACAGAATTTTTTTTATTGAAATTTGAAACTTTTACATCATCGCATTCTGTTTTTATTCACAATTTGTAAAAGTGTCTCAACTTTTTTGAAATCTGGTTTGTAATTCGTTATTACTAACCTCTAGACAGAAGTTATACCTGAAATGCTATTTTGCTGTTGAAGCTTGTCCTGTTGGTTGTATTGTCCAGGTTTACGTTTGTTGTATTGTCCAGAATTGGATGTTTCACTATATTTGCAATGTCTAACATGGGTGACAATATAAGCAGTTATGCTAACCGAAGCCTAAACTGTAACTGTATGTAAACATACTGGTTAAAATGTTTAGAATTAGTAATAGGCTCAATATTTTGAGGTGCAACAGCTAGCAACAGGTGTGCTGTATTAAACTCCACTGAGGCAAGATGTATCTTGAACCCAAAGATGCAGTTTATTCACAAACGTGAACACTCTACATAAACATTTGAAAAACATGAAACATGAAATTAACTCTACAAAGCTTAACTTGCTAGAAGCAAAACGAATCATGAAGCAAAATGAATCATGAAGCAAAATGAATCATGAAGCAAAATGAATCATGTTCAATATAAAACATGAAGACTTTAAGAGTTTTCCACAATTTATGATTAATAAATGTACATTTTATATTATCAATATAATATAATTACTTAATTACTATTAATTACTATTCATCCAGTGGCGAATGATCAACCAGTATTTTAAAATAAAGAATAATCCACCCAGTAAGGACCAGGCATTAAGAATACAAGGTGTTTAAATGCTGCTGGGCTTGAAGAGGTGACCATGCAGAGCCTGCTGATAAATGAGCCCTGCACAAAAGAGAAGGTACCATTGGCTGCCTCTAAAGAAATTTAACTTCCTAATTTACAGGGCCACCTGCCATGACAGCTTTATAGCTCCATGACAGTGTAAGCAGAAACTGGGTTCAAAAAAGCAGAAAAGGTCACAGAAAAGGTCAAGCCTATACAAAACCTGTTACTGTGTATGGTGCAGAAATAGCGTGTTCATGGTCAGTGAATGGACACAAACAAGGTACAAGAGACATATACAGATTTTTGTTATATTTCACACTATATTTTTATTCATTTTACTGCGACTCATTTTTAGAGAAAATACACTCTGCACATTTAATATTCATATTAACTGTAACAGATGGAGTTGAAATGACTGAAATAAGGAGTATCAGAATCAGTACACTAAATAAGAAATCCCTCTGACATCAGCAGCAGAAGAGTAAGCAGTGGCAGTAACATTTGAACCAACGCCTCCAAAATGACAGGGTGTGTCACCCCTCCCCCATGTGTCCAAGAGGTACAGTGCACAAAGACACACTTCATGCGGTGTTCACTTGGCCCCAGAGACCATTTCTGGTTTTGTGTGTTTGGAAATTAGCGTTTAAGGTGGCAACAAGACGCCACCTCCAACCTTATTCACCCCAGCCCATTTCAGGCTCCTTCACTCTCACATTCCTCCCCTCCTTCAAACTGGCCAGGATCTTGTTATTTACACCCTTGACATTTACAGAAAGTTTCCCTGTCTGTCCCTCTACTTTCCTCTTCTTACCGTGAAACCTCTCTTAACCTTAGTAACATCATTTTTAAAGGAGTCTTTCCTGAACATAACTGAAAGATGGTTTATACAAATGCAAAAACGAGTTGATCCAGTTAAAAAGTTTGAGGAACTTTAACAGTGCAGTAAACCTCATTTACAGTGAACTCTGTGTTATTTTCTTATGAACCAACTGCTAATTCTTTCCATCGATGGACCACCACTGAATTTGCTGGGAATATATGCTTCCAGTCAATAGCTCAGTGTCTGGCCAGTACTTCACTGATCAAATTAGAGATGTCTAGCATGGCAAGAGTAGTAAACTGACCTGTCACGATGACACCCGACTACATTCCTCTCCTCTCTGTTTTCTCAATGAGCAAAGTTCTCCATTTTCCTGTAGCTACTTCACTCTCCGTTTGGCTTGAAATGGAGCGTTCTATACCACCGTTCTGCTCCACTTAGAACCTTGTCCCTTCAATTCTCCAAGGGTAATTTAAATTTCAGCCTTCATCTGACAGTATTCATAATTTGGGCAAAACAAACGTGAGCTCATGTGTTGTTTTTTGTATTTTTTTCAACAGCAACCTAATGACTGTGCAACAAAGTGTGGAGGTGCAAAGGGGCAAAGTATCTAGACCAGTACTACATGAACTAAATTAAAAATCTAACATAAGTGACAAAACATAAATTGTTTTGTTTGTTAAAAAATCAATGCTAATTAAAAATACTTCTTTCAAACAAATTTCTTTTCATTTCCAAGTTTCTGTGGAAGAACATAGGATCAATCATTGTGCAGCACCCTAGAAGCAGACAAAGGTTAGATCATAGATTGTTATTGTTCAGAAACTCAAGTCTGTTTATTGGTTAAGGAACTGTCTAAAAATGTGTCAACTGGTTTTATGAGATGTGCGCATCACTGTGCATTGCTGATTTGACTTGCTTTATTGTTCTAAAAGAAATAATGCTAAAATATAATATTCACATGGGCGACACAGTGGTGTGGTGTTTAGCACGGTCACGGTCTTGCTCACAACTTGCTTAGACATGTTTTCTCTCAGCTTGCTTGGGATTTCTCCTTTTACTCCGGTTTCTTCCCACAATCCTAAAGGTCCATTGTGTGTGTATTGTTTGTCTATGTGTGGCCCCGCGATGGAGACCTGTGTAACCCTGCCTATGTGCGCTGTGATAGACTCCATCAGGCAAATACAGACAAATTGCAACAGAAACATTTTACTTATGTTGTACTAATGGCTTTTTGGCATTTAAACTAGGGGAATTTTTATTTAAAAACATCAGAATGACCAGCTTGCCACCACCAGCTCTCACGCTCCCAACTCTGTGTACCTGCCTATTATAATGCATAACCAAAATCCAGCGTCTGCTCCTCTGGCTCCATCAACTGCTGGCTACATCCTACCTTTTCTTGTGTGTGTTTCTCTGGTATCCAGTAACCAGTATAAGTCTGCTCATTTCCTACTCCTTGCCATTTCTCATCATAGTCAATAGACGCTACCGTCTGGATATAACTGAACCCTGTCTCTAGTCTGGTTATGCATTACACATGATATATAAAAAGTGTGTGTGTGTGTGTGTGTGTGTGTGTGTGTGTGTGTGTGTGTGTGTGTGTGTGTGTGTGTGTGTGCGTG
>JAOTRA010000018.1:4118033-4150593 GCA_026260255.1 Pseudolaguvia tuberculata
ATATACACACACACACATGCAGAAATCTTTTTGATGCTGACCTTTAGTTCAACCTCAGTTGTTATTGTTGTTGTCAAAGAGATAAAATCCTGAAGATATCGGTGGAAAATCTCCTGCTGCATTTCGTGATCAGATTTAGCGATATATTTACCCAGTTGAGTCTTCCAATAGAATTCCTCAAACTGTTTCATAGTGTGGCCTATTAAGCGTAAAAGACCAAAAATATATTATATTTTTATAATACACTATACACAAACAATTGCATTGTGTAGTACTAACATAACTGCTATGCATGGGCACTTTTTCACACAAAAATCAAAAATTTCTATTTGTACAGTCTGGAGTGTTGTTTGTATTGTCTATTATTTGTCTATTGTGTTGTTACTATTGTATAGTATTGTTGTTATAGTTTGGTGCATTTACTTTTTAATGCCATACCAGCATCAAGACTATTTCACGCTCATTCATCTAAAAAACATGATTTATTTTACTGTGGGAGAAACCAGAGTACCTGTACTTAAGCCATGCCAGCAAACCCAGGGCCTCTTTCTGTGAGACAACAGTGCTAATCACTAAACCACTGTGCTGCCCCTTTTGCATTTTTTGTACCAACTTAAATACTATTTACTTTGTTGCTATGACAATTTATTATTCTTTTTCGTTACATGCAGCTTTTTGTTTTGTCTAGTTCTGTATTGTTTTATGTAGTACTATGGAACTTATGGAAAATTGTTTAATTTCAGTGTGTACCATATTTTCGGAACTATAAGGCGTTATAGTCCATGCACAAGTATATTTTTTATACATAAGGTGCACCGGATTATTAGCAGTGGTTGTAGAGTGGATTTCTTTTAAGAAGTGCATAACCCTCAAAGAAACATCGATTGAGATGCTGGCCTTTTCTGCCGTATATGTAATGAACCAGGACTGAAACAGTCGGACTGAACCAGGACTAATCTTGGAGTTGAGAGAGAGAGAGAGAGAGAGAACCCAGAGCCCACGGAGCAGTGTCCACAAAGCGCAATCAAGCGGGGGCTGCGTTTAACCTCGTGGGGTGCATGGCTCTGGGCCGGTCCTTTCGCATTGGGGTCACTAAAGTCTTACTTTTTTTGAGCACCTTGTACCACATAAAAGTTGAGGTCAGTAAGCACAACCAAAAGTAATACACATACATACATTTTATATATATATATATATATATATATATATATATACACACACACACACACAGTTTTCCTAGTTTTCTGCAAAACCACTGAACAAACTTTTCTTTGTAAAAAATTAAAAAACAAATAACAAATGTAATAAATATTCCACCCTCACATTTTGGCTTCATGATCAGGAATGTATTTCATTCATCAGCTCGGAATAAATGATTAATAATTGTATTAAGTGTGTAAGTTTTCTTTTACCTTCTCTGTGCAGTGCGTGTATCCAGAGTTCCTCTAAATGATCTTTGATTATCCAGCTGAACGGCATTGAGCAGCCTATATTCCTATGAACCACGATATAGTTCTGGACAAGAATTGTCTTTATCAGTGACCTATAAAACAAAGACAGTATAAAATATATGTATAAAAAATATATTCATGCAAAGGCAAATGAATACAGTAATGTACATATGATACTTACATGGAATCCAATCTTGTATATGGAACATTTAATAACCTGACATTTGCAAAGATGTCTAGCCACAATTTTTTCACTGATTCACTTGAGTTTTCATCTAGCAAGAGATCGAGATTGTGCTCACGATCAATAACTGACACCAGTTGTGCCAGAAAAGGAATAATAGCAGCTTGAACCCGCTTCCATAAAGTATTTCTGAAAATGAAAAAGATCAACTATATTCATTCAGTGACAGTAAAATATTTTTTTACTTGCAGTCTACTGACTGATCACAACTAAAGAAAAAAGAAAATGTGAAAAACTGCTCAAAATTAAATTCAACTGTAACTAAAATAGGGCAGCGCGATGACGTAGTGGATAGCACGGTCGCCTCACAACAAGAAGGTCCCAAGTTCGATTCCTGGGCTGGGGATCTTTCTGTGCGGAGTTTGCATGTTCTCCAGTTGCGGGTACTCCGGTTTCCCCCATCAGTCAAAAAGAAAACATGCAGATTAGGTTGATTCTAAATTCTCCACAGGAGTGAATGTGTGTGTGAATGGTTGGCCAGGGTGTACCCCTGCCTCTCGCCCTGTGTGCGCTGGGATAGGCACCAGCAGACACCTGTGACCCCAGATAAGGAAATAAGCGGGTAAGAAAATGAAGGAATGATAATGCAGCTGTTTATTGTGTAATCATATTTTTTTTTGTTTTAATGGCAACGTAGGAAATCATTTAAAAATCTTTAAAAAAAATCTAATAGACCCAAATATTTACAATAGAACATGTCAAATGTTTTAACTGAGAAAATGTACACATTTAAGGACATTTTAGGACACATTATTATGATTTTGGCATGCAAAAAAGTGGGAAAAGTATGTGTAACTAAGTAATAAAATTAGTACAAAAATGTCTTTGCGGGTCTAAAAAGTCACACAATTTAAACAATAGGTGTGAAAGGCATGAATGGGAAAAATATGTATATAAATGCACAAACAAATAATTACCAGAAGTAATGTGCTGAACAAAGTGCAATAAGCAAATTATACTTCTATTACTAAAATAATAAAATTCAAGTAAATACATTTAAATAACTCTCCCCTGTATATCAAATAATATACACTCACACGTTCTAATTCAGACTTTAAAATTACTAGCCAATGTCAATGCCAGATAAACTGCTGGACAAAGACTGGAGAGCACTAGGTGAATCTGGTTTTAAAGGAACATATAACTGGAATGGTGACAGAATGTTTTCAATGTTAAATAAAAGAAAAATAAAATGCATTTTACACAATCTCACTTCAACAATTAAGAATTAATTTTTATGTTTATTTATTTTTTGGTCCTACCTGAATGTCCCACCCTCTTGTAAGGAGTCAATATTGGATGCTTCTTTGAAAACCCAATTCATTGCCGAGTGTGTGTGTTCCTCATGGGTTACCAAGAGAGAATAAAGACGATGCTTCATGGTTTTCAAAAACGTTGCTGTTGATATAGAAAGCGAAACATTGAGTGATAAGATAAATGTTAAATTATTTATTGCATGTAAATTATTATTATTAAAAACTGATGTTCACACCTTGAAGCTCGTCACTATCAGACAGGAGAGTTAACAGAATTTCTACTCTTTTGGTGCTGCGACAACCTGCATGCCCCTGATCTCGCAGCATTCCGACTGCACTCTGAACACAGCTACGCACAAGGGCTGTGGTATCTAGAACATTCTCCAAGCTCTTCAGAGACCACAAGGAATAAAGTAGTTTGATTCTTCATAAATCCACGTGTATACACAATTATAAGTAATTTAATATAATGCATATTTTAATGTTAAGGATTTACTATATTGTCATCCTGCTGCATTTTTTCAGTTTCTTCTTCTTCTTTGTACATATCCTCCGTTTCCATAGCTGTGACAGAAAATAAATTATTTGTTATTGATCAAACACTCAGAACGCAACTGTAATGAAAACGAATACATTTTGTAGAAGTTTTACCCTCAGGCTGTTCTTCCTTTTCCTCAAACAGTTGGCTGATTGTCAGACACTGCAAGGCTTTAATATCAGATATGATATCTTTTGATTTTCTAAGGTCATCAATGTGGACTGATTTCCATGGACCTAAGAAAATGTATATGAGAATTTTAAATTTGACCAAAGACGTTGATTTGTGCCTTTAAAAAGTATTCATACCCTTAGAACCTTTTTTTAATTTAGTCACTTTATAACCACAAGCTTACATTTTTTAATGACACATGTAACATGTATGTAACACAATTTAGCACATAAAAAAATTATCCGCTTTTTTAAATTTGAAACAAATGTGGAGTGCATTTGTATACAGCTTCTCTGCATCAATATATTGTAGAACCACCTTTCACTGCATGTCTGTATGTATGTATTTTGAGGTATGTTTCTACCAACTTTGTACATCTACAGACTCTTCTATGCAAATATCTCAAACTTAGATAGGAAGCGTAGGAAGCATATTTGAGCAGCAATTTCCATGTCTTTCCACAGAAACTCAATGGAATTTAGGTCTGGACATTGAATATTGACAATATATGTCACAAACCATCCAATTTTAGTTCTGGCTATATGTTTAGCGTCACTGTAATGCTGGAAGGCGAATCTCTTTCCCAGTCTCATGTATTTTGAGTGTATGTATATTGAGAATTACACAAAGGTTGACTCTGTTAACCAATTAGGTGTCTTCTGAAGGTAACTGATTGCACTGGATTTTATTTAGGGGAATCAGAGTACAGGAGGGTTGAATACAAATTCACAACACGCTTTTCAAATTTTTATTTCCAAAACGTATATCATTTTAGATCCACTTTACAAACATGTGCTACATTTTGTTGGTCTATTGCTTAAAATCTCAATTACAAACATTTAATTTTGTTGTTATAAGGTGACAAAATGTGGAAAAAATTCAAAGGGTTTGAATACTTTAAGGTTCTATAGGCAATATGAACCCCTTACCATCACACACCTATAAACATGAATATAGTTAATATGCCATAAAAACTGAGAAACACAAAGATGACAAGGCTTTCATTTCAACCTACACCATCTACTTAAATACTTTACACATGCAGTATATTGAACATCCATTTCCACCTCTAGTCCTTTCACTTCCCGGAGTAAATTAAATTTTGGAATGTGTTTTTTGAGGATTACAGCCCATTCTGTTATCCAAGTATTAGCAACCTTACAGAAAAGGTTTTAAAAAAGACAAGTATCCTTTGACCGTTGTAGCAATAATCTGGGAAAGTTTACATATAGATAAAATGGTCATTTGTCCACATACTTCTACCTATATAATATCTCTCATATGAAAATAGTCATAAAACTTTGTCTTACCTCCATGAAATCCAACATAAGAAGTTCCGCCTTCTACTCTTGGTAGTTTGGTAATAAAGTAAACAAACAACCTACTATCGTGCTTCTTCTGGAATTTGTTTATTTCACCAATAGATGAATACCTACAAAAGAATAAGGATCATGGTTTCATATGCATCATCTAAGTGCTACTTGGTCAAACTAAAAAGTAAATAAATTAGTAATCCAGATAAGACATACTTTGCTGAAGCGATGAGGTTGGAGCTTTGTACAGCTTCATCAAAGTCAGTTTGGATAATCAACATCTTATTCCCAGAGGTGCAGTTTAAAAAGTTCCTAATAGTAAGCAGAAATGGGCCCAAGACGGTTATGGTGGAGGGAACAGTATCGTACTGTTTTTAATGCATAATATGCTGACATTTATGCTAACCTGATTTTCTTGAGAAAAGAATGCTCTGTATCAAACTGCTGCAATGCAAGAAGCTCAATGTTTGGAACCACCTCCTGTATCTGCCCAATGTCTGATGCTGTTAAAAGTCTGGAAAAAGTAGTAACCTGCAGGATTTAAAAGAAATTGGATTTAACTGATAAATAATTAATAATTTTTATAATTTTATATTTTATAATAATAATTATATTATACACACTTATGCATATGATATTGATAATATTGATGATCTTGATTATGATTTCTATTATTTTTATATAGAATTGAATGATGTCATATCACATTTTATGGTCAGCGTGGTGGCGTGGTGGATAGCACGGTCGCCTCACAACAAGAAGGTCCGGGTTCGAATCCCGGGCCGGGGATCTTTCTGTGCAGCGTTTGCATGTTCTCCCCGCGCTTGTGGGAGTTACCTCCAGGTACTCAGGTTTCCTCCCACAGTCCAAAAACATTGGTAGTTGGTAATTCTAAATTATCCATAAGAGTGAATGTGAATGGTTGTTTGTCTATGAGTTGCCCAAAGATGGACTTGGGACTCGTCCAGGGTGTACCCCCGCCTCTTGCTCTATGTGAACTGGGATAGGTGCAGCAGACCCCAGTGACCCCAAATTAGGGAATAAGCTGGTAAGAAGATGAATGAATGAATTAATTAATTAATTTGTCTGAAATAGCGCAATAATTCTGGTTACAATGAATATGACCATGTCAAAAAACATGTTAGAAGATATAATATCCTAAAAAAAAGAAATAAATAATGATAAATTCGAGTCCAGCAAACTCGTGAATAAGCGGGGTCACAGGGGTCTGCTGATGCCTATCCAAGCACACATATGGTGAGAGGCAGGGGGTACAACCTGGACAGGTCGCCAGGACATCTCGGGGCAACACATAGACAAACAACCATTCACAACACATTCAATCCTATGGACAATTTAGAATCACCAATCCACCTAATCTGCATGTTTTTGGACTGTGGTAGGAAACCGAGTCCCTGGCCCGGGGGTTCTTGTTGTGAGGCGACTGTGCTATCCACTACATCACCGCACCGTCCAATGAATGAATGAATTTAAATAAATAAGAAACTATTTAAACTGGAACACATTACAATGCATTATATACAATGACTGTGGTAAGACATTTCATCATTGAGCAAGAATGACAAAATTCCACATGACAAAATGAAAAGGAAAAGTTCAAGGGTTACAGATACTTTTTCAGAGCACTGTTTATAATAACTGTTAATAACTGTTAATAACCTAAAACAAAGACATTCAAAGTAGCCTTACCTCAGTAAAACAGGAATGGTCCCCGTCTTCCTGCTGAATGTGACTGAAGACAAAGTCAGCCATACAGCTGTACTTTTGGTCCTCAAAGTAGACTCTCGAGAGGTGCTCAATCTCCACTTTAGAAAGGGCTGAATTATCCAATCGGACAACTGCATCTGGTGTAGCACAATTCAGTAAGATTAGTTTGGCCTCATCCAACATCTGTCGCTCAGGGTCTGAAAGTTCCATCCTTCCTTTCTGTCTCTCTATAACTTGCAAGATGACTGAAGCACAGGTATCAGAGTGATAGCCAATGAAAACATCAGCTGGGCAGTATTTTGCTACCTGGGGAGTTAGCGAATGCTTACTATTAGATTTGATGAAATGGCCAACCCATTCTTCAAGATTTCTTACAAGATGCCTTTGTTCATTCTTCAGCACAGTGTTTATGTCAAGATAGTGTTTCTCCAATCTGTTAATTAGAGGAATGGGAAACTGTTTGTAGACAATGTCCTTCTCTTCAATCACTATGAGCCGAAAGTTCTTGTGTACTCTACACTTGACACGGTGGGTACCGAGGCCCAAATCCACATACTTCTGACCTCCAAGGCAAACATAGTACTGATTAAGTGCATCATATAAGCTTTCGTACAAGTTTTGCAAATTCAGAAGGACAATGACTTGACCAGTTTCCATGCAAACTTTGACACGATTAATATTACGGCAAATCTGGGTGTACTGTTGGTCTTTAGGGAAGCTTGAGCCAAAGATGATTTCAGGTTGGTACTGTTCTGAAAAGAATGTTTGCTGAAGTACCTGTAGAGCCGCATAATTTTTTGTTAGAATCAGCAGGTAGCGGCATTCCTCATCTTGAGCAACTGCTGTGATATTTTGTCTCACAAGCTCAATGGTATCGATGCTTTCAAGGTTTGGTTTTAACCTAAGCCTGTTGGTAAAAACAGTGACAGCATTCACATGGTCTTTCCCACTAAAGTTTCTTAACACAGCCTCCACTACCTGATCTGAATTTGGTTTTTGATCCGATGCTTTGGCAATAGCAAACAGCATCTTAATCAAGCTGTAATAGTCACGCAGACCAAAAAATCCTTTTCCTTCTTCCCTGCAGATTTTAAGGTAAGCTTTGGCAAATGGTTGAAAAAAATCCCCAACCTTCTCAAGGATCATTGCATCAGAGGAGCAAATGCCTTTGGCGCTCTCAATCAACTCTTTCTCATCCGGATCCCCTCGGGAAACAAATATCCCTCTGTTCATCTTCGCTGGGTCTAAAGCCCAATTCGATATACCAATGAATCCGACCTTCTTGTGAGGCAGGGGTTGATCTTCTATGCACCCTTCCTCAAGAAGAGGGTGGAGGGTTTTAAGCGGCATTTTAGGAGAATCCTCAGCTAGACCAATTTCATCCAGAACCACCACCGAGATGTACTCGTTTAGATTTTTGCCCTCTTGAAAACGGGCACACTGCTTGAATGTATTGATGATACCTTCTGGTGTTGAATGAGGACTGCATTGAAATGACACCAGATGAATCTGTTTTAGTTTTCTAAACAAGTCTGAATGAGCTGCTTGACCTTGCATCGCATCTGCCACCAGGGTTTTGGACAAAGATTTAGAGCTTCCAGGCTTTCCAACCAGAAAAAGAGGAATTCGTAACTCAATGCAAATAACCATCATGAAAACATTCTCCTTCAAAGCATTATTCCTTGCAATAGTTTCACCTAGTGGAACTCCGCTTAGAAGAAGATCTTGCATTACTGAAATTTCTTGCATTAAATTCACAGGACTGTATGATTTTGAGAAATATTTACAGATTTTGTCTCTGTACTTCTCTTTGTCTTCCAAGCAGGCGTAGTAACACACACCAATAGCCATCACTAATGACCACATAATCGGGTCTCTTACATCATTGTCTATCAGATTGTGTTCATTTTTTTGTGCTTTCTGATTTACTTCGTACTTGGAAAGTTCTGACAGCAACATTTCATTATTTTGGTAGAACCATGTAAAAACTTGCATGCAACGTTCAACATCCCTCAGGCTAACAAAACTACATTCATCTGTTCTTGTCCTCATGTATTTTTGTGAAACTGATAAGACATCTGTGATTACCTTGATGTATTTTACTTGGAAATGTTGATTTTCAGCCACCCTTTGAACTATTTGCTGAATGTACATTTTCTCTGTATGGTCATTAAGTTGTCCAAAGTCCCAAACTAATGGAATCATGCTTGGAGGCAAGGCCTGCACCCTGTAAACAAGTTGCCGGAGGGGGATGGATCCAAGCTTTTCATCGGTTTGTTCAGCTCGCACTCTGTATCCCAAACCAGCTGACTCCAATCTCCTAATCATTACATCTGAATGTTTCCTGTATGGGTTACATGCAGCAATAATTTGTAAGCCAGTGTTTGGCACCATGGCCTCACCTTTTACTGTTTTATCACAAAGTACTTCTTTAATGCTGCTAATTGCCTCTGTGGTGTTTGCCTCATCAAAAAAGAGTACGGAGTCAAAACCATAATCTTGTTTATTGCTGCATGCTATGGACTCTGCCTCTCTCACTTTGGTATAAATCATGTCAGCGCTTGTTCCTCCATGGACTTTGACAAGTTTCATATTCTCTGTAGCAACTCCACTACGTCGTAGCTCACACAAAAATTTTATCAACCTGGTCTTTCCACACCCAGTCTCACCCATTATAATGACTGGAATGCCACATCTGAAGCGCATGTGTATAGCCAAAATCTTCAGTATGTTGTCAGTTGTTAACTCATAAGTTTCATCTGGGTCAAGGGGCCACTGTATTCCCAGAACATTGCAAATTCGCTCGATTTTTTCACCTCTTGGGAGACTATCAAAATCAATGTTAAAAGGAACTCTCTGAAGCTTGAGACCCTCATACAGCTCAATAGTCATTATGTTCTTTTTAATCACTCTATTTGTTGATGGATCAATTGCATCTACCAAATTCTGACAGTTTGGCTGTAAATGAAAGCCAATGAATGTCATGGACACATGGTCATCATTAAAGAAAATGTAGGGATGAGGTTCAGATTCCCATCTTTTTCTGACCCTAAATGGAGCAAAGTCTTCTTCACGAACGCCTGAAATGTCCACTTGTTGCCTTCCTGGGCTCTGATCAGATATACTCAGAGAGGGTGTAGCAAAGTCCTTAGCCATGAGTATCATAAAATCAACTACAAAGTTTTTAAACCCGAGCAAAGTGTCTCCTGTAAATGATGCATCACAGAATACAGATGTCTCACAGTCTCGTAACTGCAGGTTCAAGAACCATGTAAAATTTCTCAACTCTGCCCAGGAAGGGTCCACGACACCACAAAACAGAAACAGCAACTGTAGACATTCAACATGGGATCCTTCAATACCTCTATACATAAATCCATCTAAGTTGATTCCACAATGGAATCGTTTTAAATACTGGTATGGACGCTGGTAAGCCTCGTTTCTGAATTCTTTATCATCCATAAGGGGATCATTCACAATTATGGTTGGGTCTTCTTGCATTCTCATTTCTAGTTCAAGGACCTCTTTTGGAGTTCGACAGTACACACTTGGAAACACATCCTGAAAGGTTGACTGCGCACTTTCACCCTGTCATATAACAGAAAACAGTACAATTACTGTAACAGGGGACATAAGAGTGTGTTGTGATTGTCTACAGTGTATATGAACTGACTTACAGATCTGGAAAGATTTCTAGAAATATTTGCACTAGACTGAAGGAACTCAATGATGTATAGGTCTCTACTGTTGCATTTCCACATTCTTCCTTCTGAATCCAATAAGTAACCCAAGATCAGCAGCCGAAAGAGAAATTCATGGAGGCCTTTCTGCACCTGTAATGTCATGGAAGTCATTACCATCATAAAAAAATATTTCTTTTTCAATAAACATTCTAAAAATTAATTACCGAAGTCGTAATATCAAAATGAAAAATGGTTAGCTCGCTCTTAGGACCATGAAGCATTGATTGAAGAACAGCATTTTCATCTACTTTTGATTCTGTCAGGCGGATACACTTAAGCTGTGAGGATTTTGTAGTAATCAACTTCACTTTTTCATACAGCCGATGTATATAAAGTGATTTGCCTAAGAACACAAAAATTGGAAATAAATGTATCCTATTTTGTTAAACAATAAAATGAATAAAATTGTATTAAAAACCTAATACGTACCAACACCTGCTCTTAGCGAGGATACAACTCCCACATATTGTTTTGTTTTAAAAACAGCAGCAGCACTGGAATACTCTTTTGGGACTGTGTAGTGCTTGGTAAGATATTCTTGAATTCTCCCAAGAGGTTCTTGGGGTACCATGTGCAACCGAAACTGACTGAAGACTGAGGGAAGGTAGGTATGTTCTCGATCAGTACTACAGATTAGAACCAGTCTATAGTCATTCCTGCTCTGAGCTTTGTGGCGTTGGAAAAACTGTTCCACTTTGTAGCTCACTTCATAGCTTAGCTGATCCACATATAGCATGGTGTATATCTTTTGTCCTTTGTAACCAGCATAAAGACAGCGTCTAAGGAACAGCTCTACTTGTTCATATGAAGTGGAAGAATCACAGAGGAGCACTTCATCATATGTGGGCAGTGGCTCATCTTCACTACTCATGTAAATGGAGATGCAAGCAGTTTGAATCTCTGTGAAAGGGCAGACAATAAGATTTGGATTTCCAATGACCAGTCCCCTAGGAAGATCTCTTTGTACATTTCTCTGATACTTTTTAAGAGTACTCTTATCCACATCATCATCATCATCATCATCATCAAGATCAGTTTTATTGGGGCTATCAGACAAAATTTCTAAAAGTCTTCCTAGACTTCTCACATCAAGTGAATGTGGAAGTAATGTTTTCATATTTGTCATGTACATATTCCAAATCATGTCAAATCTTCTAGTATCATTTTCTATACCAAAATCAGAAGAAGGGACACTGTCAATATGCATCTCATTTTCAATCTGATTTGTAACGTCTGTAAAAGTTTGAAAGTCAATGTCTTCATTTTGCTTTGTAGGTTCTGTTAGCATCTCATACTGAAGTACATGCCAGCTTTGCCTTAAGTTGTAGGTAGTACAGTTTGGTTTGATGAAAGAAAGCATAAGAAGTGCTTGATCTTCCAGATGTGACAAGTTATTCTGGTTCAACTGACTGCACAGATAGACTATCTGTTCTGCTGTAAAATAGTTGAGGTAGTAATTCTGAGATCGCTGCTTGTCCATAAAATCTTTCCAAAAATGAAGGCATCGCTCCATTTTTTTGCAGACATTTAGGAGTTGCTCTGCCACATCACCCCTCAACATGACAACACTGGCAACACCAACCAAGTTAAAGTCTATAACTATGCATGTCTCTTGACTATTACAGTGAATAACTGCCTCCCATTGTCGGAACAATGAATTTCCTGCTGCAAATAAGTCAATAAATGCAGAACCTAATCTCTGTACACTGGCAAAAACCTGTGAAAGGAAAAGAAAACAATATATCTCTATTATACAATAGAATGTTTAATTTATAAACTATATGTAATATAAACAATTCATACTATATAGTCAAATGTTTGTGGACACTTATTACACCTATTGAACAACCTATGACTATAACCTATGATCAAAAACACCTAAAAAGAATGTGTGTATGTGGCAAAATGTTCATCCGATGGAATTAAAACAACCTGGAGCAGTTTTGAGTATTGTACAGAGAGAGACCATCTTTGCATGTAACACACTTGCATGCTATCTTTCCTCATGTGCATATGTGCACTGCATTTCACTCCAATGCATTAACCATATTTAATAGAACATTTAGTCAACATAAGATAAATCATTCATTTTTTGACTTAAATGTTTATTCATAATTAAACAATTAATAATGTTCTAATTATTGTCCAGCTGCAGGTTTGGGCTCACTTATAAGCTGATCCAATGTAATTCTGGGCTGATTACTCACTGTTCTTGTGATCACTAACATCAAATTTCCAGAGTATGGCTTTTTAATGTGTTTTTTTTAACTGATCATTTAGATCAGAGTGAAATTTTTAAAAATGCGGTTCTGAATCTTGGTACTTACCTCTGCAAATCGATCAACTTCAGTCTGGCCTTGTTCCCCTTTACCAGACATGAGCATAAGCTTATTTTGTAGTTCCTTAAGATCATCAAGGGAGTAACATCGCATCTCATTGCCCTCTGCATGCTCCTCAGTGATCTGTAGCTTCAAGACTTTATCTAGACTTAACTTCCAAAAAAGAGCATATTAAATGCTTGTATAGTGCCACAAAGGTTTGTGAACAAATTATAGTGACCTTTATTTCAATACTAAAACTAGAAAAATCAATTTTAGTTTGACAAACATTGAAGTAGTTTTTTAGTGAGTACAATTATACACCATTCTTTGTCAATTATTGATGAACCGATTAATTATTATGTAAATGTGGATAACATAAAAAAAGCTTGGCACCTGCTACGTGATCAGTGTACGCTAAAATAGTCTATAGACACTGTTACCCTGTGCTAAATAAGCAGTACAGAAAAGAGATGGGTGTATGGCAAAATTAAATGTTGTAAAATGGCCTCAAATAGAACAATTAATTTGAGGATAAACACATGTTCCTTAATGAAAAATAGTTATAATAAATAGTTTAAGAAAACTCTCATTTTTACTAAACAAAAAAAATGTATACATTCAATACATCAAAATGATCAAATATTCTGTACAGTAACTGGTAATTTGATGGGTTTAATGGGTTTTACAAATATTCCAGTAACAATGCGGCATTCAACAAACCTTCTTTTGGTTTTCTGCACTGATGAAATAGACTCCTTTATTATTGATAGCAGAAGCTAATGACAGAGAAGAAAGTTCAACGGATCCATGACTATCCTTAACCGTCTTCAGCCATTCAAGATGTCTTGCAGTGTCACACTGAAACAATAAAAAACACATTGAGTAAAATTAAGGAGATAAGTATAAGGTTGCATAGTAATTATGGTGTCTTACCAGTTTCTTTGGAAGATTGGGATCATTATCAAGTGCCTTCCAAAGCTTCTTCAGTATTTCCTTAAAGACTTTAAAGCTCGCATCTGTCTTTAGCTCATAAAACATTGGGGAGTAGCCAAGAACTGCATCATGAAAACAGGCCACTCTGTCTACATCCAGATCATTTTCACCCGCAGAGATCGAAGCTAGGTCCACAAATACCTTTAGCTCATTTATATCTGTATGGGGGGGGGGGGGAGATTTCAAACAAAATAAGCTCACATGCACATACACATAATATAAAAATTGTATATTATTTTAAATTAATAAACATCATAGTTCTGATTTGTTACTGCTCTTTTGATTGCCATAAATATTCCACAAAGCATTGTCACTCTATGAGGTGGCAGATGACAGGTGATCATTTTGTGGCTTATCTAAGCCAGACAAATATAATCCTTTCTTCTTCTCTCTTCCTCTAGCTCTCATCTTAAATTTACTTTGTAATATCCCTTCACAAGAGGGGTCAAACTCCAAAACCTGTTCTAGAATATCTTATTTTCTCCATTTTCTGTTCCACTTAGGTGGGTAATTCCATGTGAAGTCAGAAACCTTCCAAGACCAGTGTCATGTGATAAAATAAAAGGTTAAAGTAAAAGAAATGTTTGAGTATGAGTATGAGTATAACAATATTAGCTTGAATTATAGTGTTGGAGTTTGTGTCAACTAATAATTTTTGAAAAAACAATTCAAATACTCCAGCCCTCTGGACCCACCTGGTTCATTTCTCTATGTTTAACATTTTCCTACTATTTTAGATGTTTTTATTTTAATTATTCAAATTTTGAATATCTGTCTAACTTTGCAGCTATGTATCTCAATTAGAAAATATAGGCCTACTCTGGGTAATACACAAAATATCTTTAAGCAATCGGTAGGCAGCATTAAAAAATACATTTTAAGCAAGAATATACAAAATATCATTCACTTGGTGTTGGCAGCATTTTTCCAGTTGCATTGTGACTATTTACCTTCAAGAGCTTCTTTGACCCACAAAACAAAGTTCTTCCTTAAGCCCAGCTCCTGGAGACAAAGCATCCGTGGCTCTGTGATGTCCACAAGTACAGATTTAGCCTGTATTAGCTCATTGTCAATACTATCAAGAGGCTCCTTCTTGAAGTCCAACTCTGTCTAGGTTGGGAAAAATCCAAACCACATGTAAGCAATGTTTTAATCAAAACATCATACTAGCAAAAAGCAAGTTAAATGTATATTATATATTATGATGGCTACGTTCACACTGTTCACAAGGCCTGGTGCTTACTTCTGTTTTTTTTGCTCAGATGAAAATTTTCTGTAAATCTGTTCACAGATTTTAACTGTGAACTGATCATTATCAGTTCAACTTTAGGTTGATTGGTGATTTTAAATTGTCCATAAGAGTGAGTGTTTGTGTGTTGTTGTTCGTCTGTGTGGCCCTGTGATGGACTGGCAACCTGTCCAGGGTATACGCCTGCCTTTCGTTCTATTTGCGCTGGGATAGGCTTCAGCAGACCCCCGTGACCACAAATTAGGGAGTAAGCAGGTTAGAAGATGAATAAATGCTGTTTGTTGTTCAAAATGGGTAACATGTGCCTACAGTGTGAACATAACAAAAATTATCTTACTTACAACTATAAGCAGCTTCTCCAAAACATGGAAGTCCCCTTGAAGGCCAAGTGTCTCCTTCACTTTTATGACTACTTGAGCTGACTCCACTGCCAAGTGAAGTTCATGATACTGCTGTATCTGTTGAATCCTTCTCTGAATCCACCGCTTGTCATCAGTCGAGTCCAGTTTTGACATAACTGTCACTTCGCCTGCTAGTTCTTCATATCTTCCAATGTAGGCTTTAAATGTTGTATCAACTTCTTCAAAGGACATGCTGCCATCTTTTAGGCTCTCATATATCGTCTTGTATTTACTGTGGCAGGGTTGAAAGATGTCTTCAAAAATCAAATCAATCATAACCTGCCAGTCTTCCTCATCGTCTGACTCAAATTCGCTACTAGCCCTTTCAGCAAAGTCTTTAGCCTGACTCTTCCAGCACATCTTAAAAATATAGCTTTGTTTAAATGTGTATAAAGTTTCAGCCATGATCCGAACATCATCTTCAAGAGCAAAGTATGTGACAACGCCAGCAGTTGAGGATGAGATCTGGTCAAATAGATGAACCTCCATGAACTTATCCAGTTCTATCTCGTCAATATCAACCTGTTGTTTTGCTTTGAGATTATCAAGATCAACTGAAACAATGACAAAAAATTGTTTTTTAAGGACATCTAAATAAATTGCAAAACTCAAGAGTATTTATAGTTACCTGTTACATACTCCTGAATATTCTGGCACATTGCAACAAGCACTTTAACAAGCTCACTGTCGTGATATACGGCATTCACTTCATTCTGTCTCAATTGGAGGAGTCTCCTCATAGTATTGGTATCTTTGCATTTCTCATTTTCACGGAGACAGTCTATTGGATAAAAAATAATTCACTGTCATAAACAGTTTAGTGTGTAAACCACATTTTTTGTAGTATTGGTGTAAATTTAGCATTGAAGATCAAACTACAGTTAAGGTGGGGTGGGAGGGTTTAATAGGTGTGTTCTTTTACTACTATAATAATATCTGGAAATTTACCTATTTTTATCAGTTCAATGAACGTATCCTTTTTCTCCAAGATGAGATTAAGAACTTTAACTGTTATACTTCCACTGATTAACTGATTGGAAATATTTGTTAGTAATGATGTAGCCATAGCAAGTCTTTCTTTAGCCTCTTCAGTCAGTTGGTCAATCAGTTTTTCATCAGCACCTACAAGAATAAAAGAAAGGTAAAATAAACTACAAAATAAATTAAGAGAAATTAAGAAAAATAAACATATCTACCATGAAGTTGGAAAACATTTTTGGCTGCTGTCCAATTCAGAAGATGCTTGAGAACCAATTCTTCATTTTCTTGGTATGACCCTCTCTCAGTTTTTGGCCAAGATTTTTGTATAATTGCAGAAATTAGCTTTCCAAATTTCCAGTTTATTTTGCATTTCTCAAAAAGTTTTGCCTCAGTCTTTGTCTAAAATGAACAAAAATACAACAGATTGGTTAAAAACAATCAGCAGGTAAATTGATCTGGATTAAACACTGAAACATTACATTACATAGACCCTGAAGGCAAATGTTGGAAATAATTACAAATTATTTAACTAATATAAATAAGTTCATCAAATAATAGGCTAATCCATAATTATTTTGCACTCATCACAACTGGTAGTATTTATACATTAATACAATTTCTGATTAATTAACACTCAGAAGAATGTATAATACCTGGCACATTGAAGTAACTGCATGCAGGGCACACTTCTCAATACTTCTTGCCACATAAGGATGGGTAGTATTAAGTTCTTCAATTCTACTGCAGTACACTTCAATTTGATCTATTGCGCACTCCTGAAATAAAATTTGTATTGTGTAATCAATAATTTGAGAATATGAGTTGAATGACCTTTCCAAAGATTCAGACATTTCAAACCTGCTGAAATTTTCCTTCAAAATCTCTAGATAATGTGTCTCTCCACTCCTTTGTAAATTCCTCACTTTCAAAGCTCACAGAGATAATGTTGTTCCACATCTGTGATAAGTAAGACATCAACATTCATGAGTTACTGAATGAAAAGCAATGCTAATATCTGTACAATGAAGCATTTCTCACCTCAATCTTTGGGGTGAGGGTGGCACTCAAAAAGCTGTTATACAACAGTCTCTCTTTAAAGGTTTGTTCTACCCAAGTTCTGACAATATTCAATGCTTCTGACAAAATCTCACTTATCTTGACACTTTTCTCTATAGGTTTTTGACTTAAGGCTTCCTCCTGAAAGTCCTAGAAGAACAACAACATAAACGGTACATTTTACTTTTACACGTACCCACCTTATGGTTCTAGCAATTTTTCAAAACAATTTAAGATATTTTACAGTTACAGTTTGGCATTTGGCAGACGTTCTTATCCAGATCGACTTACATTTGGTCTCTTTTTTTAATTTTTTTTATTCTGGTATTGGTCCAACACCTGAACCATTAGGCTACCACTTGTTGTTTTGCAAGACACCGCGTGTTGCTCGATTGCACTTTACAGACACCCTGCTCCATGGGCTTGAGGTTCTCTTTGTCTCTCAACTATAAGATTAGTCCTGTTTTAGGCCTAGTTCATAACATTATTATGGCAGTGTCTTAACACCTCCATAGTCAGTACTTAACACCTCCACTGGCAGATATCACAGCTTGCAAACGCTTTTTGTTGTTCAATTCGTGTACTATTTTTTCCCAATCTTCCTTCCAGAAGGCTTCTAGCTCTGTAATATTCTTTGGTCATCTTTTGATTGACCCATAAATTTTCAATGATGTTTAGGGGATTATGATGACCATTCCAAAACCTTAAGCTTACGTCTCTTGAGGTATTCCATAGTGGATTTCGAGGTAAGTTTAGCACCATCGTCCTGTTGTAGAAGCCATCATCTTTTCAGCTTCAGCATTTTTATAGATGGTGTCATGTTTGCTTCCAGAATTTGCTGGTATTTAGTGGAACCCTTTATTCCCCGTACCCGTGCAATGTTTCCTATGCCACTGGCTACAACACGAAGCATGATAGATCCACCCACATGCTTAATAGTTGGCAAGGTGTTCTTTTCATGAAATGCTGTTCCTTTTCCAAACATGCCTTTGCTGATTGTGGCCAAAGAGTTCTATTTTAACTTTATCAGACCACAGCGCTTGTTTCCAAAACGCATCAGGCTTCTGAAGATGTTCTGTTGCATACGTTGGATTTTATGATGGGGACACAGGTATGGTTTCTTCCATTTAGGTCTGTGAAGGAATGACTGCACAGTGGCTAAATTTATTACAGTCAAATGGTGGTTTTGATTACTGACCAGATCTCATCTTGACCTCCACAGTTCCCCTTAACGCTCATATATTAATTACATATCTCACAGAAAGCTGATAACGCTTTGCCAGCTTGTTGTAGTCTATCCTGAATTGTAGGCATCAATTTTTTTTTTTTAAGAGTTTTAGAGTGCCAAAACTTTTGCATAGTGCCATAATAATGTTTTAATTTTTGTTCAATTTATGGCATAAGAAGTAACTATGCATCCATGTTTTCTAAAAAATCTTTTCCAGCCAAAAGGAAAAGAAGAAGAAGCGAGACATCTTTTCAATTAAAAAAAAATCACCAAAATCTGTTATTTAGCAAGGGATACCTAAACATTTGCATAAGGCTGTATATGTATAAACGTACCTGTTTGGGAAAAGACTGAGAAAAGACCGAAACTGAAGCTACAAGGTTCAAGCAAGCAACTGGATATTCTGTTTTACCGCAGGAAGACCTTGCTACTTTGCACATCTTCTCCAGCAGCTTCACAGATGCAGTTAAGCAGCTTCTCCCATACTCATCAGAGAAGCACCTATGAATAGTAAAAAAACAAACCCAGTGTAAATATCATTCAATTCTGCTTGTATAGAAATGTCACACAGTATTGGTGTGGCAGTATCACCTATTTCAGTATGATATCTTCCCTATATTCATTTAAAAACTAAAGTTTTTTATAAACCTGTGGTATTTTGTTAATACCTGAGTCTTTATTACCTGTATTTTTGTTCAAGTAGTTGGCCTTGGATGAATGTCAGCATATCTAATACATTCTGTGGAAAATTATCAAACTATTATTTATGGAGGAAAACATCCAAACAATTTTATCATGCAATATCTTAAGTATATAATAATATTTATACCAATATATATACCAATTAATTTAGCGTGTGTTCACACTTGTAGTTCATGGTTAGGGTTAGGGTTAGGATTGGGTTTGTTTTGGTTTGGTTTATGTGGTCCAGAACAAAAAGAAAAATTTACAAATCAAAAAGATGACCAGTAAAAATATGGGTCACAGCACGCTTTTAAAAGTTCTTGTGCAGTTAGTAAAAGATTTTGAACATACATAACATGTAAACACAATTAAAAAGTGAGATTTGACACTTACTTGGGAAACGCTATAGGAAATATCAACTGGAATTTTGAGTAAGAAAAGCTGCAACACATCAGACAGCTCCAAATAAACGTTAGTGCAGTAATCCACCAGTTCATTAATAGACAACAGAGACATCCATGATCGAGCCACCAGGGTGTCCACTTCCACAAGATGATGATTTGCTTTCATGAGATTCAGCATGGATCTGAAAGTATACATCCAATATTACTACTAGGTGTGGGTGATCTGGCCAAAATTCCATTTCAGTTTATGAATGATTTCTTCTGCAGGGGTGTTTGTGTGGGTTTCCACCTAAACTGACAGACTGAGCAAGGAGAGCACTGTTCAGAGAAGCACACAAAAGCCATAACTCAGAACTATAACCCATGTACTCCAAAAATCTGGCCATCATGGAAAAGCTACAAGAAGAAAGCCAATGATAAAAAAGGACATAAAAAGTCCCACTTGCAGTTTACCACAAGCTATGGAAACAGCAAACATGTAGATAGTGCTGTAGTCAGATACCTCATCCTGAACACACCAACCCTGCTGTAAAACATGGTGGTGGAAGCATCAAGCTGTGCTTTTCTATAGCAGGGACAGGGAAGCTTGTCAAAGTTGACGGGAAGATGGATGGAGCTAAAAAAATTTATAAAAAAATACATTGCTCGAATGTACTTTACAGACACCCTACTCCACAGGCTTGGGGTTCTCTCTCAATTCCAAGATTAGTCCTGGTTCAGTCCAAAGGGTTCAGTCCTGGTTAAGTCAATATGTGGTGCAAAAGTCCAGCATCTCGATCAATGTTTCTTCTGGGACGTGGCACACTTCTTTAAAACACCCCCCCCCCCCGCACCTTATAATTCGGTGCACCTAATGTATGAAAATGCATAAAAACATACCTGCTCATTTGTTGAGAATAGTTTTATTTCTATTAGTTTGTAATTACTGATTGAGTAACTTTTTGTTTATATTTTTTCAAAAAGGAAACCACATCATCAAATGTCACAAAGTTAATAAAGTATACCTTCGGTTTTCTGAAGTCACTGGTTTTGTAGGGTACGATTTCAGTCCTTGTAATCCAACCCATGCCTGTTCATTTTTTGAGTTTACTCTAAGTGAAATGGGTTGAAATGGGTTTGAAATTCTTTTAAGCAGATGCAGAAGTGGAATAACAACAATCCATCGAGTCATTCCTTGTCCTTTCACTGTGTTAATTAAATCCATTAGGACGTCAGGCAAGCTAGGCAAAATAAAAATAAAAAATGTATGTTTAAGGATAGGACATATACATATAGGAAAAAATATATTTCTAAATGTATTCTGTAATCTGTACATTTCTAATGTTCTAAAATACTGGCCCCTGGGAAAATTTGCTTGAATTTGCTTTGAGTGTAAACTCAGAACACAATCCATTGACAATTCCTGGCCTAATTATGACTAATTGCAGAAAATTAATTGGAAATTATTCTGAAATAAAAATGCTTGAATTAATGAATAGGATAATGTTAAAGATGTATTTTTATACAGTGCTTCATCCTGAACACACCAACCCAACTGTAAAACATGGTGGTGGTAGCATCAAACTGTGCTTTTCTATAGCAGGGACAGGGAAGCTTGTCAAAATTGACGGGAAGATGGATGGAGCTAAAAAAATGTACTGGAAGAAATCCTGGAAGAAAACTTGTTGAACTTTACGTTCTAGCAACACAATGACCCTAAACATACAGCCAGAGCTACACCATAAATCCCTCTATAATACAAAAACAGATTGCCAGCGTCTCAAGGAGAACTTGAAAATTGCTGGTCAAAGATACACCCGACTGAGCTTGAACTAAATACCAACACACTGTATTGTTTTGCTCCATTTCATAGTGATATCTCATATCTATTACTTACAAACAATTTGGGCTATTACTTAAAATCGAACAAAAATGTACAAGTTTGTGGTTGTATAGTAACAAAATATTTAAAAGTTCAAAGGCTATGAATCTTCTTCTCCATTCGGCTGCTCTCATTAGGGGTCGCCACAGCGGATCGCTTCTTCACAATACCCTATCCTCTACATCTGCCTCTTTAACCCCAACTACCTGCATGTCTTCCTTCATTACATCCATAAACCTCCTCCTTAGTCTTCCTCTTTTCCTCCTACCCGGCACATCCATCCTCAGCATCCTTCTACCAATATACTGCATGTCCCTCTCTGCACATGTCCAAACCATCTCAACCTAGCCTCCCTCACCTTGTCTCCAAAACATCCTATGTGCGCCGTCTCTCTAATAAACCCATTTCTAGTCCTGTCCATCCTAGTTACTCCCAATGAAAATCTCAACATCTTCAACTCTGCCACCTCCAGTTCCGCCTCCTGTCTTTGACAATGCCACTGTTTCTAAACCGTACAACATTGCTGGTCTCACTACAGTCCTATAAACTTTCCCTTTCACTCTTGTAGAGACTTGTCTATCACAAAATCACTCCTGCCACTCTTCTCCACCCGCACCACCCTGCCTGCACTCTTTTCTTCACTTCTCTAACTCACTCTACATTACTTTACACTGCTGACCCCAGGTACTTAAACTCCTACACCTTCACTACCACTTCTCCCTGCAACCTCACCACTCCATTGCCTTCCCTCTCATTCCCACACATGTACTTGGTCTTACTCCTACTGACTTTCATTCCCCTTGATAGGCGCAGCAGAGCTCCATGACCCCGAATCCGGGAATAAGATGACTGAATGAATGAAGTAATTTCTGAACATACAACAGTATTTCTATTAATTTACAGTAGATATGTGACATAAACGGAATGTAGAAAGCTTTGGCTAAATGAGTTTTGATGAAATTATGTTTTTGCACAATTCTGCACTATTACTTGCAGGCTTTCCTTTACTTCGAATTAATTTCTTTTGTTGCCAAAATCCACAGTATAAGATTACAAGATTAACTTCAGAATCACAAATTCTGGACACAAAACTAAAATAAAAACTACACACAATAAGTTCTCATATAATAGGATATTGTACTGTGTCTGGTATTCTTAATGAATGATCACATTAAATCTATACAAGACTGAAAGTGCACCTACTCTTTCAAGCAGAAAAATGACTCCTGAATGTTAGTCCAAAAGAGTAGAAACTCCTCTTTAGGCAGATTTGGTAGGCAAAGGGCAGAGCAAAGACGATTAAGTTCCCCCAATTGCAAGCGAAAATCATATTGCTTCCACAAATACAATGTAATGATGGCAGCCTTGAGGGGTACATTAATGTATTCGTTCTTTCTGGGTAAGCCATCTTTCTGCAGTTCCACGATATGTTCCAGGATAAAGTTCTTTAGAAGTATATTAACCTAAAACAAAAAAATGACATAGTATACATATCTATCAATCAATACTAAGCAGAGAAGTTGATGCACCTGAAGCATCCAAACTATATCAGAGATGCTTACATCTTTTTCTGTGTAATCTAAAGTGAACCACTTTTCTTCCTTCTCCTCAAACACAAAAGGGTTTCCATAGACATGATGAAACTGCTTGAGCTGGGAAAAAAAGTTTCTGAGATTGAGGTCAGTCCAGCTTCTGAGGAAATCAAAGATTGTCGCAAGCATAACTCGCCCTGCAATCTCTCTTCCTTCAATCACACTTTTCCTTTGTTCAGGCCAAATGTTTTCCTTAAAACGTTTAAACATGCTTTTAGTTGGCTCTTGGCAGATAATGTCATCATACTGATGCCATTCCCCTATAATACAAAAACAGATCAGACTTGTATACAAATCTTTTTATTTGTTTTTTATGTGCACCCTAATTTAATGACATAGTTTTACATAGCTGCATAGAAACATTTGTCTCAGAGGCAAATTAGCATGCTAAGAACGAACAATATGTAGCCATTTTTAAGTGTTGTACTCTTACAATGCAAAAGTAATACTTGTTGATACTTTCGATAAATGAAACTGCTTAACTTAAAGTAAAAATGTCATAATAGAAACGCCATTCAATGCAAGAAACTAACAATTTTAACACCTGCTTATGAAAGAGTCAACTTACCCTCTGCATTTAGTAGATGTCTTTTAACAAATAGGCATCTGTTTGTGGTTTTACTTGTATCCATTTTGTAGATATACTCATACTCATATTTCTGATGTTTTTTCTTGTACACAACATACTTGTAAGGTATTGACACAGCTTCTGCTTTGGCTTTGGTAGACACCAGACTTCCTTCCACTAGAAATCCATGTTCAGCGAGATCCCTGAAATCATACACCTGTTATATCTATAGTCATTTTCAGCACAGCTCTGAAAACAGAAGCTAAACTATAAAAAAGATTGTAATGTTACCGTGTTACACTAAGCTCCACTAGGTTGGATTTCCAGTCACTAATCTGACCAGCTCTAATAAATATGCTGTCTTCATTACGGTCAAACTTAAAATCCTTTGACAAGACTGCATGAAAGTAAATAGTGAGTTTCTCACTGGCGGAAAGTTGCTGAGTTGAACTGGGAATTCTGCAAATTATTCGAAAATAAATTAGTACCATAATTGTACAAAAAGCATACAGGTAACAATCTACTACACTTATGTAAGGTTTTTATTAGACATCCTGAAATATAGACACCTCTCTGGAGGAACGTCTTTTTTTATATCTCTCTCTTCACTTTTAAGCTTTTTTTGAGACTCTGGACTTTTCTGGCTACTCAAAGCATCTTCTTTCTTATTTGTAGACTGCAGAAGCTGAAATGTTTCTTGTGGCTGTGGATCAACACTGGAGCTTAGATGTTTCACCTGTACATAGTAAAAAATTATTGTTTGTGTGGTGATATATTATTTATTGTTTTTGGAACTTTACATCACATTAAACATACATAAACATTACCTTAGGTCTGCTCTGTGGTCCAAACATCATTCCAGATTTGTTTGCTTCCTGTTTTTTCTGTGGATCAGGTCTAGCTGTAGCAGATTGATCAACATTAGCATTTTGATCCAAAATGGACTGTGTTTTAGCAGAGTCATCTTCCTGACTTTGCGTGTTGTTGGAGGATTTTTTCTGACTGTTATTATTAGATTTTTTGGATTCATCTTTCTGGCTTTGTGTTTTTTTAGATTTATCCTCTTGCTCTTGGGATTTCCTAGATGTATCTCTATGGCTTGGTGTGCAGTTAGGTTTATCTTTTTGACTTGTCTTAAATGCATCTTTCTGAACTTTATCCTTGGCTTTGTTTTGGTCACACATCTGTTCCTGTTTCAGTGTTTCTGAGGCACTTGGAAGAGAACTATTACTGTCGAGATGAGTAGCCTTGTCTTCACATTGTGAGTTTTGTTCTTGCATATCGCCAGAACAACCCATCTTGCCACCTTCTCCTGATGCCAGGTTTTTATTGCCATGTACATCAGTTACCTCGGGTCTCTTAGCCATCATAGGATCATTATTTTTTTCTTTTGATGGGTTGTCAAGAGATAAACCAGAGGAAATGCTGTAACGGATTTTATCCAAGTCAGGAGACTCGGCCATAGAACACATTGATTCTTCACTGCCAGATGATATGGGTCCCTCTTGTGTCCTTCCCATGTCTTTATCAGTCAGGGAGAAGCCTGAGAGGTCAGAGGTCAATGACAGGGGACCTTTCTCTGACACTTTTCTTTTTTTCTTTTTCTTTTTTTTCTGTAAATAAATTAGTATTAAAATTAAGACTACATTTTAAGGTAACTATTATAAACACAATACACAAAAATGTCTTTCAAAAGTATTCAGACACCTGAATATAAAAATATAAAATAGTGAGCTGACATGTCATTTGGAACGCTCCAACCCCAATATGAATCCAAATGGTGTTCTGTTGTTAGACCTCTATTTTTCCATAACAAACACCATATTCAAGCATAAGGATTTCTACCACTGCACGTGGAACCAGGACAGCTCCAGGCCGGAGTTGTTAACTGATCACCACCTGGTAAGTTGCAGTCAGAAAGCCCCCTTGGTGGCAAGACACCGTCCTGAGTACCACAAATCTCTGAATGTTATGGGGTTCACTTTCAGTGAGGGTTTATGGAGGTTTGCCCAACCAGTCCACATGTGAATCTGGAGAAGGCATTCAATGTCTCCCTCATGATGTCCTGTTGTGGACTCAGAGACCTAAGGGCTATCTTGTGCCTGTTACAACACAGGATATTGCATTATCAGCAGCAAGTCAGACTTATTGGCAAGGCTGCCTTTTATCACCTGTCCTGTAAATTATTTTTATGGACAGGATTTTTAGGTGCAGCAGGGGCAGGAGGTCAGGTTTGTCCTGTTCTAGTCTAGTCGGCACTATCAAGTCTAGACTTCAGCATGCACTGGGGAAGTTTGCAGCCAGGTGTGAATCAGCACTTCCAAGTCCAAGTCAATGGTTCTCAGTCGGAAAAAGTGGCTTGCCCCCTTCAGATTTGTGAGTGATCGTACCTCACAAGGAGGAGTTTAGGTATCTTTGGAATTATTTCACAAGTGCGGGAGTGGTGGCTTAGGGGTTAAGGTGTTGGACTGATACCAGATAGACCAAGATTCGATTCCCAGCACCACCAAGCAACCATTGTGAGCCTCTGAGCAAGACCCTTAACCCTTAATTGCTCAGTTTTAAGATGCTCTGGATAAGAGTGTGTGCCAAATGCTGTAAATGTAAGTGAGGAAAGAATGGAATGGGAAATTGACAGCCAGATTGGTGCATCTTCTGCAGCAAACATGTGGGGGGTTGAATATGTAAAAGAACAAGACTTTTTTTTATTAAATGATTTTCTCAAGAAAAACACTGTCACTTTCCAGTAACTAATTTTAAGTTTTACTTGTCAAACAAATATTGATCATCATGACATTTTACATTTGAATACTTGTGAGTAAAAGTGAGTAAATTAGTTTAATTTTATTTTAATAATATTTCTTTATGTAAAATCCTCCTAAATTGTACAATTCTTAATTCTTCAACATTAAAGAAGTTATTTCTTACAAAAATGTAATTATGTAAGTAATTATGTAACAATTATGTAAGATGTAAGTTATCTTCCATAACATGCTGAAAGTGATATCACTTTCCTGTGGTGTGTGCACCAAAAGACCAAAAGTGTTATAAACCCTAATTGTTACAGAAATATCAAAAAGAAACCATGGTTATTTCTACACATACAGTGTGATACGGAAAGTATTCAGACCCTTTGCTGCACAGCACCCCATACTGACAGAAAAACACAATTGTTGACAAAACTGAAATATCACATGGTCCCAAGTATTCAGACCCTTTGCTGTGATACTCATATATTTAACTTAATTGCTGTGCATTACTTCTAATCATCCTTAAGATGGTTCTACACCTGCATTTGAGTCCATCTGTGTTTGATTATACTGATTGGACTTGATGCCACACACTTGTCAAATGAGAATCATAAGGGTCATAGGAACTGCCTGAAGACCTCGGAGACAGAATTGTGGCGAGACAGATCTGGCAAAAGTTAGAAAAACTTTCTGCAGCACTTAAGTTTTCTAAGAGTACTGTGGCATAATCCTTAAATGGAAGACGTTTGGGGACCACTAGAACCCTTTCTATAGCTAGCCGTCCGGCCAAACTGAGCTATCAGGGGAGAAGAGAACCCAGAGATTACTGTGGCGGAGCTCCAGAGTTGCAGTCAGGAGATGGGAGAAAGTTGTAGAAAGTTAACAATCACTGCAGTCCTCCACCAGTCAGGGCTTTATGGCATAGTGGCCTGACGGAAGCCTCTCCTCAGTTCAAGACACATGAAAGCCTGCATGGAGTTTGCTAAGATGGAGAGAAATAAGAGTCTCTGGTCGGATGACAACAAGAAAGAACATTTTGGCCTTAATTATAAGCTGTACGTGTGGAGAAAACCAGATATTCTGCTCATCACCTGTCCAATACCGTCCCAACAGTGAAGCATGGTGGTGGCAGCATAATGCTGTGAGGGGGCGTTTTTCTGCTGCAGGGACAGGATGGCTGGTTTCAATCGAGATAAAATATGAATGCGACCAAGTACAGGGATATCCTGGACAAAAACCTTCTCCAGAGTGCTCAGGACCACAGACTGGGCCAAATGTTTACGTTCCAACAAGACAATGACCTTAAGCACGCAGCTAAAATAAAGAAGGAGTGTCTTTACAACAACTCTGTGACTGTTCTTGAAAGGCCCAGCCAGAGCCCTGACTTAAATCCAATGGAGCATCTCTTCAGAAACTGGAAAAAATCTACAAGAAGGAGTGGCACAGGATCCCCAAATCCAGGTGTGAAAATCTTGCTGCATCTTTCCCAAAAAGACTCAATGTTGTATTAGAACAAAAGGATACTTCTACTAAATACTGAGAAAATGGTCTAAATACTTAGGACTATGTGATATTTCAATTTTTCTTTTTTTAAATAAATCAGCAAAAATCCTGTGTTTTCCTGTCAATATAACGATGAAAAAATGAACATAAATGATTTTAGCAAATGGATGCAGTATAACAAAGTGAGAAAATTTAAAAGGGTCTGAATACTTTATACTTTCTGTACTCACTGTGTGTGTGTGTGTGTGTGTGTGTGTGTGTGTGTGTGTAAATAAATTACACACAGTGTAGCTATATATAGATAAGAGTTAGCAAATAACACTATATAAAAAGATTGCAGAGTGTACCTTTCTTTTAACATTCGGGCTGTTGTCATTTGGCCTTTTCGGAGATTCTTCTTTTAGACGATTGTCCAATACTGAAGTGTCTGGGTTTGTTTCTGTCATCTCTGCATCAGCTGGCTGTGGAATGACTCCAGACTGTGCAGTCATGTCTGATGATAAAATAATAAACAAAACTTTAATTGAATTACTTTTATAATGATTCAGCTAACTCGTTCTTTTGTAGGCTCTTATTGTTACTAGTGAACTATTTCGCTGAGAATAACTTACTTTCGGTTTTATCTGTTATTTTAGCTACGAGTACAGATCCACACTGGCTGCAGAACTTTGCCGTTTCCTCCAAAGCAACATGACTACAGCTCGGGCACTGCATGCTGAAAAAACTGTAGAACAAAAACAGAATTGTAGAAATAGCATTATTTTACTGATGTTGCTGTAATATAACAGTTTCATTTCTTGAGATTATCAATAAATTGTAGCAAACAGGAGCGAGTGACTTAGCCAATACAAAATATCACACAAGCCTCTAGAAGCTTCTCTGGTCTTCTGGTTAAGTGTTTTAACCTATTTTCTGTAAAGGCAAAATATCCATACTCTTAAACCATGGTATCAGATTTCTTCCTATAACATACAGCTGCATGCTCGTTTTTTTACTTTTGTATACAAACGGATATTTTCTTGATGCTTTAAGTTGAAGCAAATCATGCTCAGTCACTTTTGCATGTCCTCACATCCAAAAAGATCAATGATAACAGAAGTTAAAAAAATATATATATATTTTAAAATGGTGACAAGAATTACTGACACTGTTTGGAAAAAAATGGGCAAAAAGTCATTAGAATGTTTTGAAAGAACAGTATCTTTTTCTAAAATATAAATGCCCAAATTATTTTTATGTTTAAATGTTTAAAGGTTTTTAAAAACATTTATTATTATAATTCCTACTTCTACTTGAAGTTTTCATGATTTCGGTCATTGCTCTAAACTTGTCACTAAAATATCTTTAAGGTTGCATTGTTTAGTTCTTCTTTAACCGAGAGAAAACAAAATATGTTTTAACCATCACAACAGCTCTTTTCTATTCTACACAAATCCTCGCATGGTTATAAAAATACATAAGCTGTCAAATTATTATTGTAGCAGAATTCTGAACTGTAACAAGTTGTTTATGCCTCTTAAAAGAGTTGTATGTTTGCCAGAACAAACAATCTGACTGTGACATGCTGTATTATGGGAGAAACCCTGGAGATTGGTGTGGGTGAAATTCCCAGGAGTTCAGCAGTTTATGAAATGTTATAAAACTGGTAGTCACAAACCCTTTTTTAATCCTGACCTTATATGTGAACTGAATTTGACAGGTAGAGTCATTGTTTGGTGACTGAATTCACAATCATTTTATCTCATGTAACATTTGTGGCTAAATGTATCCTATGTCCCAAATTAGATCACACATCAACTAACTCAAATAAATTTTCATCTAGGGGTGGCGCTGTGGCGTAGTGGATAACACTGTCACCTCGCAACAAGAAGGTGGTCCCGGGTTTGATTCAGGAGCTCTTTCTGTGCGGAGTTTGCATGTTCTCCCTGCGCTTGAATGGGTTTCCTCTGGGTGCCCTGGTTTCCTCCCACAGTCCAAAAACATACTTATTAGGTTGATTGGTGATTTCTAAATTGTCCATAGGAATGAATGTGTGTGTGAATGGTTGTTTGTCTATGTGTTGCCCTGAGATGGACTGGCGACCCTTCCAGGGTGGACCCCCACCTGTCACCCCATGTGCACTGGTATAGCAGACCCAGCAGACCCCCGTGACCCCGAATTAAGGAGTAAGTGGGAAAGAAGATGAAAGAATGAATAATTTTCATCTAAGGTGTGAATTAACATGCTGAGCAGATGATATATGATTATTATTCAGGTGCAGAATTCCAAAACAACCTTTTTATTTCTTAGAACAGATATTTTATAGTCTCTTTTTGTCTTTGATTTAGGGGGGGTAGGTAGTTTTAAGTTTTACATTTTATTTAAGGTCCATCGGTGCTGTTTTTAATCATTGGTCACTTACACGTACTATTCGACTTACATGTTTCATACACAACTCTTTCGAGGTATATTATAAGGGGAACTGTATTTAAAAAACGTTTTAACTAACTTTACTTAACCTACGTTTTATTTTTAAAATGCTCGTTAAAAATATGTTTATTAAATAATAATGCCAAATGAATGCAGTAGAATAATAGAGATCAGTTCAAGGCGCGCGCACCCGGAAAACAACTATCATTACAGCCAGTTAGCAGACTAGCACTACTTCTCTTCCTGTTCGCTTCTATGCTAGCGCGCTAAGGCTAACGCTGTTTTTAATGGTGCGCAGGCTAAACTAGTTTTTTTTAAAAACAGCACTGAAGTAGAGCTGATCCGATCTGCGCCGTCCCGGTGTATCTATTTTTTGCTATCGACTTCCGGATTAAATAAAATCACAAAGCAACAGTCTGATCTAGAACTAAAAAGCAGTGTCTTACCTTTACAGGTGTCTCAATATTATTAATGTTAGAGTCAGAACGAAAGACTAACAGCTGAAATCGGTCTTAGGCATCATAAATCGGTCTTAGGCATCATCTGCTGATTCACTGAGGAAAGCAAAGTGCTTTCGTTTCAGTGGAAATAACCGGGTGGCACAGCTGAAGTTTCGCTTTAGTGGAAATGGGCGTGAAAATCACGAGTTCAGAAGAAGCTGAACTGCAGGACCGAATCGACCGCGGGGTTTTCAGCAATTCGTCTAGTAAACAAGGTTAATGATGAGATCTGACCTTAAGATAATAATAAAACAAAATCAGATCATTTGCTAAGATGAACGATGTTTGTTGTTGTTGTTGTTTTGTTAAACGATGTTTTTTATGATTGTATGTTGTAATATTAATGTTAGTCTCCATCAGGGATCTTTGGATGAATCTTCTATTTACAGTAGCCTCCGTCAATGAAACATCTTAGGAGGAATAGTAATTCATTAAAGTTAGTTTAGATATCTGAGAATGACAGAGCTGTGATAGATCTTTGATAGAGCTTTATTAGATCTTTGATAGGTCTTTAATAGAGCTTTTATAGATCTTTGATAGGTCTTTGATAGAGCTGTGATAGATCTTTGATAGAGCTTTGTTAGTTCTTTTTTAGAGCTTTGATAGGTCTTTGATAGAGCTTTGGTAAGTCTTTGATAGGTCTTTGATAGAGCTTAGATTGAGCTTTGATAGATCTTTATTAGATCTTTGATAGGTCTTTGATAGAGCTTTGTTAGGTCTTTGATAGAGCTTTGTTAGGTCTTTGATAGAGCTTTGATAGGTCTTTGATAGAGCTTTGATAAGTCTTTGATAGAGCTTTGGTAGGTCTTTAATAGGTCTTTGATAGAGCTTTGACAGGTCTTTTATAGAGCTTTGACAGGTCTTTTATAGAGCTTTGACAGGTCTTTTATAGAGCTTTGACAGGTCTTTGATAGAGCTTTGATAGAGCTTTGATAGAGCTTTGATAGAGCTTTGATGCACACCAGCCTGAAACCCCTGACCCTGAATTAGGGAATAACCGTTATAAGATGAACGAATGAATAAATTAATAGATTAAACATTTTTTAATGCATTTTCTGACATTTTGAGTTCATTAATAGAACAGGGCAGAAGTGACATTTTAGACACGTGGTGTGGAACTAGAAAGGAAGTGAGTCAGAATTGAACCACAACTATAGATGCTTAGTGGTTAAGGCATTAGAATGATACTGGAAGGACTGGCAATCACTGTGGGCCCTTAAGCAAGGCTATTAGCCCCCAATTGCTCAGTTGTACAAAATAGTGATAACTCTATTTAAGAGTATCTAACAAATGCTGTAAATGTAAATATATAGCTTACAATCCTATAACTCATACCTTTTGTTTTTAACCGCTGTTTCTAAGAGCTTTTGTACAAAAATCCTTCTGCACTTGTGCTGTCTGTACATGTACAGTATGTACAAATAACAAACAAACCTCCTGAATTTAGTATTTAATTTGTAGACTTACTTTTGCCTGTATATGTTTTGCCTTATGTGACTGTAGAAGTAACGTCAGACTGAAACCTTACAACTGAAAAGCTCGTTGTAGGAAGAAAGATTTAATTCTGATAGCTGACTTTTTCAATGTAACCGTCCCAAAGGAGCAAAAGAAACAAG
>JAOTRA010000018.1:4150693-4164865 GCA_026260255.1 Pseudolaguvia tuberculata
TGGTAGAGGTGGGAATCGAACCCCGGTCTTTCTGGTACTAGTCCAACACCTTAACCACTAGGCTACCACTTCCCACATTACCCCTACTCATATTGCAGGAATTCAATGTAATAGACTCATGCACAGATCAAGAGATACAGTTAATGACTACATCACACATTAGTACAAGGAAATGATGTGATCTCTGTGGCCATCATTGACAATGTGTTTGATCTCGCCATTTGACTGTGTTGCGTTTTTCTAATAGTCACTTCAAGTTCTGTTGATGTAGTTGATGTTTAGTTAAAGTTAAGTTTATGTCTGTTTGTTATCACAATATGTAAATAAACTGCAGATTTGGGTTCAGAAGACTACTGGCTTCAGAGCATCATTAGAATAAATGAAACGAAAAGTTTTTGTAAAAATTAATTTAACAAATGGGTACAAAATGAATGATCAGAAAAATAAAATATAACAAATTTGCATGTTGATTTTTGTAAAAGTATTTACAATTAAGCACAATTGAGTTGATTTTGCTGTTGTAATGGAGGCAATTCCTGCTGATCGCCACGGAAAGGTGCCTTCACCCAAGTTCTGATGGGCTGACTTCCTGTTCCGGGTTAGAGGGCAAAGGCGTCATATTTAAAGAGTTTGTTTGTCACATTGTGAAGTATATTTTTGCCTGGCTCTACATACCAAACTTTTTGTTTATTATGATCGTATCTGTCTGTTTGCCAACTTTCTGTCGTTCATTTATGAGTTTAGCTTGTCGGATATAGCTTCCTGTTCTCTATGATAATCTGTGTTACAACCTTTATGTGTTTGACTATTGAGATTAAACGTTCCTGTTCTGTACCTAGCTGGTAGAGTTGCTGCATTATGGATTCGGCTTCAAATAATTTATCACACTTGTATGGTGTTTCCAATCAAGTTACTTTACCTATTAGCACTGCTGTTGGCTTACCCTATATTGGCAAAAGTTTGACACCTGACCATCACAAACATGTAGTTTTTAACATCTTATTCCAGATTTAGTCCTCATGTTCCTGCTAGAATAAGTTCTTATAAAATGTTTAACTGTAGATTGGAGTTTGAATGTGAGAGATGTGTTCATTCAGCTACAATAATAAAGATCAGACACTAATATAAGGTGAGTCTTTTGCTCAGTTGGCGTTACAGTTCATCGTTAATGAGTTCAGTGATGTTAAGATCAGGATTTTTTGCAGCATTTTTTTCTCTCTGATCATAAAAGACAATGAGTAATAGAGCAAGATGGTTTTGTGCTCAGGGTCATTGTCATGCAGAAACAGTCTTGGTGTCAGTGAAGGTACAATGTAATGCTACAACATACAAAAACATTCTAGCCACGTGTGTTATATATTTGTAGGAACATTTTAGAGAGAAACCATACATGGAGCAGATGGTCAGGTCTCTGTAAACGTTTGTAGAGCTCTACTAACAATGCTGTAATTGTGCAATTCTCAAATGAACACATGACGTGTGATACATTGGTGGATCTGATATTATAGAACCTGACATTTGTGATATCCTGATCTTTTAATAAGCTTAAATATCAAACTCCGGTGCTTTTATACTCACTATAAACGAAAAAAGTAAGTTGATAATATAATTACCATTTCTATCTTTTCTTTTAAGTCTAATTAAAACTTTAAACTTTAATCTGTCTATTGTTCTTTATTTTATTGGTATCAGTTGAGTGGTTTTAATCAATCATTGTTTATTTTCACCATTGTGAATATGTCTCAAATTAGTTTTTAGTTAAAATCTATCTTGTGGCTTACTTAACAAACCTTGTCCTACTGAAAACAAACTATAAACTATAAAGTGATGAGATGAAAAAGGTCAAAGACATTGGAATTGCCAACTCACAGCATAAGGGTCTGATCCATCTCTGTCTGAAAATACTTCGGTCTTTCCATGACAAACCAGGTCCACCTGTACAAAAGGACATTTTTAGGCATGTTCTCAACCCATACTGATCTCTGATTCGGTATAGAAATATTGATTCATACTTTAAAGTGATCAAGCAAATCTTTAGAGACTGTGTATGGAGCTCCAATGACCACCTCTGAGACATACTGTCCAAAAATCAAATAATTACATATTAAAACAAGACCAAACTCAATGAAACAAGTGAGAAATGTAAAAATAGTGAGCACACTCACACGACAAGCTAGAACACTCAGGGTTCTTTCATGAATATTCATGATGGGATAATTCTTTCCTTTGTATCGATTCACTTCCTAAAGAAAGAACAAAATGTGTATACCATTTTATTGTACACCATAATTATATTCATTAAAAGAAATGTAATTCCATGAAAACAATATCACTACTTAATAATACTATTTTAATATTAATGCTATTATCGCAGTTAGAGTTTTTGAGTTTTGAGCTTTAGTAAAAATAAAATATGAGTTTATTACCTGATCAAAATGTAACCCCACAATAACATATGGCTTGTCTGAAAGCTTGTATACTGCTTCTAAAAAATCCACATGGCCAATGTCTTAAGAAAGTCAAGAAACACAAGATCCTTTTAAATAAGCATAAGTATTTTTGGCTTGATTGTGCATAGATGTTTTTGTAAGTCTAAGGATACGGAAAAGGTCGAAGGCTCCAGCTACATATATAATGGTGTCCCCTGGCTGTGGCTCCTTCCCTGAAGCAAACTGGATGATTTTTTGTGATGTCTGTAGAAATTGAGACACCCCTGTCCAGGGGCTATGGCCCTTTGGACCCTGCAGGATAAAAAGGTAATTCTCAATTATCTACTATATGTCATGAAAATTTAATGTTAAATAAGCTTGATTTTAAAAGGTAGAATTGTCATTATGTTGTGCTCTTGTTAAAGAAAAGATCATAATGGGACTTGGATAAAGGGCAATGAATGACCACATTATATGGCCAAAAGTGTATGGACACCTTACCAGCACATCACATCTGTGTGTTCTCCCCAAACTTTTGCAATAAACCTGGAAGCACACAGTTTGTAGAATGTCTTTGTATGTTGTAGCATTACATAATGTCTTAACTGGGACTAACTGGCTCAAACACTGTTCCAGCATGACAATGACTCTGTGTCCTAGACCACTGAGCTCAAAGATCAGTGTAAAGGATCTCAAATGTTCTGCACAGCTCTCTGACATATGAAAGTTTTCCTATGTGAAAGAGTAAACATCTAGTGTCTAAATAGTATATGTCTTTATGCTTACTGCACCTGTCTCATAAAAGACATTAATATATCAATGCTTAGTTTATTTAGGTGATATACAAAGGCTTTACGGTTAGGACTCTCTGCTGTGAGATTGCTAAATAATGATTGAATATTTACTCTGAATGAAACACATTGGGATATGAAAAAGACAAGAATTTCTCTGTGCTTCAACATATATAACTGTATAAACTGTCTTCTAATGTGATAGAAACTATTAATGGTATAAATTTCAGATTTGGTTACTCTGACATCTTTTTTTGATCAACAACAGTGGCTTATAAATGATTTTATTTTTTTCCCCCACACGGTACAATAAACTAATGCTAAAATAACTATGCTGTTTTTATTATTTACTTACTTGATGGCAGGCTAATTCTCTAGTATATTCTAAAACTGAAAACTAAAAAAGGGAAAAATTTGGCCCTGCAGTCAGTTTGTTATATTCCTACATCGAGTTAGTAATGAATTGCCAGTTTTACGCCACACGGACATTTCAGTAGTGTTCTGTTTGGAAACAATGCTTGATCAAAATCACAGCTGTGGCCTTCACATCTTTCTAGCTGAAACACATACAATAAAGTCCAGTGTTTATGCCAAGCGCTTGTGTTTGTGCACTATAAAGTTGGATGGATGGGGTGGGGGATGATTCAGGATCAAAATAACTAACGGTGCCACAGAGTAAGAAAAAGAATTGTAATGTCTAAACACATTTACAACAGAAACTAAAAAATATCTTTCTCCAAAATATGGAAATATTTGTCAAACCCTTTTGTATAAAGTCTATAGTTTTGTCATAATATAATATACGCAAATATAATTAATACAAAAACTAAAACTAGATTTTTGCTAATGACCTTGTGTGTCTATTGTAAACAATTTTCATACCCTTAATTTATCTGGAAAGAAACTAGATTTTGAACCATGGCTGTGAGGATTTCCTGATTCAGGTTAAGTACTGATGCCAGCACTGGTGACCTTGTTATTTTAAAACTGTTATTAGTTTAGCTACTATTTACTTCATATGAATAGTAACTGACTTACATCATTTATTAAAGTACCTTATTATCAGGGAAAGTATCCATTGTTCCTTTTGTAAAATAGTTCTAATATGTCCAATGTAAAAAAAAATTCATGAATGAAATGGGTTGTTGTCCTTGAATTCATAATTAAAATGCAAAGACATACATTCCACAATCTACACATTTGCTTGCTCTTACTTTTACCCTTGTAGCCAGTGTATCTCTCTCACTGGGTTACAGTAATTCTTATTAGGTGAGTAAATACACTGATGTTATGGATATGATCCATTTTCTCTATCCTGCCATCTACTCACCCTTCCAAAGTTGTCTGTGTGTTCTTGATAATCTGAATTTCCCTGAAAGAAGAACAAAAATAAAAGAAATATAATAATAATAATAATAATAATAATAATAATAATAATAATAATAATAATAATAATGAAAAAAAAAATGAATAAAAAAGAAGCAAGAAGGAGCTCACTATGTTGCTGTGATGAGCTTTAGTCATCAGGAGCATGCGGCCAACCAGGTCTGTTGTGGACACACCCTGAGTCCTCTTACACTCTCTGCAAAAAACCTTCAATTCAACACTTGTACGATGATTTCAAATCAGAAGCCATTCATTCCTCGATCAAAGTGTCCACAGGATAAGACTTTAAATCTAGTAAAACTATTATCTTCTTCTGCTTTTTCTTCTTTCAGCTGCTGCAGTTAGGGGTCGCCACAGCGGATCGCTCTTTTCCACACTACCCTGTCTTCTACATCTGACTCTTTCACTCCGACTACCTGCATGCCCTCTCTCACCACATCCATAAACCTCCTCCATGGTCTTCCTCTTTTGCTCCTGCCCAGGAGCAAAAGCACCTCCATCTTCAGCATTCTTCTACCCTCTAATAAACTCATTTCATAATCCTTGTCACCCCCAATGAAAATCTCAACGTCCTCAACTCTGCCACCTCCAGCTCCTCCTCATGCCTTTTTGACCATACCACTGTCTCTAAACCGTACAACAGGTCTCACTACAGTCCTATAAACTTTCCCTTTCACTTCTTAATTGAGATTCTTCTAAACCAGCTCCCTACTCTCCTCACAGATCACAATATCATCCACAAACATCATCGTCCATGGAAACTCCTGTCCGACCTCATCTGTTAAACTGTCCATCACCACTGCAAACAAGAAAGGGCTCAGAGCCGATCTTTGATGCAATCCCACCTTCACCTTGAACCAGTCTGACATTCCTACCGCACACCTCACTGCTGTCACACTGTCCTCATATATGTCCTGCACCACCCTCACAAACTTCTCTGCTACACCTCCACACAATGCAAATCTAGTGAAAATATTATAAAATCAGTTACTTAAGATTGATGGAAAATGCTCGATGTTGGATTGGTCTGAAACTTGCCTGTATCTGCCTGACTTTTTCACTTCTTCATATGTGTCCTTTCCATCCACTGTTAGAGTAATGTCATCTAAAAGCAAGGAGAAGTGTTCACATATAAAATAAACAGAGGCTGTCAACCATCAACACAAAACTAAATATTTTTTAAAAAAAATTATTAGGTAACAAATCCTAAGAAACTGGCCACCATGTGTTTTACAAATATACATTAAAACAAACTTTTTTCAATTTCCTGTTTTACAGTTACAGTTAGGCATTTAGCAGACGCTCTTATCCAGAGAAACTTACATTTGGCTTCATTTACAACTGAGCAATTGTGGGTTAAAGGCCATGCTCAAGGGCCCACAGTGGTTGCTTGGTGGAGGTGGGATTCGAACCCTGGTCTTTCTGGTATTAGTCCAACACCTTAACTACTTCCCGGTTTTAAGTAGTGTTTTGTAAAGGATACTTCAATGTAATTTTAGATTCTTTCTAGACTCAGATAATTTACTGGAACATAAAGTACCTCCTTACAGGTGCTTATGGGTAAAAATATTGGGCAGTCAGTTCTCAAAAGTGTACATTATTTTCAGGTTTATAGAGCACACCTATATAATCCTGTTAATAATAATTTTGATTGATGTTTCTTCTTTATAATATAGTACGCCTTATGTATGAAATGATATTAAAATATACCTGTTCATTGATATAGCACCTTATAATGTAGTGGGCCTTATAGTGCGGAAAATAGGTAAGAGAGATTAGGTTGTCTGCTTATTCTTGTACTTGCAGGCATTGGATTAAACTTAGTGCAAAATGGCAGCATGGCTATTTCATGAATTATTTTTAATGTGTTTCAAACATATAGATTATATATACCTCCATGGACACAGAAGTCACAGTTGTACTTGTCGAGAGTCTCAAGTGTAGTAACATAGGGGGCACCCTCCACTATTTCATCCACCCATTTTATGGCGCACACCATCTTGTACCTCTCGGCCTGAGTGAAGACAGGTGGTCCTTTGTGCTTTGAGATCTCCTCTGTGGGTATAAAAAGGATAGTTAATTAAATAGTTAATTAAAGATAACATAGATGCTTTGTATTTTACACAAATATCCAGCTAAATGAAGGTTCCTTAATGATTGTCTGTGTCTGACACTTACCATCAGTATGCACTCCCACAACAAGGTAATCCCCCATAGCCTTGGCTTGTCGTAGCTGATTAGAGTGTCCATAATGGACCATATCATAGCTAAAAATGTCAAACAAGACAGACTGAGTTACTAAATTATAACACATATACAGTTAGAATGAAATTATTGCATCCCTTTATTTTGTATGTGTACTCAATGACAAGAAATTGATCAGTCTATACAATCAGAGAAAACCAGTATATATATAACTTTTCAACTATTTCTATTGTAAAGAGTGAAATAAGTATTTGACCACTTTGCAAAATTATTACTTGCTGACAAAATAATTTTTAGTAATCACAGAGGTCAGACATTGGAATAAAGAAATCTATCGAACTTGGAAAAGCCCATGGAAATAAGAGCTAGAGTCCTACTTCTATAGCTGAGACCACGTGCTGGGGTAAGTGAATGCCTTCAATATGAAGGGTGAGTATGATTAGGGAATGAAATGCTGTATTCTGGAGCGGTGAGAGAGTGAGCATTGGTATAAGGAGGAGCCTGCTATGTCTTTAACAGAGATTAAGAACACAAGTGTAAATGGACTCCTAATGTCAGCTTGAAATTACACTTTCAGTTCACGTTATTTTTCAGTCTTTATCAGTGGGTAAATAATTTTTTTCCTCACTGGACAACAAAAAGAATACAATAACTTAAAAATGATAAGAAAGCCTTCACTAAACATTCAATTTGTACAAATAAAAAAACGTTTAATGCCTTGATGACATCACATAGATAGTTTTGTAGCGTCCCTGACATGAAAAATAGTATACTGTAAATATAAACACTTAGACTGGTAAGCCCGACTGGTTCAAAATATGGCAAATTTCATTTACAAATTGTCAAAAACCTTAGAAAGGTTGTCAAACACCTTTCTTTCAAGTTCTTCAAGTTTAATTTTCTTTTATTTTGGTCAGAACTGCCATGCATCTGTAGTCTTTTCTTTTTTCCAGAAAAAATGCAAATGAATGGGTTTATATCATAAACTTTAGATAATAAAGTCCAGCATTAAGCTAATCATCATGCAAGTTTAAACATTAGACAAGCATCCCTTCCAGTTCAGCCCTTTAATTGGTGAACTGGATAAGTATATTTATATAGATCATTTCATACACATGATTTAAAATAAGAATATAAAATGATTAGAGTTAGTAAATCCAGAATTAAACAGATGTTTTGAGTGTGGATTTAAAAATGTACAGTATTTAAAGAGGCGGCAAAGTGGTATAGTGATTAGCACTGTTGCCTCACAACAAGAAGGTCCCGGGTTCAATTCCTGGTCAAGGGGGTTTGCAAGTTCTCCCCGCTCTTGTGTAAGCTCCCTCCGGATACTCCTGGTTACAGTTAATAGTTGTGTGTAAATATGCCTGTAGGTGTATGGGTGTGTATCATAAGTGTAAGACCTTGCCAAACAGATTGGCACTTGCCATGATCACAACAACAGCATCATTAAAGGAGCATGAAATATTAAGTATGGCATTGGTTGGCAGACACACAAACAACACCTACACTTTATGCTCCACTACTCAAAAAAAGATCTTTTACAGAAAAGGAATTAGAAGATTTGAACAAAAATTAGGGAACTGCTATTGATTCGGTTATGGGATTCAAACAAACAAATTTGGTATCTGGGCCTTCACTGAGGACTTGAATTAATCCAAGATTAATTTTATTAAAAACTCTTTCCTAGGCTGAGACAATCTAGTTAGCTTCTGGGTTAGCTGGTCTCTCCTCAAGATATCTTGCTTTTTTTGGAAAGTCCTTAAAATGGATTTTTAAATATGTCCAAGACCAAGCTAATTTCTCCTCTTTTGTTAATGATTGTGTGCTTAAAACTTCTAATTAAACTACTAATGTGTGCAGATAGCTATAGACATCTTTTGCTGGTTGAACAAGTTTTCTTTTCATTAACCAATCAGAAGATAGAAAAATGTTGACCTTATGTAAAATCTGATTGGTTAAAGAAACAGTCTCGTTGCTAATATAGTTTAAGATTCAGAAAGCTTTTAGCAGATTAGATTAGCAGCACATACAAGCTGAAATCTAATTGGACAAAAACTAGGAGCAGTGCAACAAAGAGGAAACTAAACGAGAAAAACTATTGGGAATACATTATTACCATTTTATGCTACAGCTACAAATATTAGAATTTAGGTTGTAACGGTAAGTCAGTACTCCTGATAGTGTTTAGGCCAGCAGAGGAGGACCACCACTGGCTTCAGAGGTTTAGAAAAATAAAACAGAAAAAGAAGTCAAAAATTAGATATAAAATGTGCCTTAAAAATAATGTTACAGATTCACAGGTTCTCTGGTTAAGGCTGAGCAGAACTTTAGTTTAAAATGACTTGTGTTTGGGTTAGTGATGAGTCAGCACTGAGCAAAGAGAGATTATCTTACTTAACAGCCATCTTACTTACACACTAACCTGCCAATGTCAGCTCATCCTGCACTTTGGCCAGACCTGAATAGGTCGAAACAGGAAAAGGCACCCTTTGGATGAGCAGACTTTGGTCATCTGGTTGGTTCTTTCATGATAAAAAAAATTTGACCCTGAGCCATTCGTATAAATATATTATGCAATACTACTGCCTAGTAACGTAGTCAGGAGTTGAACACTGTGTATCAATGCATATTATACCTGTTTTTCACTGCTACTATAGAAAGATATATATTTTTTATTTTAAGAGGTATTGATGATAAGTATGGCAAAAAATTATTCAATAATTGGCTTCTATAGTGTTGTGTCACATCTTAATAAGCCCCATCAATAAAAACTGAACATCACTTAAATCTAATTAACATTACAGACAGCTCAACCTGGATTGTGGGGAAATTAAAATTAATAAACAAATAAATCCTTTTAAAAAGCTTTTCGTATATGTTCAATAGGACTGGACGTATGCTTTAAACTTCTCGTTTAGTCTGCTGATTCCACCATTTAATATTAGAGAGCATGTGAAAAATTCCCACAGCATTCCATTGATGGACAATAGGGAGGCCGAGAGAAATAGCTGGCATTCCCCAAGAGAAAGCCACTGTAATCCTGATGCACATCTACATGAATTCAAAGCATTTCCCTACTTTTCTTTGTTTTTCATATAAGAGACAGATGCACCAGGTCAGGGATAGTTTGAAACAGCTACTCTTAAAGCATTGTGACATTCATGTCAACGCAAAACACGCAACAAACAATGGCTCGCTAGTTTTTGGACAAGACATCAAAAAGACAGTAAAGACAGTAAAATACAGTCATTTCTATGTGTTTAAGTATTATTATATTATTCACTCTGGGTCAGTAGAACTTGAACTGGATTTGATCCAATGATCCAAAACACTGTTAATTACGCAGAATTCCATTTACTCTCCTAGAAATCATTCTCATCTAGACTCTTAACACAGCAAATTCCAGAACACAGAAGTTTTACGTGAAAATTCTACTGTGTGTACAAAGTGATGCGGGATGTGAAACGGCATTTAAAGAGAGCCTCTGCTTGCTGAGCAATTGAAAATGTCCCTATTAGTATAACATAGTGTAATATATCTGCCCCCCCACCCCCACCCAAAGCCTTGTCTTGCGTTATGCTGACTGTCTGCATTTTCCGTTTGATGGTTTCTAAACTAGCACAGCACTTATTCATACACAGGCAGAAGAGATAGAATCCAAGAAGAGTTGTAAATGATGGAGATCAGCATTAATACAGATGACAAACAAATGTTTTTATTGGTAACAAGCTTAATTTCATTGAATTGAAGATTACTAATGGTATTACTGGGAAACAGTTTGCATGGGTTGCACATGGTTTGTGGTTAACAGATAACAATATTAAGATTGTATTGTACAGTTTTGTATTTTCTGCTATAAATATAAATATTTATAATATTTTTAAGAATCAACAATTTAAAAAATAAACAATTTATATTTTATGATCTGTGATTTGACTATTGTATGATATATGTCTAGGTAACAAAGATACAAAATAATCTTTTAAAAGGGCCTCAGCTATTAATTTTGCCTGCTTATCCATTTACTTGAATGTAGGTGAAAAGTAGATTCGAACATCTGGATATTTAACAATTTAATAATAATCATTTTATTTTTATACAGTTGCAGTCTGATATTTACCACTGCACAATTCCTGTGGTACACACTAATTGCCCCTAAGCAAGTTGTGGTGTAACTGCACTCTTATTCAACATAGTATATTTTAATATATTGAGTAAATGAGTAAATTGAGTAAGTGTTTCTTGAGTGTAACTTGCGTGTATAAGGGGTATAAAATAATTTTTTGATTAACTTTTTGATTAGTTACACTTGGAAAAATGTACTTTATTAAAAGAGTCCTATTTTAAAATATAATGTTTTTTACCTATTATCTTATCATATTTTCTTTTTTCTCAGCTACTCTTTATTTATAAATAACACATTACACTGTTATACACACCATAGGGAAACTGAAGGTGGAGATTTTTGTGTAGCACCATAGTTATGTTTAGTGTAAACACTGATATTGTGTTCTGTAATTAAAATAAATAAATAAATAAATAAATAAATAAATTCTAGCAAGGGGTGGAAGTGCAAAGAAGGTCCCAATGTGTTCTCCCGTGTGTTTTCTCCGGGTACTTTGGTTTCCTCTCACAGTCCAAAACATGTACATAAGGTTGATTGGTGAATCTAAATTACCCGTAGGAGTGGATGTGTGGCCCTGCAATGGACTGGTGACCTGTCTAGGGTGTAACTCTATGTGACTGATAATCCCGAATTAGGGAATAATCGGGTTATAGAATGAATGAATGAATGAATGAATGAATGAATGAATGAATGAATGAGAAAGTGTTTACAGATGTACATACAGATGTGCAGGAGTTGCAGAATAATTAAATCCCGCGCGCATGAAAGAAAAACCGCAGTGGAACGCATAACGAGGCAATCACATGACCTCAACGATTTTATTCCAGGGGAAAACTGAGTATAATGGAATTATTTTTAAAGAATTATTTTACTGCAATATAAAGTGTATGGAATTCGGGACACGTGCCAGGAAATAGAGAGAAATGCTGTATCTGCTACATATGTACTCACCATCCGTCACACCATACACGCACCAGCCGTCTCCTCTTCTCGGGACTGCAGACTACCGCTACCGGTGTTCCTTCCGTCCCTTCCGCCCCTTCGGCTGCTTCGGCTGCTTCGTGTTTCGTGTTCGCTTGATGATGTCCGTTTTTCATCATCGTCTTCAATCGCCTACAATTTCTAGTGGTTGTGTTTCGGACACACAAGTACGGATAGCTCGTGTTCTCTATTGACAGGACCGCCGGGTTTTTGGTATTTACGGCAGTGACGTTCCAAAGCCGCTCGGCAGGCAACGCCCACTCTTCTAACCGGGGAAATGACGTCACGATAACAAGGAGTCGTACGATGAGCGCCTCCAGTCATCACAGAGCCAATCGCGCGCTGGCTTTGAATACACGCTAGTGTACTACATAGTATGTCTAAATAGTAGTGTACTACATAGTATTACACTAGACACTTGTGTACTACATAGTATGTCTAAATAGTAGTGTACCACATAGTATTACACTAAACACTAGTGTACTACATAGAATGTCTACATAGTAGTGTACTACATAGCATTACATTAAACACTAGTGTACTACATAGTATGTCTACATAGTAGTGTACTACATAGTATTACACTAGACACTGGTGTATTACATAGTATGTCTACATAGTAGTGTACTACATAGTATGTCTACATAGTAGTGTACTACATAGTATGTCTACATAGTAGTGTACTACATAGCATTACACTAAAACTAGTGTACTACATAGTATGTCTACATAGTAGTGTAGTACATTACACTAAAACTAGTGTACTACATAGTATGTCTACATAGTAGAGTACTACATAGTATTACACTAAACACTAGTGTACTACATAGTATGTCTACATAGTAGTGTACTACATAGTATGTCTAAATAATAGTATACTACATAGTATTACACTAGACACTAGTGTACTACATAGTATGTCTAAATAGTAGTGTACTACATAGTATTACACTAGACACTAGTGTACTGCATAGTAGTTCTACATAGTAGTGTACTACATAGTATTATACTAGACACTAGTGTACTACATAGTATGTCTACATAGTAGTATACTACATAGTATTACACTAGACACTAGTGTACTACATAGTATGTCTAAATAGTAGTGTACTTCATAGTATTACACTAGACACTAGTGTACTACATAGTATGTCTACATAGTAGTGTACTACATAGTATTACACTACACACTAGTGTACTACATAGTATGTCTACATAGTAGTGTACTACATAGTATGTCTAAATAATAGTATACTACATAGTATTACACTAGACACTAGTGTACTACATAGTATGTCTAAATACTAGTGTACTACATAGTATTACACTAGACACTAGTGTACTACATAGTATGTCTACATAGTAGTGTACTACATAGTATTACACTACACACTAGTGTACTACATAGTATGTCTACATAGTAGTGTACTACATAGTATTACACTACACACTAGTATACTACATAGTATGGCTCAACAGCCCTCTGCCTTTTACACTAGATACAGTAGCGACCATCAGATACCCACCCAGGAACGATCTGAGGTGGACATCGCCGATCCCCGACTGTGCTATCTACTACGCCACCGTGCCGCACCAGTGGTGGTGGACCACCACTGTAATAAAATCATGAAAGAAATGAGAAAATAAACATAAATACAAACATGAATACAGTCCAGTGCTTAAAGCAAACCTCTAATTATAATCAGATTCAGTTTATAGCATCTTATTTAATCTGTTACAGTGAGACACAAATCACTTTTTAATTAAAACTGTGTATTAAACAATATAAATGGAAGCAGCTCAAAATAACACTGTTATTTCTACAGCAACAATGAAATAACAGCATCATTATAAATTTTATTGTATATGTGGCTTGATGGTGTAGTGGTTAGCACGGTCACCTCACTGCAGTTGATTCGTGGTTAGGTGGTCTTCCTGAGTTTGCATGTTCTCACAGTGCTTGCATGGGTTTTCTCTTGGTACTATGGTTTCCTCCCACAGTCTAAATACATGTCCATTATGTTGATTGCTAATTCAGAAATTGGACATAGGGCGTGAGTGTGTATGGGTTTTTGTCTTTGTGTTGCCCTGCAGGGGTCCAGGGTGTGCCCCTTCCTTTTGCCTTATGTGCACTAGGATAGGTTCCAGTAGACCCCTATGACCCCAAATTAGGGAATAAGTGGGTTAGAAGATGACTGACTGACTAACTGACTGACTGACTGACTGACTGACTGACTGACTGACTGACTGA
>JAOTRA010000018.1:4172756-4183059 GCA_026260255.1 Pseudolaguvia tuberculata
ACTGACTGACTAACTGACTGACTGACTGACTGACTGACTGACTGACTGACTGACTGACTGACTGACTGACTGACTGAGTGAGTGACATTATATTATATATTCCTATCTTTACAATTCCTACTTTCTTTATTTTCTGTTGTCATATAGGGTTAAAATTACAATAAAAATCTTTTTCACTGGACATCACAGACAGGTTATTCGGTTGTTGTGGCCCTATCAGGGATTTTAGTCTATTTTTATGACAATTTATTTTTATGACAAAAGTATTAGGACACCAATCTCCACACTAGTGGACATAAATGACACAATTTTAGAATGTTCTAAATCTGTTTAGAACTTTTCTGATTCCGTCACAACAGTGTTAATGAGACCAGACAGTCATATTGGTCTGGGGTGCAAGTCAATGACTAAATTCATTATAAAGGTTTTGAGTGAGGATGAGGTCAGAACACTAGAACACTAAATGTATGTAAAAAGGAATAAATCTGTCCTGATATATTACAAATTGGTGGCACCAATCAATTCTACGCACTACAAAATCATACATGGATGTGACCGTAGGGGTGGCCAAAGTTTATAGAATTGTGGCTGTAGATACTGTAGATACTACTAGCCACCCCTTGAGGGCGCCCCTGATTAGATGATACGAGACTTAATTAATGTTATACCTCCTGTAATATTTAGACAATTAAATGCTTAGCTTTTAAAGTAGTAATAACATATTATAGCACAGAGACCGATTTAAAACAGAGTTGCATTAAATTATTCATTCATCCATTCACATACACACACACACACACACACACACACGCGCGCGCGCGCTCGCAATCCGATGGGCGATTTAGAATGCAGAGAGGTGCTGCATTAAACAATTCAGTTGATTAAAATAACAACATATATTCTTATAAATGTTATTAAATATTAATACACATTAAATATATTGTGTATCATATTATGATATAAAACAAAATGTTTGTCTTTCAATGATATTTTTTGTAACATATTCACATTTGGGTTGGCTCATCCATGTTTCCAATCCATTCAGGCAGTGTCAATCCTATAGGGGGTATCTGTCAACAATATATAGGGCACTACCCCCCAAGACCACCAGAGGACAGCCATTTCCATCCTCAGAAAATGTCTCAAGGTGAAGTATGTAACCATGGTTCATCTTGTTGTGAACCCGCTTGTGATTGTGCCACGATTAGCCAGTTGTGTATGCAGTCCAATATGCAGATGCCCCGGAATCTTATAGGAAGATTCCGGGGCATCCACAGACTTTGTGAATGTATGGGGTAACAGAAAGACTGATAAGAAGAACTCAATATTGAAATGAAACCTCAGGAACTTTCTGTGTAGAGTTTGCATGTTCTCCTTGTGCCTGTATGGTTTTCTTAGGGTACTCCAGTTTCCTCCCTACAGTCCAAAAACATGTACACAGGATTGGTGATTCTAAAATGCATATAGGAGTGAATGTGTGGGGTTTTCTGTCTATGTGCGGCCCTGTGATGGACTGGAGACCTGTCCATGGTGTCCCCTGCCTCCCTCCCTCCTTTTTATAAGCCATAAAAATCAATACTTGTTTTTATAATGCTTTTTATATATATATGACAAAAAACAACTTTTTGTGAGCAGGACATTTGTACTCTTGTACATCCCATTCAAAAACCGCTAGTAGATTCTGGATTAAGACAAGTAGAAAGGAAGCTAATGAAGAACTAGGATGAGCTAGAAGCTTGTTTAGCCTGACTTATGCTTTCACAGCAGGCCAAACTGGATTCATGTCAGAGGTACTGCACATGTTTAACTAGATTAAACATTTTATTTACAGATGTCACAGTTTGCATTCCTGTCATTTACTAGTTTATAAAATGTAAAATGCTATTACTTGTTAGGGAATTTAATATATACTAATATAAACTATTATAATACTAATATAAAATAATAATTTATTCATTTATGACTGAATGTGTGATCTATGACAGCTTACTGTGTCAAATTTGATTTAAAATGAAAAATTATAATTTATAAAATGAAAGTTTAAATTATAAAAATGTTACTTATCTTTATTGCACTATTCATAAAACAGTGCAGCTTTGATTATAAAATTAATTTCAACCATAATTAATATGTATAATTTCAACTATCATTAATATATAAATATGTATAAAAACTACTGTATAAAATCAGTAGTATACATAGAATAGATTAATGAATTGTTTTCACTCAATGGTTTAGCATTGGTGCAACTGAGGATGGAACAAATGCCAACAAGTGAATAGTGCTGAGAAAATTGGCAGTAGTCATTTAATTCTCCAGTCTCATAGAGCCATCCCATATGAAGGCACGCTAATTTGATATTAGCTAAGAGCCACAGGCAGCGCATTTGGGGGTAGAGTGAAAGCCTGGTTAATGGCAGCAAAGGCCACATTAATTCTGTCAGGCTGAGAGAATTGGGCCAAGCACCTGCTGCAGAAGTGGGTACAAATGACAAATGCTGTCCCACATTAGCCATCGGCTCACCTCTCGCCTTTGCGTAACAAATGTATCAAACCTGCAGGCCATGAGCTCGCACATACCATTGAGAGCACTGGTACAGCAGCAAGAATGCATCATGTGTGGGACCAAAGGAATAACTCTGAACACAATACATCCCTAATGTACAACCCCAGAAAATCAGGGGTCATTATTTTTGCTCTCTGTGTGTTTATGATGACATATACAGGAAAAAAATTATTACACACACCCTGCATGTGATGGTTTGTCAATAATAGAATTAGATTGTCTAACAGAAAGAGAATGGTTTAGCAAGGTTCATGTATGGCTGCATGGTCTGGCCAAATTTAGGGCAGGCGCACCACAACGTCCCCCACTCACATCAGGCCAAATAACGCTTGCACGGAGGTTGCTAGAACTAGGTCGACGAGTGCCTTTTTTTGGATCACAGAGGAAAAAAGCATGCCAGCTTAATGATCACACTCTCCTAAAACACTCCAATGGCAAAAAACCTTCACCAGCTTTATTTTTTACTTCCACCGAATTGGGTCAATGACTATGCCACAGAAATTAGCCAAAAACAATGAACGTTATGCTTACCAAAAGTGAAGACATTGTAGTCATCTGTCAAAACATTTTTATTGATCATATACAAAATAAAGGAAGCTGTATATCACCAAACATACAATATATACAACAGTACATCAAGAAATTAGTCAGACGCAAGAAAGACTATCGGCATGGTTAAAATCCACAATTCTTATATATGAATATATATATTAATACATCATCACTTTTGTATGTACAGATTGCAAAAAAGTACAATAATTTAATAAAGTTACAGTTCACTCATTTTGTTACTGTATTTTGTACAAATTACTCATATATATCCAAAACATCACATTCTATACACCAGTTACCACCTTACAATTCATTTTTTTTCTGATTTAACAATTTTAAGACAACAAACTAGTCATACAAGAACCTGCTGCTTGAACCTCTGTAATGAACAAAGAACATGATGAACAATCCTCGTTAGCTTAAAGCTAATAGTATTTGTCATGTAAGTGCTGATCGAGTGAGTGGAACTTTCTGGTAAGACAATAGCAGGAATTATAGCTGTGCTACCGGATGCATAATGTAGTATTAATTATGCAGCGTAATGAATGCACATTTCTAAGTGACAAAAAGGTATACTTCTAATCCTGTTATTCCAAGCACAAAATGGACCGCTTTTTTTCACTGAACTCATCTCAGTGTGATATTACTGCTTTCACCTGTCAATCTCACAACTGCTCTGCTATGATAACTTACATGGACATCAAACTAGGTTTAACTGCTCTAATTAATCATTTATCTCCACAAAAGGATAAAGTGGGACATTTGTCCAGGAATTCCATTAAACACCACATGCCTTTGTGCATTAAACATACACGAAACCCATGAGAGCCTAAAATCTTTGTGTTCTTTTTCTAAACAGATAAACTGACAGCAAAGTATTTTGTATTTTTAAAGAGGACACAGTCAGTTAATGTAACCACAGTATATTTACTTTTTCACGATTATTAACACAATGTTTTTTTCCCCCACTAACATGCTTGAGATGTAACCTGTGATACTGATATTAAACATTTAATCAGTGCCACACGTTACGCTGCAAGCCTACCTTCCATGAGCCATATAATGCAAGACGGTTCAACTTTTTGGCCAAACACTGCATTCCATGATAAACGATTTTTAAAAAGTTTGGGCACTCAAACTTTGCGGCTGCACCTGAATAAGGATTTTTGCCCACCCACTATGCTGTTTTTTTTTTTTTACATTTCACTGTCTGTTCACTTCACTGCCATATTTATCAAGAAAAATGTTTTTGCAATATGTTGATATTAGTCAGCGCAAATATAATCAGACTATGATGGTGTGCAAAAAAAGGGGAATGAGGAAACCACAAAGGGTTAACCAATCAGGCAAAAGTCTGGCACAAGAGATTACATTAAATTAGCCTGCTTATTGATTAAAACGTCAGGTTGTTGTATGGCGTGTTACATCTACTATCAAAATAAAGCAGAATCCTTCAAACTAAAATTTCCTCACATGTTTGGAAGATGGCTTGCTTAACATTTGCCCTGGATAGCACAGTCAGTATCATCTTATGTCACTTGGGAGAGAAAAAATTTTCTAACTAACTAAAATTATGGTACCATAATTTATGGGACCAAAACAGATGAATAACTGTGTACTATACACTGACTTTCTTTTACCATTTTTTAAAAATATATTCATGTAAATAGGACAGAATGACACCAATAGTGGACGACACTGCCACCTGATCACTTTCACAGCACGCCACGCGCCTAGTCACTAAAAAAGCTATCAGACTTCAATAATAAGCCACTTTTGGTACAATTGCAAAGTCAATATCAAACAAGTTCAAGGTTTGTGTTTTCCCCCCCAGACATTTTCCCCATAAAACAGGTGTGCCCAACTCAACTGGTTAAAAGGCCAGCATACCGTTTTCTGGTTATTTTCCTGCTGAGAGACACTTGATGGACAAATTCCATTTTTATACCATGAATAATAGGTATGTTAGTGCAAGCAAATAACCAAACTGTGCTTCCTTTCAGGACATAAGTTGGACACCTCTGTTATAAATAGAAAATAAAAAAGAAAATAACAAAAGATAGAGCTATACCTGTAGCTAGACAAATACATCAAAAAACACTTGATAATAATAATTAAACAATACAACTTGTGTGGATTTTTTTTGTAGTCAGGCAACTGTGACCAGTCCATCCCCAGTTTCAAGCTCTAGAATGCTGAACAAAACAAAATTGGCCTATATTTCACATTTGCAAATAAACTTGTACATCAAACCAGTTTTTATTAATACATAAAACATATGTCAGTCAAACAAGGAAGGAGTTTGCCATGTTCATTGAAAAGACTCATAACAAACATGATAGAACTTGTGTCTATGAAAGGTGAACATCACCCTTGGAGACAGATACCGGATTTCTCTTTTTTCCATGCATAAATACAGTAGTTTTATTGCCTCTCCTTGTCATATTCATCAGAATATAACTTGTAAACATCATTCCACAAATGGAATTAAAACAAAAAAGGGCACAAAATACTAACAGACTTTCCAGACGTGTTAGCATGGCATGGAACACCAACCTTCATCCAAAAGATTTTTGAGGGAAATTTAAACTAACACAAATTCTCAGCCATAATGTGGTTGTTGTTCACATTTTAAGCTTTTTATGATTTTACACTTTTCACAAGCAATAAAAGCTTAGCAGTCAGACAAAATCAAAACTGCATAACCAGTCTGACATTAAACCTTGTCAACTCGTTATTGAATCATTTTAAAAATGTATTTTGTTTAACAAAGTAATTTGAAATTCCTATACATTGTGTTGTTGAAGGCTGCAGCCATTGTAAACCAATTTAATATACTTTTTTTTTACTCTGTAACAATTCTTTATCCATTAACCTTTAGTTTCATGCGCTATTATTTACCGAAACTTTTTGACGTGATACATGATGCAAGTATGTGCTCACAGAATGTCATTATTTAGAGCTTGCTTTAGCAGTGCACCAGAACACAAATAAAAAAGCTAAATGTAGATAACAAACATGTCCTGGCTGATCAGCTGTGTCTAATAGAAGTGAGAAATTAGTTTAAATTGGACTTCCTGAAACTTTTCCAGAAGTGAGTGTAGTTTTCAGCCTAGAATACTACTTGCATTAACATCATTACACAAAATATATGCAATACTAGTCAACACTTTTGCTATCAGTCCTATAAGTGACTTTTATAGTACGCTGACATCAAATTAGAAATTGTTATTTAATTAAAGTTATTTGAAGGTACTTCAATCAATTCTATGCTTCAATTTCACTCACTTTTAGGAAACTACCATTAACCCTAACAACTGGCTCATTTATTTAAGGTTACCTATTTTTGTTTTGTAAAAGCTGACACTTTCTGGCAATGATTGATTTTTTTTTTGTCATTACATTGAATGATGGCTTGTCTAGGCCATCTAAGAAGTGGTCAGTGGATACTATCAAGCACAGGAATCTGGAAAAATTCTAATCTAATATTTTTACTGTTGTACAAAATTGCAATAAAATAAAACAGGTCAGTGCAATGTTGTAAATATGGTGCCAGCCTACGTCAGTGGTATCTGTGGTAATCTACATTGTATAGCTGCGTGTGTAACCAGTACCAGGTTTAGTTGCCCTTCGACACAGGAATCAGTCAATTGAACACTTGCTATAACAGAACGATTAGTTGTAAAATAACTATATAGGCACAATAACTCTAATATATGTTCCTTTTTTGTATTACAGACTAATAATCCCTACAATGGTGCATAGAAGGTTGTGCTGAATCTGGGAATGTATATCACTTGAGATTAATGTAAAAAAGTTATGCAAAATTGGAAAGGTAATAATGGAGGTTAACAAAAAAACCTCACTGTATGTGCCACCCAAATAGCACACTGCGAGGAAGAGCACATATAACTGCTGTATTTTCTGAAGCAGATCTGTGCTTGATAATGATTCACTGACCAAAGACATTGTGCATTAAGAGCGCACCTCCGTTTTGGACTTGACAATCGTTATGACGCTCGTGGCAGCCACCTTGCCTGGAACGATGATTGGCGTAATCGCGCCTCTGGCAGCTGGTACAGGGCTGCGTGCCACAGTCCTGGCAAAGCTTTGCAGAGCCTCATACTTGGAGCGCAGCACATCTAGCTCGACCTTCATGCTGGCATTCTCAGAAGCAAGTTTCTCCACCTCTTGCTGTAGCTCAGCTTTTTGTTTCTCCAGTTCCTCCTTCTGTGTGACACGCTTAACTCGACAGCTGGCAGCATAGCCACGGTTCTTTAGCGTTCGCCGCCGCTGCTTTAGTTGTGCAATCTCCTCCTTGGATAGGCCGCGCAGGTGTTGGTTCAGCTCACGCACTGACATCGACACTAGCTCGTCGTCCATAAGGCTTGTGCCATTCTCACCTGGCTCGCGCTTCACCTTAAGAGATTTAGGGAGAAATAAAAGTCTAAATAAATAGTGTTGGAGAAACAGAAGGCAACAAGCTGACAAATTAAATCGATGTGAAACCAAGAACAGAATTGACACTATTGACACTTGCCTTTAGGGCTTTGTTTCCCTTACTTGTAGTAGTCATGCCACGAGAGCCACACGTGACTATCCTGAAAGACTGTCTGCTGGGACAAAGAAGAGAACACTTTACATGTGGTTTATTCGTCATTTCTGTAACATTTAGAATACAATTTTAACAATTTTAAATATTAATACATGGTTTTGGAAGGCTGAATTTAAGTGTCATATGAATCATTAAGTTACACTAATTTAATGGTGTAATAGTAAAAAGAGCATGCAGGGCCTCTTATTGTGCAATAAGATTCAAATAGCAATTTCAGCTTTCCACAAACAAGAAATGTGCTGCATTAAAAATGCTACGTGAAAATGAAAAAAAAAGAAACCACCATTCTTTCACAAGCTATACTCACTGGCATTTGGCAAAGCATCACTGGTAGATAATAGCATGGTTATGTTGCACAAAAACTCGCTACACCATGGGTTTTAAATATGCTACCACATACACACAGAGCTACTGTACACATAACATAAAGGTATTTAGGCCTGTTACATACAGTGGCACAAAAAAGTTTGTTGGAAATTTGTCATAAATGTGGTAATGTGTCTAAAATAACAATCGATTTTTTTATCTTTCATGTCTTTATTGAAAACAACCAAAAATGTGGGGAAAATGTGCTTGTGGGAAAAGTATGTGATCTCCTTAGTTAATGACCTCAAAAATGCTAATTGGAGTCAGAGTCAGGTTATAGTACACCTGGAGGCTCATTAAGAGAAGGAGTTTGGAGGTATGGACTACAGCTATTTTGACTGATAAAACCTCACAAAGAGTTGGAGTTTGCTTTGTAGAAGAAGAAGAACACATTTATGTGAGCCATGCCTTGCCAAAAAGAGCTTTCAGGGGATCTACAATCAAGAATTGTTTATTTGTATAAATCTGGTAAGGATTATAAAGTTTCAAAGACTTTAGAAATTCAGCAGTCTACAGTTACAGTCTACAGACACTTTGGGACTGTTGCTACTCTACCAAGACAAAATACACCAACAGCACAACGAAGACTCATCAATGAGAGAATGAAACAACCTAGACTGACAGCCAAAGAGTTGAAGGCATCGTTGGAACTGGTTAACATTTTTCTTCATGAGTCTACAATATGAATAACAATTCAAAAGAAAGTCAATGCTTTAAAAAAAACCCATTGCTGAAGTTTGCAAAACAGAACAGTGACACTCCACAGCAGTATTAGCACAATGGTTGTAGACTCATGAAATACCACTACATGTAGCGTAGAATGGGCACAGCATATCATGGAAAAAAAATATCATGATTTAGACCTGCTTTGCTGCATCAGTGCATGGATAGTTTGGAATCAATAAGGGAAAGATGAATTACCAAGTATATCAGGAAATTCTGTATGTCATCTGAACCTGCAAAAAAGGTCATCAAACAAATAGAGATACTATGGATTGACTTGAAGAAGGCCTAGAATATTCATTCATTTATTCCTCTTCTAATCCACTCATTCCCTATTTAGACTCACTGCTGTAGCCTGAAGTACACCGTGGACAGGTCGCCAGTCCAGCCGGCCGGTCGGTCGGTCAGTCAGTCGGTCACTCACTCACTCACTCACTCATTTTGTAAACATATATAGTAGCAGAAAGGAATAACTGTATACTGTATATTTTGCCCAAAAGGCAAACCTCATGAAATATGTGTTGGGGATGATGTGTATATGCATGTACACTATTTTGCCAAAAGTATTTGCTCACCCATCCAAATAATCTGAATCAGTTGTTTCAATATCTTCAATCATTCAATTCATGTGGGCTTCAGATTAGCTCAAGAACAGTGCACAGAGAGCTTCTCGTAATGGGTTTCCATTGCAAAGCCACTGCATAAAAGTCATAAATAACCAAGTACAATGCAAAGCGTCTGATGCAGTGGTTTACAGCATGCTGCCACTGGACTCTAGAAACACTTTCTCTGGAGTGACAAATCATGCTTTTCCATCTGCCAATCTGATGGGTTTGTTGTATGCCAGAAGAAAGGTACTAGTCTGACTGAATTGAGTTTAAAGTTTGGTGGAAGGGAAATTATAGTGTGGGGTTGTTTTTCAGGAGCTGGATTTGACCCCTTAGTTTCAGTGAAAGGAACTGTTTCAGCATACCAAAGCATTTTGAATAATTCCACGACATTCCAACTTTGTGGGAACAGTTTGACCACTTCCTGACCTCAACCAAATAGGATGAATTAGAGCAGAAATTGAGAGCCAGGCCTTCTCGTCCAACACAGTGTGTGACCTTAATAGACGAATGTTCAAAAATTCTCCTAAGCACACTCCTAAACACTCCAAAATGTGAACAGACATCATATTGAATCCTATGGATAAGGAATGGGATATCACAAGTTCATATGTAAGTCAAGGCAGGTGAGTCAATACTTTTGGCCATATAGTGTATGTGTTTTTGACACCCATTCAAATAAACCAGTTCTTTATTTGACTGCATGGCTTAAATAAACTATGAAGTATCATAAAGACCATATTCGAGTGGAGTACCCCATTGAATTGTAAAAATTGGATTCCGTAACCACCCTAACTCAGCCATTAGGGTTGCACAAGCCAGTGCATTCTTAGTGCCGGTCCCAAGCCCAGATAAATGGGGAGGGTTGCGTTAG
>JAOTRA010000018.1:4221783-4236301 GCA_026260255.1 Pseudolaguvia tuberculata
CAAACTCCGCACAGAAAGATCCCGGCCCGGGATTCGAACCCAGGACCTTCTTGTTGTGAGGCGACTGTGCTATCCACCGTACCTCCCCAATTTCATGTTTATTTCATCTTTAATGATTACTTAGGGATACGATTACTCATTTCAAATACTGATAAAATCCCTCCAAAAGAGTCCCTCCACATGAGTATGATAGCATACAACATATTAAAATAATTAGATAGATCTTGGACATTTTACAAATACTTTGAGATTGGGCTCCATTACACGGTAAAATTCGAATATAGCATATGAGGACAGATTCTAGCGAAGACTCCAATTTGGAGTATAAAGTTGGAATGTTGTGTAAAACAAAAACAAAATCTATTCATAAATAACCATATTCAACTGAAAACACCACAAAAGACAAGATAATCAATGTTCAGACTGATTAGTGTGTCTTGCAAATATTCCTTCATAAGGAATTTAACTCCTGCAACATGTTACCACAAGAGCTGAGACAGGGGCAACAAAAGACTGGGACAGTTGGGGAATGCGCCAAAAGCACCTGTTTGAAACATCTACAGGTAAACTGGAAAAAGGTGAGTGTACTGGTAGAAAATGCGGATCGCCAAAAGGCTCAATTTTTCCAAGCAACAGCAACAAATTCTGCAATTTTAGAATAACAAGGTACTTTGGTTTTCATAATTATAAGAATACTCTCAAAATGCTGTAGGTGTATTTTGATTTTTACCTTTGGGTAAGTGATAATAAAGGCTACCCAGCCAGCCAGGAGGAAGGTGCTGAAGATAATGGTGGCCATGTCTTTAAGCATAGAATCCACAGGTGCTTCAGAGCGGAGTGAACGAAGTTGCTTCTCTTGAAGAGAATGAACAGGAGGGGGCAAGGGTCTGTTATCCTCCATCCCACTGTCATTCACCTTCTGTTTTAGAGAAAAATAAAATGCACACCAATAAATCGGAGAGATTTTTAGGAACGCTTTTCTGCACTTTTGCATTTTACTTTATAGAATTGTGGTAATGCATGAACGCATTTTAAAAGTAAAAAAACCGGAATATTTCTGACCTCCTCTAAAGTTTTTTCAGAAGCAGGAGGGATAACATTGTTCTGTTGACGAGGAAACCCGTCTGGAAATTTTTCTAGAATTTTTTTATGAGCCTCAGGCGGTATCTCATGATGACCTACAACAACAGAATATGTTTAAAAAAATCTATAAATCTATATAAATAACAGAAAAAAAGCTATAGAAGTTAAATTGAAATTGTAATAAACCCAACATTTCCATATTTGCCAGCAGAAATAATTACAGACTCACATTTGATGTTATACACAATATGTATTTCCAATAGAGGGCAGTATAACCCCTTTATTCTCTACAAGCATGACTCCAAACAATCAAGAACAAATTAAATGATTAATGTTCTCTGTACTATGACTTAACCAGAATGTTCCTACTGCTGCCAGTCATTCTACAAAAAGTTCTCAAACTATGTTGTCTGTTGTAAATAGCATCAATATGTGTACAAGATACCTATAAGTAGAAGGTAGTTCCTCATGTAGTTGGCCCGGTTCCTCTCCTTCAAGGCTGAATTAAATTTAACACTGGTGCTGGGAGTTATTACACACTCTTGATCCTCCTTCATTTTGCCCTCTTGACTACCAGGACCCTCTAACATGGGAAAAGTGCTACCACGTGGCTGAGAGACACAGATAGAAAAATATTAGCATTGTTTTATTGTTATCATCAGCAAGCATGTGTGTATAGTACGCCATAGCCCCTTATAACTTTCTAGTGCTGTTAAAAAACTTAACTAAATAATTCACCATCTAAAGATTTACTAATGCTTTCCGAAAAAAAAGTCAAGTCACATTTATTTGTATAGCACTTTTTAACAATTGTGATTGTTTCAAAACAGCTTTACAGAATTAGACCATTAAGAAACAATAATAAACATTTACTTAAACTCTCAATAAGATGATATTTGTCAATTAAAAGGACCCAACTATGTAAGTCAGAGACAACAGTGGCGAAGAAACAAAACTCCAGTGACAGAATGGAGGGGAAAAAGAAAGAATAGCTCTGAAAATAAATACAAATTGATTAGCTTGCAAAGAAATGTATATGAACTAAGGTATGAAGTGTAGTGACATGTAAACATGTTATTAAGGAACTTCCCCTAACAAAAATGTGTAAAATTATCTACAGCATAGAAATGCTTTGCCGTATATCACCCTGCTTAACAGATAAGACAGTCCATATCAACTGCCATATCATCTTGTCATTTGTTTTGCTTTCCTAGATAATCCTAATCTAGGTTTTTGTGCTACTTTGATCAAACAGCAAGTTGCCTCCAGAATTACAAGGTTGTGAATGGAAATGGTGTTTAAATAATTCTTAGTGTATGTACTTAAATGTCTACAAGAGGAAGTGTTGGCCACTTTGAGATGTTGTTGTGAAAGTGTAAATGAAAGATGCTAATAAGTGTGACTACCACAACAACCAACAAAACAAAACCAAATAGTCTTTTCATTATTAACAGTACATAAAGAACACTATTAAACTGTTCAAGTTGTAAAGGATGAAAAGTTAAACAAATATTTCTTATCTTATCTTAAACCTATGTAAACATAAACCTATTCCTGCCTTATTGCAAGTCCATGTGCTCGGAAGCCGAACCATTGACCCAGATGAGTGAGGGCACAGTCACTCTGACATGCTTACAAGCAGAACTATTTAATCCACATACTGTATTTGCTATTGTATGTTAAGAACAGAATTTTACTGGGTCACAGTGCCAAAGCTTGCCAAACTAAACACCAGCCTATTGAACACTGTTCTGAAAGATTCCTCAGGTTTAACTCACCACAACAGTAACGCCATCATGCACTAGAGAGGGAGAAGCGTAGAGGCTTGTGAAGTACTTTCCTACATAGAGTGTAGACCTGTGGGCAAAAGAAAATAATCAAAAATGTATATTTAATGATATATAGTACAATTATCACAAAACCAAACTAAAAACTAAAAAATATTTTTCATGTTTAAGGCATTACCCACCACCACCAGGTTGTTGTTTTTTTTTCCACTAGGCTATAAGATATTCTTATATATCTTCTTACATATTCTTGCAGTTTAAAGATAATTATTTAGTGTTTTTTGAACATTTTATAAAATAATAATAATAATAAACAATTATCAATGACTTTATAGAACTGGGTTCTTTTAATAAACCCATTAAATAAAAGCGTTTTAACTTGCAGTACATAATTTTCCTTGTTATGCAAGTGAGTGAAGAAATGAAAGTAACCTTGTCTGATTTTTACAGTATCCAGGCTTAACGGTTATTTTGGCTCTTCTTGATTTAAGGGCATTATATACATCCACATCTAGTATTGGTGCCCGCCCATAAAACCCTGAAGACCAGTACACTAGCAAGGGATTTAATTGTTCAGGCTGTTTAACAATGTTTTGAAGGAGAACATTTTTGGAGCAATCAGAGGCATTCGGATGAGATGAGATTACTGAGGTTTCTAAAAACAATAGACAATTTAGTCTGGAATTAATACGCTGAGAAAAACTGCGATTGTGATTGTGGATGTTATACCAAATTAAAGTCTACATTTTTGCGTTCAAGAGGAATAACCCATTTCACTCAGTTCTTCACAAAAATGCTAATTAAATGCTTAGAAGGTTGATTAAAAAGGTATGGCAGAAACTGCTTACATAAGTTTGTCCTCCAGTTTCCTCTCTTGTGGGAAAGGATACTTCCACTGTGTAATACGTCCAACCTGGCCTGAGGTAACAGTAAGGTAGCGCAAGGTTTCTACAGCTACATTGGTGTGTGGCACCTTACGCAGTCCCTCACGCTGCCACATGTATACGGCCACTACAGGAGAGTCATAATTCTGCGCCCACTGCACTGCACCAGTCTCACTGTCTACGGTCACCACCAGACCATCACCATTCGAAACAAAGTGGGCCATCTCTGTGGAAAAAAAATCAAAATTCATTCTAGATAAAAAGATTATCAGAAATACACAATTATAATAAAAAAAATAATCATGCCCACTGCTGTAAGCATTTTGTTTCAGCAAAATGTATTATCCATTTGGCAGAACTTTAAACAAAGCTGCTTGTGTGTGCAAGGTTACAGTACATATTCAAAATAAGGGCAGAGCTGTGGCATAGTGGTTAGCATGGTCTCCTCACAATTGAGGTCCATTGGTGATTCTAAATTGTCCATAGAAGTGAATGTGTATGTGAATGGTTGTTTGTCTGTGTGTCACCCTGCAATGGACTGCCGACCCATCCAGGGTGTACCCCTGCCTCTAACCCTGCCAGCAGACCCCCGTGACCCCGAATTAGGGAATAAGCAGGTAAGAAGACGAACGAATGAATGAATATTCAAAATATAAATAAATAAATGTTTTACTAGATACACAATCTCAGCTGGTAAAGTAAGTTTATACACAAGACGTGTTTTAGTTTGAGACAACAAGAACTGCTGAACAGGATTAGACACTTTTCGCAGACCTGCATTTCCTGCCTAACCAGTTGGTAAAATGGCCAAACATTTTCAAAAAGAAACAGACAGATTTATTTATTTATCTAACGAAAATATAGGAGGATGCTAGAAAAACAAAAACTTTTTAGTTGAGAAAGATTAGAACACACAGCCGATTTTGAACTAGTTAAAAAAAATTTTTATAACACTTTATTAGGCAACCAAGACATGAATCTTGGGAGAAAACATGGTGTTGACCTGCTCAGTAAAAATGTTTAAAACATGTCTTTATGGCCAAGTTTCCAAAACAATTCATATTTTCAGCTGCCGTTAAATCTTTTCCCCCACTATGCTTATGTATTTTGTTTAAACAATAAATAGAAGAATTTTGAATCCAAAATAACATAGTTTTTAATCATTTCACAAATTTAAAACATTTAGTATATAAAAATATTTTATATGTGGTAGGTGGTACAACTGTAGAATATTGAAAAGAATGCATTAATATTCCAACTAATTATTATACAATATTTGATACATTTATAACTGAGTGAGTGTGCATGTTCATTTGTCTGTGTGTGGCTGTATAATGAACTGGCAAGCTGTCCAGGGTGTACCCCCACCTTTCACCCCCGTGTGCATTGGGATAAGTGGGTTAGAAGATGAATGAATAAAAAACATTTGTTTCTTCAAACACATTCCCTAATGTTTGAATATTGTTCTGCTGAGCATAGCTGATATGTATTGTGCAGCCCTAGTAAGAAGTGGGCATCAGTGAGTGTCCTGTCTGTATGCACACTTTGTGCGCGGTCCTACCCCTGCTACTAGTGTCCTCATTTCTCTATTCATGCGCCATAGTTAAAAACAACAGGCAATGTAAAAGCATTTTTGTACCTAAAATTATATCCTTATTTCCTTGATATAATAATATTCATGCCAAAAAGGCAGAACGGCAAAATAGCAACTTACTGTATTTGGTGTCATCATCTGGAAGGGTGGATGCATAATCAGAGTATGTGGCATTCCAACGTAGCTCTCTGTTCTTGGTGTCGTACATGGTGATGGTGTACTCTATTTTTTAAGAAAAAAAAAGAAGGATTTATATACCGCTCAAAAATGAATAACTTTTGGGTTTTTTTCAGTGGTGAAAACTGAACAACAAATTGAGAGATCACGTTTTGATTCCAAGCAATAGCAAGTTGCCACTTCCGGACCTCTGATCTCAAAGGCCCTTAATCTCAAATTGATCAGGTGAATAAAAGAGATGAACGTAAGTCACTTTGAATAAGTCACTCTGTGGGAAGTGGTAGCCTAGTGGTTAAGGCGTTGGACCGTAATACCAGAAAGACCAGGGTCCGATTCCCACATCCACCAATCAACCACTGTGGGCCCTTGAGCAAGGCCCTTAACCCATAATTGCTCAGTTGTGTAAACTGTAACTGAATAAGAGGGTCTGCCAAATGCTTAGTATAAAATGGATTAAGCTGATGGAATACACTCCAGGGGCGGCGCGATTGCGTAGTGGATAGCACAGCCGCCTCACAACAAGAAGGTTCCGGGTTCGAATCCCGGGCCGGGATCTTTCTGTGCGGAGTTTGCATGTTCTTCCCTGCGCTTGCGTGGGTTTCCTCTGAGTGCTCCGGTTTCCTCCCACAGTCCAAAAACATGCAGATTAGGTGGGTTGGTGATTGTAAATTGTCCATAGGAATGAATGTGTGTGAATGGTTGTTTGTCTATGTGTTGCCCTGAGATGGACTGGCGACCGGAGGCCTGTGTGTGACTGGAGAGGCTGGGATAGGCGCAGCAGACCTCTGTGACCCCGGATTCGGGAATAAGCGGGTAAGAAGATGAATGAATGAATTCACTCCATATTTAAAGTAGCAGTCACTGCTTTATAACATGCTCCTCAACCACTAAATTGTAACTATAACTAGACCCCTACAACAAGTGCACAAACTGTAATTATCTTAACTTCACAAAACCTAAATTAGCTTAAATGGATAATCTAACCTGGTTTTTAAAGACATGTATGCAAGCTGCTATAACAGCTACTATAATCATTAGTACAATATGCTCATACTAGACACCAATTTAATTCAGTCAGCTTTCTGACTACAATGACTAATCATTTGCAATAATGTGGCTCTTAACCCACAATTGCTCAGTTGTAAAAAAGAGACTAAATGTAAGTTGCTCTGGATAAGAGCGCCTGCCAAATGCCAACCTGTAACTGTAATGTACAATCCTACTATACAATGTCAGATAGAACAGAATGATCTTTTTTTGTTGTGTTGCATGTTATTCTTTGTATCCATTACCACATTTTGGGGTGTAAAATAAACATTGAAAACCCCAGTTTTATTTGAGAAACTGAACAGTTGAACAGTGTTTAAAATACTCCGGTCCCAGCGCTTTTGAAATGTGTTCCAGACATCAAATTAAATTTAGTGAATATTTGGAAGACACAACAAAGCTTATCAGTTTAAACATTGCATATCTTGTCTTTGTGGTGTTTTCAATTGAATAAGGGTTAACAAAGGTTTGCAGGTCGTTGCGTTCTGTTCTTTTTAATGTAGACAACCTTCCAACCTTACGGTTATTGGAGTTTGTACCATCATCCATAAGTGGTTCATCTCAAAACTGTTGCTCCAAAGATGGATTGTCTAGAATGTTTTTGTTCGTTGTAGCATTACATTAATCCTTCACTGGAACTAAGAGACTTCAACACTGTTCCAACATAACAAGGGCCCTGAGCACAAAATGACCCTGAGCTCCTTAATTATTATTAGAGTGAAAAAAAAAATAATACACCAATACTGTTGGAGCTGAATGAAGAGATATCTCAAATTCTAAAGTCAAAGTCACAGCTACAGATTGTAGTGGAAAATCTGAAATTGGAATAATATCTAAAATCACATGTTTGTGATGCACAGGTGACCACAAACCTTTGGCAATATAGTGTATTTAGTTCAGTCATGATCATTTTTAAAATAACCCTAAATACCATTCCCTAATCTCACCTGTGCGCCCCAGGTAAAGCAGCGAGGACGATGCACATAGGGTCTCGGCAAATGAAGAGGTAAGAGTCTGCTGCTTTTCTCCTGTCAGCAGATCTACCACATACCACACGTCCTGTTTCTTACCTGGAAGAAGAAAAAAAACCCATGCAGAATACACTAGTGAGGACATGATGTTTAGCTTGCGACACAGCACTAGTTACACTCTTTTGTAGTTACACTAGTTATTACTCTTAAAAAAAAAAAAAAACATTTTGTGCAGTATAGAGCAAACGATTACATGAAAGAACACCGAAAGAAATCCAAAATGGCCACTGACATAGGTGCAATAGTTCCCTATTTAGAAGCAATAATTAGTAACAATTTTTGATTTTGACTGCTTTTTACAGCTGTTCATCAACACACTTATAAATGCATCATATCACAAAAGCTTACAATTAATCACCTTGTGTGTGTGTGTGTGTAGGGGTTAATGGTATTGAAGATTACTAAGACAAACTGTATATTGAGGACTGAAAAATGCCTTGGAAAATTACCTGTCTCGCCTATGTTGAACTAAGAGATTAGATTAAGAACAGTTCAAACCTCCCTGCCTTTTCACCATGATTAAAGTCTTTTCCACTGTAGTTTGTTTATTCTCATCACAGGATGTATGTGGAACAATACAAAATGCTTGGACACACCGCTAAACTTTACTTAGCAAAACTTTGGGGGAAATGTATGCCATCTAAACAGGCTAATCTAATAACTGGGTTAAGAGGCTGGAAATGGGAGTGTCAAACCAAGGAAGCAGTCTATGGTCAGAAAGGATAAACATAAATACTGTGGTAGGTATCTTGGTGATGGGTGGGGGTAAATATTCTGTCACAAACAAAATAAGAGGCAATACACTGACCAACATTCATGTACACTAAAGCTGGTAAATAATAATTAGCTTCAGGTTATTTTTTACATGTGTATTACACACACGCACGCACGCACGCTAATCGTACCCATGTAAAGGATTCCATCAGAACTTCGGCAAGGGGAAGCCTGGACCAGCTCAGGAATGGTAAAGGGCAGTTTCTGTAATGTAAAAAAATTATTGTTAATGAAATCAGAAAACAACTTTCCCTAATATTCATGCAAAATTCCTGTTTTTCCAACCAGGCGGTTTCTTGGTTATGACTAATGCCACATAAAATCAAATGGCTGGTTAATTTTGGCGTGGGAAAACTACATAAGTAAACCAGAAAACCCCAAAAAGTCACTCTTCTTATGAACTTTGCCTTTTCTAGAATTGTGCTTTCCTCATAAAAAGGAAGTGTTATTTCTCGGTTACTGGTCCCTCACCATCAATCCCTCGTTGTTCTTGCCCCCCAGGGAGTACAAACTTCCATCATTTGGATCAGGCAAAAAAGCAGGCCTGCAAAAAGAATATATATTTTTTAAATTGAAAATTAGGCTCGTACATAAAACTGCACACAGAAATAATCATGCTAGCTCAGCAACTTTCGAAAGTTCCTCAATAAGTATTTTTTAAAAAAGAATGAAAGAAAAAGGAAACAGAGCTAATGAGGACTTACTCAGCCATGTGAGTTGGGACCTGTAGAACAGGATCTGCATGGGAAAAGAACATAGCTACTTGTCAGTTATGTGTGAATTAAACACTCATAGTACTATTCAAGTAGAAGAGCTGAGTTTGCACGCAAAAACAATCCTTGGCAAAGGACAATAGCCAGGGACACTTTATCCTGCAGGTCTCTGGCAGGACACCAACACTTCACTCTCATCTCGAGATTACACAAATACCTCTGGGAAAGTTCATTAACTGTAACTGTTTAACAGTCAATGTTAACATACATAAATACAGGATGGAAGATTCTTAAATCTTAATTCTAAATAAAAATTGATAGACATACATTCATCAGATTTATACAGAAACAATAACATACAAAATTCAGCAAATGTAATTGGTTGAGTATAATAGAAAGGGTGCACATGCTCGTGTACACTGCCAGTACTGCACAAATACTACCCAGTGATAACGCATACACACAAGCACTTGCTATCCCATCCTTCCTTGCTATCCCATCCTCCCCTGACCCTGAAGGCAGCATGCTGTTTGCGTTCCACTCCTGGGTTAATGATTACCACAGAACATGGTACAAGCGGAGAGCATGAACCGAGTGACAAATATAAGAGAAATGATAAGCAGATATAGTTGGGGAATTGTTTTTGTTAGACTTTGGCTGCTGATTAAAATGAAAGGGAAATTTTCTATTCCTTTAGCATCTAATACATTTAAATAATGCATGATTTTATTATTAGTCTTGAATACTATAGTGGACCTAGTAAAGATTTTTTTTAACTCAAGTATCAAATTGAACTAAAACATTAAAAGCCAAATATGCAGGGGTGAAAAAGAAGAATCATTTACAGTCCAAAAGCTTGCTATCTTTTGCTTGAAAGCTTTTGAATTACATTCTGAACCACAGACACATTTAAAAGGGTTTAATTAGTTTGACTGGCTTTATTATAATAAAAGATATATGCTGTTATCCATTTTCCATGAAATACAAAACTTTGGCTGGAACTGGAACTACTCACGGGGAAAACGGTGGCAAACACCAAACCAAAGAATTATTTCTACTATTACTAAGTGCATTTCAGTCTTAACAAACGCACAAGTAATAAATAGTCAGGAACCATAAATTCCCTCATATTACACTCAAGGGTTAGTCATTAGCCACCTTGATGTAATCAGATGGGAACCGGACTAGTTTATTTATACTCCCACCACACTGTTTCTGCTACCACAGTGTGGCTTGATTTTCCACCTGAAACTTCTGCTTTCCGGATAGCAGTCCGATTATACTGCAAACACCTCTTCATTGGCTTCAGGTCATGTAAATTGTACACATTATAAATCAGAGAGGGGAAAAGAAAAATGCAAAAAGCATCAATGATAATTGTAAGGGGTTTACAATTAATTACCTTCCTTAAGTGTCCATTTAATAGAGCCAGAGTGCTTGCTGACAGCATGGAGATTTCCATCCAGAGTAGATAGAAAGAGTAAACTCTCAGGCAGAGACACGCTGCTACGACTGCAATTGCTCTGCAGAACAGAAAAGCACATTTTCGAAGAACATTGGCGTGTACAATCCAGCAGGAAGCAGTAGATCTTCTGGAAGCATTTCCTTTGAATACTATTCGCGCTGCATACTTGGGCGTACAATAGATAGGACACTGGAGTCAACAAGAAAAGACTGAAAAGCTACTGTTGTGGCCATCTGATTTGGACATGTAAAACAACAATTGAGTAACCTGACCTGAAATTAGGAGAAAGAAATTCACCCAATTTACAAACTCACCACTGGTGTCCCACAAGGCTCAGTCCATGGTCCTCTCCTTTTCTCCATCTACACTCAAACATTTCCTCACACGATTGTACTTACCATTGCCATGCTGATGACACACAACTTATTGTTTCCTTTCCCCCCCATCTGACACCACAGCATCGGCAAGGATCTTAGCTTGTCTGGCAGACATTTCTTCATGGATGGAAACTCACCAGCTAAAACGTAATCCTTGCAAAACAGATCTACTATTCATCCTGACCAACTGATCTCAAGGTCAAGATCTGTCAATCGCCTTGGACAACTCAAAAATATCTGCCTCAACCACTGCTCGCAACCTTGGGGTAACTATGGACAACAATTTATCATTTTCATCCCATATTACTAACGTTACACGACCCTGCAGGTTTGTCCTTCACAACATCCGGAGGATACAACCTTTCATATCCACTCAGGCCGCTCAGTTGCTTGTACAGTCTCTAGTTATCTCGAAAATTGTCTACTGTAACTTGCTTCTAGCAGGTCAACCTCAGAGTGCGATCCACCCACTGCAGATGCACGTGTCGTTTTCAACCTCCCCCAGTTCTCTCATAACATACCACTGCTATGCACCCCTCTACTGGCTTCCACTAGCACGCATCAGGTTCAAAACACTGATACTCGCCTACAAAGCCAAGAACAACACTGCCCCAGCCTACCTCCAAACAATAATCACTCCGCGCATAGCACCACGCTCACTCAGATCCAACAGCACTGCAAGACTTGTTCCACCTCCTACATCTCAAGGCCGACCTGCCTCAAGACTCTTCTCTGTTCTGGCACCGAGATTGTGGAATGAACTTGAAATGTTAGAACAGCAGAGTCACTGGCTGCCTTCAAGAGACGTCTGAAGACAAACCTGTTCTCTAAATACCTTGTCCTTCACACAAACACACCAAAAAAAATAAAAAAGAACCCTTGCTCTTCAATTGTTTATGGTTGTTACACTGTTTGTGACTGTATCTACATCAGTAGTAAAATGTTCTAACTTAGTATGGTTAGTGGAAAGTGATCCTATAAAAGCTTCAAGGACTACTTATTTATCTACAAAAATCATTATCTACATGTGCATGAACAATGTGTTCGTTTTCAATAATCCATGGACTTAATCGCTCTATGATGTTCAAATGTCAAAAACAAAGCTCTTCATGCCTGTTTACATGTAATTTTCTTTACTTGTAGTAAACGCTATGGAGAGTGTTGCGAGCACATGCACACTTTGCTCAGAGTGGCTGTAAATGTGATTAAGGGATTTTTTTTCATCAAAATCAATTGTCCAAATTATAACTAAGAAAAAAAGGGTTCTCTACAAAACAGCAATGTAGACTTGACTGACAGGTTTGAGGTAAGATGATTTAAGATAGAATGCAATGATGGTTTACAACAATAAAGCAGTTGTTTTGATTAACATTCTACAATATGAATTGATAAAATCAGTTTTCGAGAACATGTGCGGGACTGTGTAGCTGAATAGCTTAAGAACTTGTGTAGATGTCAAGATTTCCAAGTCACCGAAGGACATAATGATATGGGGGGAAAAGGAGGGAGCGCATTTGAAATATCTGTGAATCTGTTAGAAGAAGTGTGTGAGAAAGAAACACCAGGATGTGACTGGACAAACAAGAGAAAAAACTAAGTCAGTTGTGCGCTCAGTAAACGTGTTAACAGATACGCCTAATTCATTCTGAGCTTTTGGCTTGAGGCTCAGAAGAAGGGTGGAGTGGCACAACTGTAGAAAGTTGTGTCACAGTTTTCCCATCTGTTTCCTAATGTCCGCCTACACCAACAGTTGGATTCACATATGAAGATGGGTGGGGGATATGTTATTGAAATGCTCCAGATAAGAAACGGACTCATTCTCCATTGTCCCTTTAGGTAATACTTCAATAAAAACTCCAAACAACGAAAACAAAAAGGACTGGTCAGTAGAATAATTGTATACAGTTAAAACACTGGAAAAACTACTAGAATTCAGGTAAAGCTAAAAATAAAGACAACAAAATGCTCTAGTCTTAAGAGCGAACCAGTTTTCATTCATCATTTAGCCTATTCTCTAATTCGGGGTCACAGGGTCCGCTGGAGCCCATCCCAGGGCTAACTTTAGCAATGAAAATGATACTATAAATACTGTTTGACATTGTGGCGTAAATATATAATATACAGTCATGTATAACACAGTCTGCTCATTCATGTCTGTGTATTTGCGTAGCTGATCTATTGGTCCACGTCTCCTGATTTTTACACACCTGCACACTCTCCCACTGAACTCAACAAACTTGGTAGAAAGATTATTAATTATTCACTTCTTTCCTAGTGAAAAAGGTAAAAGTCTCACTTTTTGATCAACAGAGAAGCACCTGCAACTCCCAGGCTGCCTGCAGACATCAGGAGATTAATATTGTTTAGTGCAATTTGAATTGGCATCAGCAGTGCAGAGATTACTCTGATGATACCCACACGGTGAAGTGTTTTTAACATGTTGAGCGAGACTTTGCATAACATTGCATCATAACATTGTCCACACTGCATTGCATGAATTCCTTTTGAAAGACAGATTAATACAGGAATACTATCTCTGCATGGTGCCTACACCCAATAATTAAACCACCGTGCCGCAAGGCTGAAGGCTTTATGAAACTTACAATTAGCAATCCCTGCCTCAATAATTAACTCTATTTATTTTCACCTTTGAGTCAGTACAAAGCCTGATCAACTGCTTACTGAAATAAGCACAACCGCATCAACAAAACGGAAGGTCCGAATTTCTTTTCAACTAAAGTCTAAAATTTAAAAAAATTTTAAAATCATGGTAAAATGGTAAAACATTTTTGAAATCAGTTAACAATTTTAATATTAATATTATTTTATAATATGCAATAAACGGTGAATACTTTACTATCAAAATAAGAGCAGTCTTGCAAAATGTGTTTTGGAGATTTTCACTGTGACCTGAAACTAACAGTCATCAGATTGAACAGATTGTAATCATGGAAGGGAAACGAGATTTTGAAAAAAATAAGAACCTAAAACAGAAAGAACAATTTAAAACAGAACATTGAACTGTTTCATATCCTCAAACTTGGTAAATCGCCGATCTATTTGTCTAGCACACATGCCAATACTACTACTGGACTCTCCACGTGTTTTCTACACCTGTGATAAAAAGTGGTCCAGAAGTCCTCAGTAGCCTGTTTACAGAACAGTGGCCCTGTGCTTACGTAAACGCATAGCATATGCAAAGCCATGTGCCGAGCTGTTGCATATTTAGAGAAGCCAGCAACGGTCAGTTTTTCCACCATTTGGAGAAAGACAAAGACTTTTTAAAACATTAGAGACACTCAAATACAGTAAATAGAGTAAATATGCTGTATCGTCTGTATTTACACTGTTTGCACACAAGCATGTTTTGTTTATTCTTTAGTCTCTAGCTCCGTGTTGTTCTTCTGTGATGTGACTGTTTTTATGTGGCATTAGGTCCTAGAGAAACGTTCATTTCACTGTGTCTCTGCTGAACATGGTTGAAATTTCAATCAAGCTTCTTGAACTTGAAACCCTGAGTTATCGGTTATTTTTCTTAACATTTGTAAGTCTCTAATCACATTGTTAGCCATCTAACAATGTGACA